>JAJIZI010000027.1:0-168531 GCA_021018995.1 Chloranthus sessilifolius
CAGCTGAATGGGTTTCAGTTTGGTTTCAGTTTGGGGTGTACCGAGCCGAATATCGAAAAAATCGGGTTCGATTTTGTTCGGTACGGTACACCGAACCTGCATCCGTACATCCCACGGTGGAACTTTAATTATGCTCAAAATCATGATAATTAAATAAGTCAAGCGAGCCCTACACTACTTTAATATGGACCAACCCTGCCTTAAATATAAATAAGGCCAGGGTAGCGATTTTTGCAATCAAAGATTCATCTTATGCCTCCATTGCTCACACAATTGACTGCCTTGAATCAGATGCTAGAGATTGCTTTTCGTCAATATATTTCACATATTAGATCTTAAGATCATGGAATACATATCAAACAGTCAGATGTTGATTATATGGGCACACATTCCAAAGTGATCGTAATCATGGTGTACAACAGTGCATTGTGATCATAAATGCATTCCACGTGAAATAAACATCAGACCGTTTGATGCATGTGCAATGATCTCAATACCGGGTACGTTTGGTTCATTGTAATTGGTTCCCTGTAAAAATCACTTTACCTGTAAAATGATGTTGACTGGATTATATGTAGATTTTACTTTTTCTCATGTAAAATACATATTTGTTTCACCATAAAATTTTGGTGTAAAGTTCACTTTTTATAAAAAAATAGAGCCTTTGGGGTTTGCTTTTTTACTTTTGCAAGTAATATTTTAATATTACAAGTCATCGCCCTCGTAAGTTAAAAAAATTACAGGTAATTTTTGTAGCACAATCCACGAGAAATTACGGTGAAACAAACAACTTTTGGCGTAAAAAATAGAGCTGTTGGGGTGATATTATAAGCTTTACATGTAATATCCCCCCTTTACATTGAAAAGAACGTACCCCTAGTACCCCTAATGTGCGCCGGATTAGGAAGAAAAGCTACCTCTAGCATATGATTGAAGGCAATCAACTGTGTGAGGTAGTGGTAGAATAATTAGCTCCACCGCAAGAATCTTTGGTTGCAAAAATTGCTACCTATTAAATATCGACCGTTGACTATTAGATAACAATTTTTAGCAATTGATTTAATTAAGACAACAACTATTGTTCATGGAATGTAGGGAAGACAGCTAGTTTTCACGCACAAATCTCCACTTGTAATAAAATAAAAGGGTGATCCATGTATACAAATGAGCAGTTCCGATTTAATTAAGACAACTATTTTTCCATGTGATGCAGGGAAGGCACTATTGTGTTTTTACTCACAGGTCTCCACTTCTAATTAAACAAAGGGTACTGGTATTTGCAGCTCAAGATTCGATCTCCAGCCTGTGGTTTCCGCCCTTTGAATAGATAACTTGCCTTGAATCAAAGAATGGAGATCATTCCCAATCTTCCATACCTACGCTAGACCTTGAAACAATGGCCGGATGTTGATTCCACATAAAACATTTCCCCAAAAGTGCTTGTAATCATGGGCATACTGTGAAAAGGGTTTTCATGTCACTTTTGGGGATGTATTCCACGTGGAGTTAACATTTGAATGCCTAATAAATAGGCTATGATCTCAAAATTATTGTGTGGAAGATTGAGATGGAAAACGATCTCCACCATAAGATTCAAGGACGTCAACAATTATTATTGAAACCCATAGTGATTGTTGAGAATGTAAAATCTTTAGTTGTAAATATCAATTTCTTAAAATAAAAGGGACAGAGAACTCTATTAGCCTACCAGATAAATGAGGGCATCTACTCTGATAATCATTCACTACTCTGAATCAGATGACAGAGATCGTTTTTCACCCCAATCTATCACATAATGGATCTTGAGACCATAGATGTATTATAAGAAGATCAATTTTAATTCCCTGTGGCACAAATCTTTGAAAAGTGACTCAAAAATTATATGGCAAGCATTAGGCTCAGCCTTATTTTAAGGCCACCTTTTGGGATTTGTGTCACATGGAATCGAAAATTGAATGTATAATGATACACATGGTCTCAAGATCTCTATCTAATTTAATAGCCAATCCAGCTAATGACTCAATTATTTTGATTTAATTAGGAGAGAGATCTCCACTTGTAATAAAATAAGAATAATGGTAGCTTGGCCCTATTGACCGCCTAAGTTATCCAACTTAGGTATATTGAATAAGATTTAATCCTAATCATAGATGTCAATTGATTGAGTTTGAAAAAATCAATCGATTGAGTTTGAGAAATTAATCGATTGACTGGACGGATTTAGATCCGCAGGTTTGAATTTTGATTTTTTTTTTTTTGGAAGTATTTTGAATACTTGCAAAGTTTAGAAGATTTGCGAGTTATGTTTCCAAAAGAGTTTGGAACCTATTTGCAGAAGGTTTTTATCTAGGGATTCCAGGCATTGTTAGAAAAAGTATTTTATGAGAGAAAAACTATGGAGAATACTTTGAGAGAAAAGTATTTGAAGAATTGTTTCGGGATTGAGGATCTGATTGAAGCCGTTCTTATGTCGGAATTGTTATTATATTCCAGCAGATCTCTTCTCTATTATTTAAAGAACTACATCCTTATTTTTACAGCGTGTTGGCTGTGTAAGATCGTGTTCGATTTTTATTAAGAGTGCACTAAAGAGAAGATAGTATGTGTGTTGTAAATGTTCATAAATAATGCATATACTCCCGTGGACGTAGCCCTCTATTAGGTGAATCACGTAAATCTTTATGTTGTGCGTGTGTGATTGTTTTTTGTTGGCATCTTCTTAACTTTTTCGCATTTATCGCGATAGGGAGTTCAATAGAGTGGGTAGAATTTCTAATAAGTGGTATCAAAGTCAGGTTTACGCTACAATAGTGATGAAAGTCTTGAATGTACTATTCGAGGTGGATAAGTTTTCTGGGAAGAATAACTTTATGGAAAGTCAAGGTCACATATCTCCTTGTCCAATAAGACATTGATGATGCTCTACTTGGGAAAGAGATAGGGAAGAAGGTAGAGATGTCCGATGAAGAGTAGAACTCTATTGATAAGAGAGCCGTAAGCACTATCCGATTGTGTTTGTCTGATAAAGTTTTGTATAATATTTTTCACGAGAAAACGACCGTGGATCTGTGAAAGAAGATGAAATCTCTCTACATAATAAAGTCATTGTTCAATAGACTCTTCATGAAGAAACAACTCTACACCCTTCGTATGAAGGCTGGTACGCGTATTTATGATCATTTGAATTCATTTAATAAAATAGTTAGTGAACTATTGAGGTGAAACTTAAAGAAGGAGATCTCGCACTTCATGAAGAAACAACTCTTGTTACCACATTAATTTATGATAAAAATATTATTACCGTCGAAGAAGTGACTGCTGCACTTCTTTCCGACGAATTGAGAAAATAAACCGAATCTAACTCCGAAGGGATTAGTCTCTTGAGTAAAGGGGTTAGAATCATGATCATAAAAGAGACAAATCCAAAGAGGATAATAAATCAACGAGAGGAAATAGTATGTCTAAATCTAAGGGTGACAGAAAGTGTAATAGCCCGAAAAAAATCTCGTTGAACTATGACTTCGGGATTCGTGTCCGATTGGTCTTAGGTTTGACCATGAGATAGTTCATTGATGAACTTGGGGTGAGGTGAGCGGATGTGATGCGTGAACCAGTGTAGAAGAGTGGAGAGATAGAGGAGTGTGTAGAGTGGCATACACTGATGGGTGTGTATGTGCTCCACACCGAGAAAAGAGATAAGATAAAAAGGGTTGAAAACCCTAACTTTCATGTTTTGGTGGTTGAGAGAAGTAAAGAAGAGAGAAAGAGAGAGGAGCAAAAGAGGAGTTATTGTGGGTGATTGGAAGAAGGATTCAAGCATTAAAGAGGCCGGATTTGACGCAAGGAATCCGTTAGAAACCAAAGCTGGAACCCTAGCCTTCCAACTCTAGATTTGAAATCAACTTGAGATCTATTCAAGGTAAGATTTTGTAAATCAAATGCATAGATTATAGAGGCTAAATGGTAGTTGAAAATAGTTTAAATCATAGGATAATGGCTTAGAAAAATAGAGGAAAGAGTATGGAAAAAGATTGGGAAGAACAGCTCGAAAGGGGCTAAATCTGACAATTTCGATTAATCGAAATTGGGTTTCAAATCGATTGGCCGTAGTTGAAAGGTCGAGATTCGATTTCGATTAATCGAATTTGATTTCATTAATCGATTTGATTTCGATTAATCGATTTGAGGATCGATTAATCATCGAGAACCTCAAAGTGGACCCTGTGGGTTGGAGGAAATGATTGGAAAATCGACTAATCGAAATGGGATTTCGATTATTCGATTTTGGTTTTCGATTAATCGATTTGGAATCGATTAATCAACTTGTGAAACTCGACTATTCGAACTAAGAGTCCGCTGAAGAAGGATTTCGATTAATCGAAATTGGATTCGATTAATCGAATGAAAACTCGACTGTTCGAACAGTGAATTTACTTTGCGAAAAGAAGAATTTCGATTAATCGAAATTGGATTCGATTAATCGAAATGGGATTTCGATTAATCGATTTTGGTTTTCGATTAATCGATTTGGAATCGATTAATCAACTTGTGAAACTCGACTATTCGAACTAAGAGTCTGCTTTGCGAAAAGAAGGATTTCGATTAATCGAAATTGGATTCGATTAATCGAATGAAAACTCAATCGTCAACATGAATTTACTTTATGAAGAAGAATTTCGATTAATCGAAATTGGATTCGATTAATCGAATGACAACTCGACTGTTCGAACTGAGAATGGACTTTGCGAAAAGGAGAATTTCGATTAATCGAAATTGCTTTGATTAATCGATATTGACTTTCGATTAATCGATTTTGGAAATCGATTAATCGAATCATATTCGATTAATCGATTTTGGAGTTCGATTAATCGACTGACATAAATTATGTTGACTTTTAGGTTTGACTTTAAGATTCTTGGGGGATCTTATACCTTCTTTATTGCATCATTTGTTATGTGTTTCACTTGTTATGTGGTACCATAGGTGGTACGTGTGGACTAGTGCACAAGGAGCCACGTGGGACCTTGATGCATTGATCAAGTGAAGACTTGAGGTAGGGAACACCTTGAACATGTACTTTATTTTACAAGAGCATGTATGTAGTGATATAGATTTCAATTCAATCATTTTTACTGCTTAAAGAATTGTGAAAAGCGTGTGCGTGATATTCATAAGAGTAAACGAATGAGCCATCCCCAGGGGATGAAGAAGTAAAGAGACAAGAGCATCGTGTGATGTAGTAAATGGATACATCCTGTGATGTATCCAAGGATTGAATCATGTTTGATAGGGCCTAAGCGATATAAGATAGCACTCTTACGGTGAATAACTATATGTAAGGCAATCGATATTTTGTTATTTGAGGTTTGAGACACTGGCGGGATATCCGGACTGATACGGCGTGTAAAACCGTAGGCGGTCTGGAGGCTTATCCGTACATAGTAAGTACACCCCAGGGGTGTTGGTTGAGACAAGTGAAACCCCGCCACCAATCCCCAGGGGAAAGGGGCTTGGGTACTATATGGTATTCCCAGGGAATACATTGAAACTATCTATATAGATGACGATGAAGGGTATCTCATCGGGGCTCGATGCTATATTGCTCGGGGATTACTTAAGTTGAAAGTTTAAGTTTTGCTTTAGGCCTTTTCAGCATTATTCATGAGTAAATGAAAACATAAGTAATCAACAGTAAAACGAATGCTTTCTAACTGTTTCATTAACAATTGCATAGACACATCATGCATGGCATATCATAGAATACATGTGAGTTATAATTTATATGTTCAAACCGTGTTTGTTCCCTATTGAGCTAGGATGTAGCTCACCCTATAGACTATACGTCGCAGGTCCACTACTAGCGCCATGGTTTCGTGGAGACGCCGATCCCATGAGCCTCGGACCTTGGCGGTGACGAGTTGGAGCCACCTCCAGGACTTCTTCAGAGGACTCATTGTGCCACTTTGAGGGATTTTACAGAGAGTTTTGTACGGCTTGGTATGTCAAGCCTTGATTTGGTGAAAACCATGTATATAAGGTTTTGGATTATTCTTTTGGGACGAACCATCCGTGATGATTTCTATCATCGATGGTTCGGATCGGTTCTCCATTCATGTAGGGGCATGAGGGTAGAACTGTCTTTTGGGAAGTAAATCAATATAGATTTAAATTCCGCAAATTTCTTTCATTATATTTTTGATGCTTGATATACCAGTGTTCCGTGCTTAGCTAAGGGCACGGTCAAGATGATCGTGCTGATGGCACGGGTTTCGGGGTGCCGAAATCCGGGCTGTCACAGAAAGGATATTGTCTATTATTTCTGTAAACAATCTGGACATATTCGCAAATATTACAAGCAAAGGTTGAATAATAATAAGAGTGATGAAGGGATTTCGCAACAGGCTAGTATTGCTAAGTTAGATTCTGGTGAAGACCTATTGTGTGCATTGTTAAGCTTCAGTTAGTTTGATGGTAGATGGACCTTAGATTCAGGGGCATCGTATCACATGTGTCCGTACAAGGAATAGTTTGACCAGTATAAGGTAACCAATGGTGGACGATTTGATAGGGAATGATAGTGTATGTGAAGCAGTGGGTATTAGTTCTATCAAAATCAAAATATTTAATGGTTGTGTTCGCACTCTTACTGAGGTTAAGCATGTGCCTGATCTGAAAAAAAATCTAATCTTGTTAAAGGCATTGGATGAGATAGGATGTCGAGTCATACAAAAATCCGAAAAATTAAAGGTTGTACGTGGTGCTATGACCTTGATGAAATATGAAAAGATAAGAAATCTGTATACTTTAATAAGCAACACAATCAGTGACAGTGGTGTTGCAGCTATAAAAGATTTCAAGGATCTCTCAAATTTGTGGTACAAGAGGCTTGGTCATATGAGTGAACGTAGGCTGATAGAGCTCATAAAGAATAATTTAATTTTTGACATTCTAACTTGTAAACTGAATTTTTGTGAAGATTGTATCTTCGGAAAGCAGAAGAAAGTCAGTTTTTCTATCTTCGAAGGGGCTGATTGATTACATGCATTCAGATGTATGGGGACTGACTAAAGTCACTTCAGTAGGTGGAGCAAATTACTTTGTTTCATTTATAGATGACTACTCCAGAAAAATTTGGATATATTCGATAAAAAATAAGTCGGATGTGTTTCATAAATTCAGACAGTGACAGAGTATGGTTGAAAAATAGATAGACATAAAGGTAAAGATTCTCAGATCAGATAATAATGGGGAATACTTGTCATCAGAGTTCAAAGTTTACTCTTATAATTAAGGGATTGTTAGGCACTTAATAATTCCTAAAAATTCTTAGCAAAATGGTGCAGCAGAGAAAATGAACAGAACACTATTAGAAAAAGTGCGGTGTATGTTGAATCATTCTGGCTTGAATCATGGGTTTTGGGCAGAGGCAGTGAACACAACATGTTACTTGGTCAACTGGTCGCCTTCAACGACATTGAACTCGAAAACTGCAGATTAGGTTTGATATGAAAGACACAAGAGTTACTCTCACTTGAGGGTGTTTGGATGTGCGACTTATGCATTACTTAAGGGAAGTGAACTGTTATGATATGAATTTTATGTCTTTGATACACTTAAATTATGTGTATATGCCTAATAGCATATACACCGCATGTCTTGACTTTTCAAAACATTTTAACTAAAAATGCATGTTTTGATTTTCGAGCTCTTATATTTATTTCCGTCATTTATGGACACCTAATCAAACCTTATTATGAGTGATCTAAACCTCTATTTTAGACTTTGAGATAAAAACTTATACACCCTTCCTTGGTGTGTTAGCTTAACACCGGATAATCCCCAAAATATTATAATTAAGTGTGAACTATAAATCATAATCTCATTTAGAGTTCTTCTTAAGAATAGAGCCGTCAGAAATCTTAGAGAAGAAATTCTATATCTATCTTTCTAGAATCTTTCTTTTGAAAGATCAGTGAGACATTGGCGTATATTCTCAAGCGGCCTTCACCTCCTTTTAGAATCATCATCGTTATTGTGATCTCGATCTAATCGTGATGGTACGATCGATCTAGGTATGGAGAAATCATGTTTTCCCTTGAATATAAAATATTGACTTCAAAATGGGCTTTTATGTTAATTAATGCTTTTATTTTATGAATAATGATTGAATGATTAAATGAGATACATGTTATGGTTAGTGATCCTTAATGTTGATAATTTTAATTAAAAAGAAGATAGATAAAATCCCACCATGTGATTTGATGCATTCTAATGTGTGCTTACGGATTGGAGTTAATCGATTAATTCCTCATAATCAATTGATTGAGTCTGAATAGATACTGATAAATGATATTATTTTGACAAATTCACGAATTTGAGTCAATCAATTGATTTTGAGAATTCAATCGATTGAGTCTGAACAGATACTGATAAATGAAATTATTTTAGAAAATGCACGGATTTGAGTCAATAGATTGATTCTGAGAAATCAATCGATTAAGCCTAAACAGATATTGATAAATGATATTATTTTGAAAAATGCTCTGATTCCAGTCAATGGATTGATTGAATTGATTATAAGAAATCAATCCATTGAGCTGAATATGAAATCAGATTGAGTTTGAACAGTTAAGTTCTATGTTCAGTTCTTCTCATAACAGTGTCATTAAATGACAATGTTTATGTACCAAGATCATATTATATACACTTCAATGTTTATCACCATGATTGTGTATACTTCACTGTTTGTGTGTCATAATTAAATGTTTATGCACCATGATTGTGTACACTTCACTGTTTATATGTCATAATTAAATGCACTTAAATACTTATGTATTATGATTTTATTTACTCTTATGCACTTTACATGTTCCTTGATGATCTATACAATGCGCAATCAAGACACGTAAAACATGACAAATTAAATGAATCAATCTGATGGAGCAAGGGGAAGAGGGAGAAGAAGAAGAAGAACTCCCTCTAGGTCTCCCTTCCTTCTCTTATAAGCTAAGAAAACAGATATTTCTGTTTTCCTCTTAGTTTATGTTCCGGTGTGGAGCATGAGGACGGTCGCTACGGCGCAACATGCTACATTGACCCTTTTCACAACTCAGACTTAAACGAAAATACACATGTGAACTCATCTAACCGTAGTGTAACTTTATCTCAATTAAGATTAATTCGTCTCGATTTCCGTGCCGGGCACGTAGATCGAAACAGTTAGTTTCGTGTTCTAGATTTCAGGGTTGTTACATTGTTAGCCACCCACGGGGATTTATCCCTACTTACCATATACGTGTGATGTGTGGGTATTACATGTGCTCGGGAACTTAGTTGAGTGCTCTAAGAGGCCTGGATATCGTCCTTGGAAATTAAAAAAAAAATTGTAGCCACTAAACACACTCAAACTAATGACAAGGTCAGCTATTCCCGACAAACTTATGCTTCAATTCAATTTCCTCATTGAGCTTTGATAGCAATTTCTCGATTTTCCAAGTCTACCTAAAAATGACTACCAAATCCATGTAGTATAAGTACACATAAAAATAATATAAGGTCCTGACATTTTATTTCAGACCAACATAAACTGATGCAGGAAAAATCATGCAAACCCTAAAGTAGTATAACTCTTGCACGATAGTATTAGGGTTTCGATTCTCGAAATAAATACAATTAAAAGAAGACAAGAAAATTCTTGGTCTCATACCAAACTCATCTGGGGAAATTGAAGAATCACTCTTCAAAGTTTGAAACAATCTCCATTTATTTCAAGTACAAATTTGCACTAATCTTCATTACTCATAATCTTCTTAAACTAAGAGTCTTTACAAGTATTTATAATAAGTAAAGAACTCTAAGAATGCTATTAAAATTAAAATTTCTAAACTAACTATTAAAACTTCTAATCTAACAGTTTCAATTAGTTTCACCATGAATTCTATTTTTCATAAGTGACCACTTTTGAAGTATCAAACACTACTTGATTGATCTAAAATTGCTAATCGAGGTAGCTTTCCAACAACACAAAAATCACGTAATTCCAACATGTATTGAAGGAGTTGTGACAGCTTTTATGATGGTTGTGCTGAAAGTGACAAAATTAATGATTACATGTCACATATATATGCTTGACCCCTAAAAACTCAATTAAAAAAGTTAAAATAAAAAAGAAAACTTGCAGCCTAAATTAGATTGCTGACAGGGTTGGGCTCGACTTCACATGCACGAGTTTGGGTCTCATACGCACGAGTCTGCGCCGCGAGACTCGTCGTCTCTAGTCGAATACTCTTGCGCGAGTCGGGGTCCCACACGCATGAGTCTGGACAAACTTCTTTCTATTTGTCTTCTTGTTCTTTTGTATTCTTTGCTCCTCTTTTGGTCCTCATGTACACTTACTTATGAATCGATATATTCATGTATCGCGCTCACTTATATGCAGCTTTCAATCCCTCTTTAACGAGTCTTTTAAATACCTATTTGCGGATCCACTTCATTCTTCGGTTTCATTTTTCAAATCAGGCTATGTTTTCAATGGACAGGTGCGGCGCTTTTGGAGCTCCTCCTAGTAAGCAACCGCCTCTTGATGGCCTTACATAAATGAAAGACATACCTATGGACATGATGTATTTCCCATGTACCCAGATTGGTCATAATGAGTCTTTTATGCTAGCGATCTCTCAACACTGCCGTTTAAAGGCAATATTATTCCAATCTTTGAGTCTTCTCAGCCCAAGTCCTACTTTTTGTTTTTATCGCTTAAATAGGTCTATATTATTAGTAATTAGAGTTTATCTTAATGCATGAACGTATATTGTGATGTAGATTGAGGGCGAGAGGCCATCAATAGGACCTTGCTTGACTTCGCATAACTCCGAGTTTTGGTAGGAGAATCTCATCTTTACAGTATTTTATTTTAATTCGCATGGATATTTTGAATTAAAATCTTTAAATTTGCATATGCCATTGAAATCACATCTGTAAACTGAAATTGATATGAATGACTGAAAATCTAAATCTACCTGAATCCTGAAACCTGAATCTGTTTAAGCTCTGAAAATCTGAAATCAAGAACCTGAACTATGTATAAGAGACTTGTATCTGATTATATTAGTATCTGCATTTGTTTTATGATTGACCTGAACGACCCCTCAAAAATTCCTGAACAACTTCCTGGCACAAGTTTCCCTCATTACGTAGGGGCTTGTTGCATCCTGAAAAAGGGTTCATGAACGACGATGGTAGGTAGGGGTTCCCATCGGCTATATTCCTGCTCTCGAGATATAGTTTACTCGGGAGGTATTTTAAGTTGAGGATTAAGTCATGAATTCGAACTTTGCATATAGAAGTTAGAGAAACTAAGACACCAAACATCGTGACTGTTTTGAAACTGCTTTCACACATTTAGAAATAAATCTTACATATGATTTCCCTAAATTCAGATTTATTATCTCTTATATGTTTGACAAGCTATATTCGATATTTGTTTTGAAACCATGTTAGTTAAAGTAAAATGCCGTAGATGTCTTTCTTTCATCGAAGCTTTGTTGGTTAGCTCACTCACTATACGTCATGTGTTCGGTATTGACGGCTATTCGTATCGTGAGACTGATCCTGACTACGTGCCTGAGGAAGAGCTTGAGGTTCCTCCTGTGGTGTTTTTCCCAGTATAGAACTTACTGATTTTCTTATTTGTGGTGAGAGTTAGACTTGAATTTGTGGGCCCATTTTAGTTGGATACCATAGTTCTATATTTGACATTGTTTTCTGTTATGAGCCATGTTTCGATGATGGTCGGCCCTCATCGGTGGTTCTTACTTTTAATTGCTTAGTATTTATTTTAGCTATGGATATTTATTGCGCTTTACTCTGATATGTGCCCTGTTTGTCCGGCTTATCGTTTATTCGATAGGTTGGCGAACCGGCCTTTCCTATACCTTAGGGATTGGAAAAGTCGGGTCGTCTCAGATACAGGATAAACGCTAAAACCCTAATTATGCGAATTTGGGATTAACTTCAGATTAAATTGAATACCGGATATATTCAAATTACCCAACCGCATAAAATAATTTAATAAGTTTAATTAAAATAATTAAGCTAACTCAATTTTAGGGCCCACATGTATTAAGATTTTCTGATCTAGAAAAACGACTCTGATGAAGGAACTCATGTTTCGTTCTAGTTTAGGGCACCAAGCGACAATTACGATATCGTCTCTTGACTCCTCTAGGATTTGAAGAATTAAAGGTTCGAAGGATTAATTCAATGAAAAGAGGAAAATCAAAATATATCCATTAATAAGGTGTGAACAAAGTTTCAACAACTAATTAATTAAGGATTTTGGTTTTTTATTTTATTAAAAGAAATAAGGAAAATAATTACCTGGCAATAATTGAGAAAAGACAAAATAGAAAAATAAGGTTCCGAGGCTTCACACAAACATGTATGTTAGTTTTGCACCAAGCGCACGATAAACGAAGATTCACTCATCGAGTTTTGAAAGATTCGCTCTCTCGGGTGAAAATTCTTCACAAGTTCTCTAAGGTTTGCACAAAGCAACTCTCAATTTTATTAATCATCAACTATCAAATAAAGTCTTTGCATGCCTTTATATAGGCTAAAAATCCTAAGTAAAGATAAAGTTCGAAATCAGAAAGTCTTAAAACAATTAAAACTCTAAATGACAAGTTTTTGCCTAAAATTTGTGTAGCCGCCAATTTATGACGACTTTCCACGTCATCATATGACCACGGATATCCGTCCTCGAGGATGTGCATAAAAACAGAAAGGTGTCTAATTCACGGATGTCCGTCCGCATGTCATGGACGTCTGTTCAGAATCCACGGACGTCCGTCATATGTTGACGAACTTTGTTTCATTTCACTACGTCAAAATAGAGAAACAACCACTCTGGCAGATAAAACAGACCACTGCTTAAAATAGTGGTCTAATATTCCACTCCCTCAAACAGTAGTATTTAAAGTTAAACCATTGTCCCGTTCAAATCTCATGCGAAAGTTATCGGGCCGACCCAGAAGAAAGCCCTTTATTATTTATTTATTTTTCGTGCCATATTTCTCTAACAAAACCGCCTCCACCTCTTCACCTCCTCCCCTCTCTCACTCTCTCTCCCTCTTCGAAACCTGTGGTTAGGGTTTGAAGAGCCGATGATCCTCTCTCGTCGAAACCATTAGGGTTTGAACAGTTGTGGAGCGTCGAATTTGTGGTTAGGGTTCGATTAAGTTTGGAATCTACAGAGCATTGGAGGATCGAATCTGTGTAGGTGTCTTCACCTTTTCTTTCTAATTTTTTGGTTTTTTATAAGCATTTGTGGATTGGAGGATCGAAATCGAAGCTATTCCAGATCCTTTCTCTTTCTCTTCTCATCCATCTCTATTTCACATATCATTTTCCAGGTTTCTATTGCAGAGGCGATCGATAGGGTTTTCTCTGAACCAATTTGACCACATTTTGCCATTGCATGCATTGGAAGAAACATCAACTTGAAAAAGGACTTGGTAGATTCGAAAGGAGATGAAGCGAATCTAACTAGTTGAGGCCCTAATCTGTATGTTTCAAATCTCAGATCTGATCTTTCTCGCTCTGATGATCTCATCTATGCAATTTTTTTTTTTTGAAAATCCAAGCTCTGATCTCCACCGCCTGATCAATATGATCACCATACCTTATCTGATCTCCACCGCCTGATCAATATGATCACCATACCTTATCTGATCTCCACCGCCTGATCAATATGATCTCATCTATGTAATTTTATATCTCTCAGATTTCGGATCGGTCTATTAGAGCCCAAATTCTAGAGGCCAAAGGTGAGCCCTAGCCCGCCCAAATGTCAGGTCGAATCGCCAAACCTTAACTCGGCTCGCTAAGGCAGGTTTCGGCTTGATAAAAAAACACGACTGTTATATTTATTAATTTTTTTGTTGATTTATTTAGGATTTTTTTTCACAATTTTTTTTGCTAAATCAGTAAAACAAACTAGTATTAACTTTCGATTTAATTATGTAATCTAAATTCTAACTAATCTAAGTATTATCTTTTAATTCTGTAATATATGTATTTAATACTTGTTTCTTATAGATTTACAATATTAACTAATATAATGTATTAGGCATTATATATAAAAATGGGACTGACTCTCCCGACCGTCATTTAAGCACCAAAATGGTGTTTAAATGATCTTACACCATCACTGGTTTAAAATGTGGGTGACCCGAACCGTCAAAGCGATAGATCATAGATTGAACTGCAACAGGCCCAAAAATGGTGCTTTAGGTAAATTTAAACCATCTGATTTGTGGAGTATAATATCAACTGTTGCTTTAACTTTTAATATCAATCGGATGGTTCACATCTACTTATCGGCTTGTTTTATTGGGCTGTCATAAGCCAATGAGAGTCTGCCACTTGGGAAGTTTAGATTGATCATAGATGTGTACCACATGGCATAATGTTGAATCACACTTCAATGGTGAGAGATAAAATGTCTAATTTTAAGCCTTTAATTTTTGGCATTTTCCTCCTTTTTTTGCTGCCTTGAGATTACGGGGTTTTTGGCATTTTCCAATGTCAAAGAGTTGACATCATTTTTTTCTGGTGCACAGCTGTCATGCCTGCCCTCCATACAAAATGATTCACTTCTCCAATCTCTTAGATTGGGATGAGTTGCACTATCCTCCATACTCCAACTCTTGGAGGTTGGTTTTCTATTACTTCAGACGGAGGAGGAACAGTTGGATTTGATATCATAGAAATAGCACTACCAGCATTCATTAGCCTTTCCGGCATTGCCCATTGTCGATCCCCATCGTGGTAGAAATGTCAAATCTGAGTTAGGGCCTGGCCCTAGCCCAGCCTTAACTTAGAGTGACTTTGGGTTAACTTATTCTTTGTCACATTATTATCTTTCATTAGTGTTTAAAGTATTCCAATAATGATGGAATTGTAATCAACCTTAGCCTTGTCAATTTCAATATTTTATTTTAAAAATAACAAAACTCAGCCCATTATATTCCAAAAATTTAGGAATACAAAGTGTCAGTTAGTGTCAAAGTTGACTGATATAATATCTAACCCAAATTTTTTGACTGTCAAAGTTGTGTCAGGTCAGGTTAATTTTTTTTATCTATACTCAATATTTTATCCTGCAGTAACTGGTCTGATAATTGTCCCCTATTAATAACTGCTTAACAACAATTTATACAGCTCCTCTTCAGCTTCCTTCAAGCCAATATGCAGCCCATAGATGATCTTCTTTCAGTAGCTTTTGAACCTTTCTTCCTCCTTTTTTTATACCTGTCCTGTTACTCTGCCAGCTTCCTCAATCAGATCTGCACCGGTCTTCTTTGGACTGTAAGTCGATTCTTAACATCAACTTCTGATCCTTTCTGGAGCAACTATGTTTCTTCAATAAGCTTTGTTTTACTGTCTTTATGGTTGATAAACAACTCCTATTTAGCCTTGGTGCAGCTGCAGCTAAGTCTCTTTTGTCTGATTCCTATAGCTGGCAGGCCTATTTGCAGCCATTAGTATAGCACCTTTATGCAGCTATTTAAATCTTTTTGCATCTATCAACAGTTGCCATACTGCTGTCCCATGTTTATGCATTAGGTGGTAAAACAGATGACCTGGAGAGTCATTTCCAAATTCCAATATTTTACATTTTTTGATTCATTGCTAGCTTCAAATATTAATGTAGGGCCATATCCGAGCATTTTACTTTGGAATGGCTACTGCACTAGACTTTTGGTTAAATAACCCTTATGACTTTTGGTTAAATAACCCTTTGGAATGGCTACTGCACTAGCTTCAAATATTCATTGCTAGCTTCAAATATTAATGTAGCTTCCATAGTTCATAATTCTCAGAATCTAATTTGATTGTGATAAGAGAATGTATATTTGAGATGAAAAACACCACAACTGATGGTAGATTGGTTGATGATGATGAAGAGATTGCAGCCATTGATGGAGCTTTGGATTTATGATTTGCAGAGATCTGATGGATTTTGGATGTTTTTCATCCATAAACTTGGTAACTATACTGTGGAAGCTATACTCACTGATAGTTAGTTAACTACTGTTATTGTGATAAATCGCGTGAGCCATAACTTGTGAGGTAACTTTGGCAGGTTAGGTACCAATTAGAGGAGAAAGGAGAATGTTCCACAATAGAACCACTCTTTTTTTGATAACCCAGAATGTCCTGGCCTCTTAGAGCACCCGACTAATCCCAGCGGCACATGCGCACCCCAAGTTAAAATGTGTCTGGTCAGCACGGGATATAAATCCCTAGGGTAGCCTAAATGGATGGATTCGAACTCAGGTTTCCCCCTTTAACTCAACTCTTAAGAACCTGTAACACCTAAATACTTCTAACAGCTATTGTCTCTATTGTGTTCCCATATTGGATGCTCAAATATTAAGTGTATTGCTATATTCATGCGGCATTGATGCTGTAGCCATGCTTTCCTGACTATTTCAACTTAATATTGTTGGAGAGTTATTTACCCAAAGGGCAGATCTACAAATGATAGAAACATTGGAACAGTCCTAACAACATAATCTGATAAGCCCTAGTTGTAATTAAGAGATCTCTGGTAGAAAAGAAAAAATCTACAGAATTAAGGTTGACCTTCAATATGTAAACTGGATTTTTTTAACAAGAGAAGTATCACAATTATAAGAACCGATGCGTTGGGTCACTGTATGGAATTGCAACACAATTGTACCCAACCGATTCGAAGTGCTACGATGACATTGTACCAGAACACTAGTGACTGAGGAGCTTATCTGTCTCTAAGAAGTAAAGAAATACACAGTCCATCGAGATTTTGAAACCCCCATAATTATTTATAGGATGATCCAAATAACAGGGAGAGAGGAGTCAGTCAAAACATGAGGGGTATTAGGAAACCACTTTAGTCCAAGGCTAGAATCTGGGTTAAACAGACTACTGCATGTATAAAGATCAGGTAGTAGCAATAAGAATAGTCATGTTAATTAGGAACAATTTAAAAGTGACTAATGATGGATATTATGAGTTATCCATCTTAGCAAGAGTTCCTATTTTAAAAGCTGAGAATTATTGCAATTTTCTTTTTTCAAAACTAACATGTCATGTGTTCATTTTTTCCTCAACATTTCGTGATCACCTCAGGATGTGTTACCTAGTAAAAGCGACCTGAGTGGTCTTTCCAAATGAATATTCGACTAATCTCTTGATTAAGAAGAACACCATGACGTTCATTGAAGGAAAGTATCATTGGCTTCACTAAAATTGACACAACAGGTCTCTTGTATGTCGGCCCAAGTCCATAAAAAACATATAAAATCATATCCTCATCAAAAACTTATTTGCAGTGGTTTTCTGCAACCAAAGAAACTTTGACAGCTCTGGATGTATCCTTTCGAGAGGTAAATTATCGCAGTAAAATTAATAACTTCTTTTAGTTAATAACGTTAACATTGATATCTAATTGAAAAAAATGTGCAGGATGATGAAGACATATAAGCATTATGTGAAAATCGACATATCCAGTGGGTGTATTATGGAGCAATATCTCATGGAAGAATGTATGAGGTATTGCATTGAATATATGCCAAATTCTAGCAGGAAGCCATAAGAAAGGAGAAAATGCGTCAGGAACAAGATGTTACTTTTGGGTACCCTATCGATGGAAGTGGAAAAACTTATCTTCTTCAACACGTGCAAGATGAACAAATCGTAGATGGGTTCTAAAGCATTATCCGTAAAATATTGAGTGGAGAAGTAAGTAATTTATTTTATATTTTAAATTATATATTTTATTTTTAAAATGATATAATATAATTAAGAGTTAATATTTACAGGAAGTATCAGACTTATCTTCAAGATTACAAGTCAAGCAATAAGCATCAGAGGGACAACTACATTCCTTGGTTAAGAAAAGAATTAGAAAATAAAGAAAATTCTATCATGAAGAGCCTTGCTGATGGTCCAGACTTCAATGCCATATCATATAATGCTTACATGATTAATGGTTATCAGTTTTGTACCGCACAATCAGAAATGAATAAAAGCACACAAAATAGTGGAGTATCCATGAAGGCTTTAACTAGCTTCAGGTCAAGTGCGAAAGATAAGAACCATGTGGAAGAAGAAGTTACTTATTATGGTATTATCAAACAAATACTTGAGTTGGATTATGGTTACTTTTAAAAAACAGTCTTCTCATGGATCTGGCTCAGATAGAAGATAAAAAAAATGGTTGTGTGGTTGACCCAGAAACTGGGTTAGTGTTTGTTAATCTTAGGAGATTTATGAGGATTTCACATGAAGATGATGAGCCGTTTATTCTTGCCTCTCAAGCCACTCAAGTCTTCTATTGTAAAGATCAAACTAGGGATGATTGGTATGTCGTATTGGATGCTCCAAAGAGATTGACTCGGGATGTGGATGCCTATGAAGATCCCTTAGCACTTGAAGGAAGACCAAAAGCAAATGCTTTAGCATTGGCATTAGCAACTGATGTTGCGGATGAGGACGAGGACGAAGATTAATCTTGTTCTTTCATATTGTTCACTTGAACCTTATTTCTTCTATCCAATAATTATAACAAAAGAATTACTTACATTTCTTGTTGTTGATTTTCCTATTTTAATGTTGTTATAAGTTAGCTACAATTTTCAATTATCTTATTAATGCATTTTATATCCTTAAATGATAGTTTGATCAACAACTAGAGTTTGCCAATGTTTTCAGCAAAAGATAATGGCATAGTTTGGATCAGAACCGAGTGGATCTGAATCAGTTGGAACTCAAGAGAGTGGTTAGTCTATTATTTTCTTTTGTTTGGTAAATGTTATTTACAAATTATTAACAATATTTTATTTATCCAGGTACGCGTTTGAAAATTTAGATGAATGAACATGGGCAGCCTATTAGAGATGCTTCAACTCAATTTGCCACATTTGTTGGTCGGATGACGAGGACTCATTGTCCACCTGCATATGAGTCTTGGAAAATTGTACCTGTTTCTATAAAAGAGAAAATATGGCGCTTTGTCTCAGTGAGTGCATGTTGTTCATGCAATTTTCATTTAGTTATTCTACAAATAATTTTGATATCGTTTTATTTTTATTATAGGATAAATATTATGTTCCAATTAGTCAAAAAAAGATGGTCTTAACGTAGTTTAATTTAATTTGGAAGCAATGGAAACATGACCTTCGCACCATTTATGATAAATATGAAACGGACGTAGAGCGGATGAAGTATCGACCAAAAAATGTGAAGGAAGATGATTGGAGAGCATTTATTAAAATGTGCTCGACAGAGGAAGATAAAGTACGCCGAGAAAAGGGGAAGACTTGTAGGAAAATGATGATGAACCCACACACCACTGGTAGACGAGGATCAGCTAAGATGGCAGAAGAGATGGTAAAGTCTACCACATAAATTTTTTAAATAAATTTGTTAGAATATTCACATTTGCTTATGACCTTATTGTACAGAAAAAGCAGAGTTCGACTGGTACAGTGACGAGGACACAAATATTTTTAGCCTCTCATACTAAGAAGGATGGGACGTCCTTGGGCACACAAATAGTAAGATTATTTTAATTATTCATTTGCCATTAATAAATAATTAATATTGATCTTTAGGATCACTATATTTAACTATTATTTATTTTATTCAGGATGAAATTAGGAGGCTTGCCTTATCTGATCCATTCCTCGGAGAAAAAGATTTAGATAATGACCCTGTTGCTACGGTTTGTGGGCGTGATGGAAGGGGAAACATACGGGGTATGGGTACGGGTGTATCTAAAACCTCCATTCAAGCGTCCGCTCAAGCTAGGGAGATTGCTCACCAGGAAAAGATAGCACGTGAGAGCATTCAATCACAGGTTGATATGCTTAGACATGAGCTTGATGAGGAGCGTAGAGCACACAAGATCCTTGAGGAAAAAGTGAATTTACTATCACCTCTAGCTCCTTCTAAAGGGACATCTATGTCGACATCGGTTGACCAATTCGATTCTTATCAGGTATAAATTCAATGTTATGAAATAATAATCATTGGAGTTGTCATTGTCATATCTTATTGAAAGTACTTTTGCATTGTTGTTTTAGTCTCTCTTAAACTCTACAGTTTAAAGGCTATAATTTTTTTAGGGAACTCGAGCCATCGGTTGTGAACCAACCATCCATGTGTTGTCTATTGAAAACTTAAAGAATAAAGCCATTGGACTAGGGCGAATGCATAGAGGCGACAACATCAAGAGATTCATACGCCATCATAATTGATAACATTTTCGAGGTCAATCTGAAATTATATGCAGTGAAGGAACATTTGGCGATGTTACAATTGGTGATATTATTACTTGGCCCAAGGGACTTGTAGATTTTATTTGATCTTGAATAGGGGTAAATTTGATTCTATTTTAGTAAGAGATTTTATTTTCGTAAATATGATTATATTTCCATCTAGCCTACTCACATTTTCAATTATAAAATAAAGCAAAAGTGGAAGTTCTAACTTATCTTGTTGTAGCCCAAGACCCAAAAGGCAAAGGAAGAACAATAAAGATCAAATGAAGAATCATGATCAAATGAGATGATTTAAGAACATCTCAATGGTCGGCTTTTAACATGCCATAGCTTTTTGTATTTGGAGAAAATTGAGAAGAAAAAAATCAGAACTCTGCACTTTTATTTCTTTTTTCAGACTTTTAAAAAAAAAAGCAATACATGAAATGAACTAGTCATCAATCTTTTTTTAAATATCTTGTTCATCTCCTACTTTAGGGTCAAAAATTGGTCATCAAAAGGCATGCATGGCTTTATTCCCTGATCCAATATTGACTTTTCTTGTATTGAGTCGGAGGTAATTCTATCTATTTGAACACTATTCTGAAATCTCCTCCAATTCTTGCATAAATTTCATCTGAGTTGTCTTCTGTAATAGGTGTTATCACTGGGAAGACCTCCAATCACAACCCCCTTAAAACAGGGCTGCATTCTGCCAATAAGTAGTAGTACCACCAACATAACTTTTAATTACTCAGGGGTTTGATCCGAGATGGTTTTCCAATTCCTTCCTGTTTCAACTCTCAACTCTTCAGAAACAACACGTAAGCTGCTGATGTTTTAATCGCCTCCTCACCGACTGAAGAAACATGACTGTCATCAAAATGGTACCATCTGTTCTCTTCTATTAGCTGCACGCCCAACACATAAAATTGCTGGATTTTTCAATAACATGGTATTGATGTTCTAAAAAATAATGCAAATTGAAACAGACTATAATTTGTTCTCAGGGAGTTCATTTAGATGTCAACACAGGATCAAGTGTTCTGAACTTGCTGAGATTGCTGGTCACGTTATTGAGTTCAGGTAGCTACAGCTTGTAATCATATTTTATTGTTTTAGCGTGCAAATAAATTGGATATTTATGTGATGTATGAAGTACTTTTCTCTACCATCCTTCCAAACTCCATGTCATATAGATTAGTAGAAAAGTAATTGAAATTCTCAATTCAAATAGACTAACTGGAATACAATTAAATTCCTAACTCATTGTCAAATAGATTAGTAGCAAAGTAAATAAATTACTCAAACCGACATTATGTCCTTAAAATCAATAAAAGGCCAGCAAGGAAAAGTTTTAATGGTGATTGTGCTCATCTTTCATGTTTACTCTTTTTTATTTCTCACTTGTAGATCTTCTATAGAGCTTCATTTTTGTCTACTAAGTATTTCATTCTGATCTTTCGTACCTCTAGTTGTGAACAATCTGAGTTTGTAAAACAGCTTATTCTTTCATCACACTCAAATTCTCAAAATTTAAACTCTCACTATAATAATGCATTTATGCATTATCAACTTCTACTTTAGAACTTAAAATTTTCTAATATCCTCAATTTATCATAAGAACTGTATGGGAGCATGAGTGATTTTGCCATGTATAGCTTACAAATATGTCAGCAAAACCAGAAAAAAAAAATGGATATTACTCAAATTGAAGTGGAATCACTCTGGTGATCCAGATCTACATGGCATGAATCCAGATATATATGGCATACAATTCTTTATAAAAATATCAGATTGCTTAGATAAATGTAGGAAAAAAAAATGTCAATGTTTCAAAAATTAGACCCAATGCTGAACTCATAAAGAGCATAGTTTGGATTGTGGCATTATTAAAACATATTAATTGCTTATCAATATAATCAGAATGTGCTCTCTCTCATCTAATTAAATCTCTGGTGATACAATTTGATCAAACCTCAATCTATTGATCCCTATTTTATGTGCTTTTTCCAGGCTAGCAAAAACGCCGGGAAACTCTATCAGATGAAGGACTCGGTAGATTGAGGACTCAGATCAGGCAGTTCAAACTGGTTTCCTCTACTTTACAGTCAAAATCCAACATGGAGTATCACATGCTCAAGTCTCAGTAATATTTTTTTACCTATAAAATTGAAAGCTTAATCTGTAAGAGATACCTCGACATTTTACCACAATCAAAGTATCATGCAATATGTAGGGCAAAAAAAAACAGAACATGTAGTTCATATTTGTGGTTAATTAGTCACTAATATTAGCATAATATGAGTTTACAAAGATATTCAACATGAACAGAATGGAAAGAGCATTGCCATGTATCTTTTCTCAAAAGGAAAACAAAATAGCAGCATAAGCAGAATGGAAAGCACATCCCCATGTATCTTTTTTCGAGTCGAAAAGTGATCATGGAAAACAAAAAATTATAAAAATTGTGGATCATTTTCCATCTGATCCCATTATACATGAGGTCATTTTCCTTAAGTCAAACATTGGGTTTGCCCCCTTTTGGAACCAGAATCTCTTATTTATTATATTTATTTTGCTTTTGTGAAGACCTAGTGACTAGCAATATATTATTATATCGTTTGAAATTGTGGATCTCATGGTTCTGATCTTCTGTTTCTTGTTGTACGTGAGATCTCATGGTTCTGATCCTGATTCTAAAGTAATAGAATTTGTAAACGGAGAGGAGATTATTGTAACTATATGATTTCATATGCATGATCATGGAAGCAAGATGTATGAGATTTATATGAAACTTTGTGTAGGAGCTTCCAATAGTTATATTTAAAGATTGATAAGTAATAAAAAGCATGGCAGAAACTACAACTTCTACCTCTCAACTAAACTTGTCAAATTAATACTCCAACCGCATAAAGCCGTTTACTTTCATTTTAAGTAAGTATAAACTTAGGGCATACTTCTATTTCAGGATGGAACATCGTTTTTTCAACATGCCTATCTCTCCTGAGCAAGTAGATTTATGTCTATGCAAGATGATTCGACCAAAATATATGGCCCTAGCAAATTGATTACTTTGTTTTATCAAAACATGAACAAGGGTATATGGTAATTCA
Source organism: Chloranthus sessilifolius (assembly GCA_021018995.1). Classification (NCBI taxonomy): domain Eukaryota; kingdom Viridiplantae; phylum Streptophyta; class Magnoliopsida; order Chloranthales; family Chloranthaceae; genus Chloranthus; species Chloranthus sessilifolius. The sequence continues at coordinate 23,426 of JAJIZI010000027.1, forward strand.
CTTGGCGAAATAGATCTTTATTATCTTCCAAAATGTCACCAACTCTAGCATCTCATGGTTCTGATCCTGATCCTCTTCTTCGGCAGTTTATAGCACACCTTGGAGTTGGGTATCAAATGACCCCTTTGATGGTGAAAGAAGCGAGCAATTGGTTTGACAGGTTTCTCTAGTACAAAGGCTTCTCCTTCCCATCAGGTGATTCAGACTCTTAAATCATGCACATTTTCTTTATTTTTAGCAGGAATATGCATTATTCAATGTGAATTAAAAGGTATCTATTAATGTACACTAGAAATTTTACTTATCTATTAAAATGTTACATATAAATGTCACCTAGCAAATCCTCATGAGCAGAGTATGATGTTTCTCTTTGAAAAATGTCATTTAACAGTCTCCTATGCAGATTTGATACAATGGAATGATGCATTAATATACACAACTGCTGCTATACACATAAATCTAAGGTTTCGAATTTTTGCATTTTGCCTTTAACATGATTTCAAAACAGACTTGGCAAGAGTATCCACAGATGGTCTTGTTCTTTTTGCTGGTAATTTTTGAATAATTTTGTGTTGTTGCCTATACAAGCGAACTTTGCAATGCATATTCACTCCAATTCCTCTAAATGTAGGGATAGAAAAAGATACTCTATTGCTTTCTTAAAGGATTGGCATGTTTGGGGGAGCATGTGATGAATGAGAGGGCCGAGCACATTTGTACACCATAGGTATGATGATAAAATTTATATTTATTTTTATATTTATGTCTTCCCTTGGTATTTATATTTATATACATTTGTATTTCTTTTTATTCTTATCATTAGTCTAAAATTAAAATTTTGAGTATTTTCTGTAAGTCAATGTGTTTTATAAGATGTATTTATCAGAATTATGTACCCACTTTTGGACCTGACCTGGATCTGTTAAAAAAATGATATACCTATATATTGTGTAGCAAACAGGTACCAAGTTGGGTTCGAGTCGGGTTTGAGCTAATTTGAATATAACCTATTTATATAACATGTCACTATTTTCAACCGGCCTATTAGATGAGAACTTCGTAGATGGAAGCCATCACTATCTCAGTTTAATAATGTTCTCTTTTTCATTTCAGGCGAAGCTTTCCGATCTGAAGCTCACTTCAAACAGATCATTAGGAGACGGGGACACTTGACAGGAGAGGCAAAATAAATTTTTTTTTTTTTCTTTTATTTAGACTGTTAACTCTTATTTTTTTATTCTTTTTATTTGAATAAAAAGATTGGACATGTTGAGTTTAAAATGTTTGGCTAATTTGAAAGGTTGGATGATAGGTTGAGATGCAATATTTTGTTTGAATAAAAGAATTGGGCATCTATTTTTTTTATTAATGACATTGAATGATTTATATTTGAGTTGAATGGATGTGTTGAAATATAAAATTAATAGCTTTTTTTCTTTATATCATTTTTTTTAAAGCATTAAAAAAAAGCATTAAAAATTGTATTAAAAAAAAGTATTACAAAAAGCATAAAAAAAATTACATTAAAAAAAAGAATAAAAAAATATTATTTTAAAAAAATTGTCGAAGTAATTTTTTTTTTTTTTTAAATATATATATATATATATATATATATATATATATTTAAAAATTTTGCATAAACATCGCTTTAAATAATGTAAGGAGGAGTTTTTTTTACCACTATACAAGACAGTGGTTTATGAATTCATAAACCACTGTTTTGTATAGTGGAAAAAAAAAATCACTCCTTTTTTTACAACTGTTTAGGGTAGTGGTTTTTTGAAAAAGAACCACTGTCAAAGACAGTGATTTTTTGAAAAAATCACTGTTTAAGGCAGTGATTTTTTTGGCTTTTTCACGTAGTGTTTTCTTCTTTCTCTCTTGTTTTCTCTTGTTGCTTTTTCCTTACATTTTTCGTCCACCTTATATCCTGAGATATCCCCATCCTGAAGTTTATTGTATATTAGAAAGCCAATTTACTTAGTGTTGGGATCCTATTCTTGACAGATTGAAGATTTTAGCGCTAAAAGAACAAACTTGTATCCTTGGTTTATGAGTGTTTGCAGTTTAGGTGGTGTTGGTTTTGAAATCAGCAGCCTTATATAGCTTCCCCCAGGTATGATGTTGTCCTCCGCTTATGGTGGGAGTTTAGTTTTGGAAAGATACTTTGAAATGGAAAAGTAGAAGTAAAAGAAGAACTTTTCTTAGTGAAATTTTTAATCTTTTTTACCGATAAAAACAAAAAGTAGAATATTTTTTTGATAAAATGGGAAGTTATTTGTTAGAAAGAAGAAACTTATGGGAGTGGGGATTTATATATTAGGGAAATTTGCACTTTCGGCCCTATATGTTTGCGTTTTTGCGGAAACGGCCCTATAGTTTCAACCGTTGCATTAATGACCAGCACCACGCCTAGCCGCCTCCGCCTGCCCCACGTCAGCAAGGACCTATTTTAAATAATATAAAAAAAAAAAATTTCACCGCCTTTAACAGAGTACAAAAGCTACTTTTACATTTCATTAATTCTACTTTTAAGTTTAACTTTTAAAAACAAGAGAGCGGCGACTTAGCGGCAAAGCGTAAAAGGTCACAAAGGTCACATTACAATTCCGTAATTTATTTTTTACATTTCAACACATTTAGTCATCCCCAATGTTTACCTAATCCGATAACTTACCGATAATCTAAGTTATCGATCGATAACTTAAATTATCGACCGATAATCTAAGTTATCGACCGATAATCTAAGTTATCGGTCGATAACTTATATTATCGATCGATAACTTAGATTATCGGTCGTTAACTTAGATTATCGTACGATTACTTTGATTATCGGTCGATAATTTAAGTTATCGATAAGTTATCGTGAGGTTAGGATTAGTAGTTTTTCAAAATCACTTCTTTTATTATTAATTGCTTTTTATTTATATTGCGCTTCTACTAAGTTATTGAAAATGACCATGACTCTAAAGCCCATCGGAAAATGTTCGAGTTAGTGTTAGGAAATTTTACATGCATCAGAACGAAGAGAGAAAGAAAATATTAGATGATTCAGTATTCGGTCATCTATTTAGGATGAATAAGAAATTAGGTTTCGTTGGAGACTTGGTTGACGCTATTTTAAGTTTTTGGGTTGAAGAGAATATTTTCAAGGTCAAGAACACCAATGTACTCCTGCAACAGATCGATATAGCCTTGATTTTAGGCCTCAACATGCTGACGGAACCTGAGTCTGAGAAGGTTGCCGTAAAAGAGGAAACAACTATTCGATACAAATTCTTTCGGGGGAAGCCGGCGAAAAGATCTCGTATTGAAGAAATTATTGACAGTGCTGATTTATCCAACGATGATTTTTTGAAACTGTCATTATTATTTTTCGTATGTTCTTTTTTACTTTCGGACACATACCAGGAAGTAGATACACGGTACTTAGAATTAGTAGATAACATTGAAGAGTTCAACAAGTTACCGTAATAGTTTACAATAATTTATTAGATAGTATATCAAAAGCGAGTGGCAGGAGGGAAATGGCGAGAAGGTCAGAAAAGGGGCAATATAATATCTATGGATGCACTATCGCCTTACAGATTTGGGCGTTTGAGCACTTTCCTGCAGTCGCCACCGCTCCTATTGGGCTTAAAGAACCATTTCCAAGGCTAATGAAATGGGAAGGCCCGAAATTCAGCCGTAATCCTAATTTATATAGAGAAAATTTTCTTAAGTCTAAAGTGATTATAGAGCTTGAAGTTGAGAAGCACGAATTACAGTATAAATGGGTTCGATACTTTTTTATTCGAAGAGAAATGAAAAATAAGAAGGAAGAGACCGAAGAAAGAGAAGAGCCTTACTCTGAAGAAAATATAGATGAATATGATGATATCCCAAGTCATCCAACACGTCCGGAAGAAAGAGCCGAAGAGCCGAATAGCCGAGATGACGACAATGAGGATGAAGATTATAGCGATAACGATGATTTTGAAGTCGTTGTCGCCAACCAAAGGGCAAACCAGAAATTAGGCCCGAGCCAACAAGAGAGCGACCATTAGGCAACCGCACCTAACCAAAGAAGTAACGAGCTAAGAAAAGAATGCAAGACGCTCGCATGGTCAGAAAAGAAATGAAAAAAGAATTCCGGCATGCATTTACGCTGCTTAAAGGGCAAGCACTCACCATTGAACAACTAGGCAGAGATAAGAAGGCCTTACAAAAAGAAAATAAAGCAATACGGAAGGATCTTGATGCGGTCATCTCTCATTTAAGAAAGGTATCAAACCAAGACTTTTCAAATTTAGAACAAAATCATTTCTTTACAACTTAATGCAAAATTAGCTTGTCGTCCGAAGATGGAACTTATCGTCCGACGATGTACATTATCGATCGACTATTTAAATTATCGGTTGATAATGTACATTCTACGGACGATAAGTTACATTATCGGTCGATAATTTAAATTATCGATCGATAATTTACATTATCGACCGATAATGTAACTTATCGTCCGGTAATGTACATTATCGATCGACTATTTAAATTATCGGTTGATAATGTACATTATCGATCGACTATTTAAATTATCGACCGATTAGTTAAATTATCGGTCGATAATGTAGTTTTTTTTTTTTTTTTTTTTTTTGTAATGTATATTTTTTTGCAATTATGCAGGATAATATTTTAACCTCTGTGCTCTTTGACACCTTCGTTCCTTCACCCACTTACCCTCAATCAACTGTCCCTCAACCCACCACTCATCAACAAAGCCATCACCATCCCAAATCCCTCCTCAACAAAACATCACCAGTGCCCCAAAACCAATGCTCCTCAACCAAGCCATCATCAAGTGCCCCAAAACCTCTGCTCATCCACCTAGACAACAATCAATCGCCCCCAAAACCCGCCGCTCCTCAACTTACAAATAAATCTCATCGCCAATAAAGCCGCCCCAAAACCTCATCGCCTCAAACCCTTGGTTGATGTGGGTGATGATGGTGCTCCTCTTACGCACCTTCTCGTGAGTCACAAATAGATCATTAAAAACAATTATAGTGAAACTATCATCTACAAAAATGAAGCCGAAGGTTATGACTTCATGCTCAGAAGAAAAGAAAGTCTCCGACCACTAAAGCATTAATAAAAAAACCAAAATTGGTTGTAGAGGAGGAGGAGGATGAGGCAATATCAATGGAGCAAAAGTATATGCTTAGTTTTTGGAATCAGCCGGAGAACGAGGTCAATGTGATCATCAATACTATCAGGAGTGTTGACATCACAGTTACACTTTTGAAGGTTCTCAAAGGACGCTCGTGGCTCGACAATGAAGTCATCGACGCGTACTCGAGATTCCTTGAAGTTATAAACGATTCAATGTTTACTACCAATGCCGAAAAAATTCGGTTGTCTGCCCTGGTAAGGTTTCAAATATTTATTGGAAGCTCGTTTGTTTCTTTTATTTGTCTTTTCAATCACGACTCTTGATTAACTTCTTCTAATTTATTTACTTACTACATTATCCTGTTTCAAACCTTGTTTATGGCAGACGAGAAAAAATTTAAAAAATATATCGATAATGAAGGTATAGCTGCGCTCAGTGACCTCGATAGGTGGCAGGCCTATTGTGACGAATGGAATGTTCGTAACAATTCAAAGCCGATGGAACCACTATTGACAAATAATATCCGCAGAATTCACGCGATCGACTGTGGAACGGTACGTTTTTGAATACTAAACTTCGCTTTATTTAACGTTAACGGCTTTTAAATAAAATTTATTATTTAAAATTTCGGTTCCGTTTATGTGTAGATTTATCTTCCGATGCATAGCCAAAAATATAGCCATTGGGCGTTGGCTATAATTTCATTAGTTGATCGAGAAATTAAGTTAATTGATCCAGCAGACCGAGAGTGCTCAAAAAGGTTTGAAGCGCATAAAGAATGTCTATTGAATCACCTTCCGCGCCTTCTTTACACTATCGGTTTGAAGTCAGCTTTCGATCAACAGTGGAAGGTATCGGCATTCAACAGTGTCGTTCTCCCGATCCAACAAAATGGTTGGGATTGCGGTGTATACGTTTTGAAGTATATAGAATACTTCTCCCAACAGCGGCCTATTGATTTCGACGATAAATATATGCAACAATTTAGAGCCGAAATCGGACATCGAATGTGCACGTTTGGGAAGAAGAGTTAATATCCAGTAAAAATTTTAGTGTTTTGTAAAGATATTTTTTGATGAAATTGTAAATTATTTAATTTTATTAATTTTTATTAAGTTGTATAATTTTCATTTTCGTTGTTATCAATTTATCTTATTTGTATCACCTTGCCTGATTTATCAATGGAGCCTTCCTCTCTTGAAGCAATTCCAATAGGCCGATGACTTATATCATCGGCCGATATCTTAAATCATCGTCCGATATCTTAAATCATCGGTCGATAATTTAAGTCATCGGCCGATATCTTAAGTAATCGAACGATATTTTAAGATATCGGACGATAGCTTAAATCATCGTCCGATATTTTAAGTTATCGGACGATATTTTAAATCATCGGCCGATATCTTAAATCATCGGCCGATATTTTAAATCATCGGCCGATGATTTAAGCTATCGTCCGATAATTTAAATCATCGGCCGATGATTTAAGATATCGGCCGATAATTTAAAATATCGGCCGATGTTTTAAGATATACCTTTCTGAATTGTGAAGCCTAATATCTTTGGTTTGGCTTTATGCCAATCACTAGTAGATTAGGGGCGAATTTGGCAACTTCAAATCCTGTTTGAATGAATGAATGATTTATTAAGAAGCACAACAATATATTTTAATCACAATTCCAAAAAAATATATTAATTAATTGGTAGATATTGATCGCTCTTTTATTGAGGTTTAATCTATTTATATTGAAAGGAAAAAAAAGAGAAAAAAATACTCTTCTATAATGAGATCATTTGGAAGCTCGATTGCCACTACACTAGGTCTAATCTAATCTAAATCTGTTTTCAATCTCAACCTTTGATGTAATATAAGTTAATTTCAAATATTAACAAATTTACACGAGCATTTATTATGACCGCATTTGTTACAATTTTTACATTGTAGTGGTAACTTCCCTTTAGATCTTGTTCTCCTTTTCTGGACGGCCGCTTGATGTATTTTGTGGGAGGCAAAACTTGAATGTCTTTTATTTACGAAGTCCATTGGCGCTTTGTCAACGGTGGGACAAAGTGTTCTTTATAAGTTTCTAAATAAGTCCGTAAACCAAAGGTTCACAAAATTGGGGGATCTCTCTTTCTCTGTTTTTGCGATAATGCGGCAATCGCATGTGAACATGGTAATCCAAGAATAGCCAACGTCTACATGTACATGATCGCGATTCTAGATCGACACTGTGAGTGTAATCACCACGTTTAACTTGAAATATATCACGACCATATGGTATGACGTTTTTTCGACGGGCCCATCCTGAATTTCTTTTTATGTGTTTTTCTGCCATCGGTGTTATTTCCTTCCTCCCGACGACGAAGATAAAATTCACTACTTTTGTGCGAATAGTTTCTATACTCACAATCGGTTCCTCCCTGGCTATTTTCAACACACTATTTATGCTTTCAGCTATATTAGTTGTCAACATATCATAACGCCTCCCTTGAAAATAAGCGCATGCCCAGAAATGATCACCAATTTCTTTAATCCATTTTGTACATTCCGGCGAGGCGTCGTCTTCTATTTTTCGCATAATTCTTTTAAATTTTGCATCTGAAAATGCACACGACAAGAACCAAAGCGGTCTAGAGATTGTATCCTTATATTTATCAAACAGATTTAGAGCCAGGTGTCACATACAGTAGCTGGGAAAGGCATTAGGAAAAACTTTTTCCACTCCTTCCATCAAACCTTTCTGTCATGCGATATCAAAACAAACTGTTCTTCAAATTCACCGATTACACGTCTCCCTAATAGATCAAGAAACCATGTCCAATGGTCTTCATTTTCTTTCGGTACAACGCCGAACGCTATAGGAAATAAATGTCTATTCCCGTCTATCCCCGTAGCTATTAACAACACTCTCTTATATCATCCACGCAAATGCGTTCCATCTACCGCAATTATTCTTCGTAAAGTATTACGAAAGCTTCGAATGCAAGGTTCGAATGCCACGAAGAATCTCTGAAATGCATTATCAGGCTCGAGACACAATTCGGTCTATATGTCCGATCGACCCAGAATTCGGCAACATATGACGGTAACATCTTAAATTGCTCCTTCCAGCTACCTCGGATGTCATTCAACGCCATTTCTTTTCCTCTCCATGCTTTCCAGTAACCTCTTTGTTATCTGTATTATTTTCCAATATAAAAAATTATTGAAGCAGGAGTCTCGTCAAAACCCTTTAATAGTTTATCTCTAACGAATGAAGCTATCCACGATGTCGTACATTGGCGATGTTCGCTTCCAAAAGCTGGCATTCCGCACGTGTGTTCCGGGTGGAAAGTTTTCACAGCAAACATGTCTACACCTACTAATTTCGATGCATATATTCGCCAAGCACATCCTACTTCAACACACCTCGCAGTTACTCGAAGAGGACTGGTTTTTATTGGTTTAATCTGAAAATTATTTGTCATCGCAAATTCTTTAAGAACTTTTTTAAATGATTTCTTATTTCTAAACGCCTGACCAATGGTAATCGCCCCTTCATACAGCCTCATCGCCAATCCATATACTCCCCTTCCGAGTCATTAAGTCGATAGTCTTCGCCCACCGTGAGGTTGATCAATTTCTATTAGTATAAACACGCGAAGTGGGAGACGAGGCTTCATCATTTTCAGATCACTATCACCGCCATCGATCGGATGGTTATTACGTGATTGGGATTGAGCCCGATGTACGCTTGGTTGATGTGCGCTTGTTTGGATTGATGTTAGCCGATGCGGAATGTTTGATGTATGAGAGGTCGCTCGCTGAAGGCTCGATTATCGCTATTCAAGCTATTTGTTCGGAAGGCCATTGATATGGACTAAGGCCGACTAAAACGCTTTCCCACCGATTTCATCAATCAAGTTGAACCGAGATGTATCATGCATCGGATTCATTTGATGAGAATGTCCTTGATCTTCATCGCCTTCACTCATCGGAATGTCCGAATAGGGTTGCTCGAAGTTTCCGTAGGGGTAAATCCTATATTTATATTTCTATCATCGCGCCATTATTTGCGCAACAATGTTCTCCTCTTCATACCGTATTCCTTGATTTTCAATCAAATGTTCTGTTCCCACACCATGATCATCTTTGTTTGTTTCCTTAAACGGTTGAAATGTTTCTAAAGACGGCAAAATTTCTGCTATAGTAGTGACTAATGATTTTTCGATATAAATATTTATAACATCATCACCGATACGATATGCTCTAAATAAGTTTGTAAGATCATCAGAGTCAGACAATTCGGCAAATGCAAGCTCATTCCCTATGCATAATGAAACAGTAAGTGTAATAGAATGTTCTTCCGGTCGTGTCCGACTGACTTTGTACATTTTCTCTATAAACTCATCAAATGATATATTCTCCGTGACAGTGACAATCCTCCGATATCCTCCGCTAAGTATTATCTCTCACGCTGCATTTAAATCTAAATGGCAAAGAAGGGGAACATCCATTTCAACCTACAATATTTACAAAATTAAAATTAAAATTAGTTGTTTATAAAGAGTTATACTTGACTTAGCGCTACAATTGTTTAAAAATATTATTAAAAAATTAAAGGAATGAAAACTTTAGAGTTTTTGTCAATCATAGGTTATCGCTCGATATCCTAAGATATCGGGCCGATATCCTAAGATATATAGCCGATGGATGGACTTTTAACGTAAACCATAATCCAAAAACTAAAAAAAAAATGTAAAGACCCGTATTTTGAACCCGAGTTAGACTGACCCTGTGTGTGTATTCGGCTCGGCAACCGACGTCACCATTTGTTTTGGATTTTTATCTAGATGTAATTGAGCGGGCAGATTTTTATTTAGAGCCCATTTGGACCCTCGTATAAAGTTGTGAACCGACCTTGTAGCCGAGCCTCAACACCGGACTTGAGTTTTAAAATTAGAAGTGTATAATACATAAGATGTGTGTGTATGTTTTACTTTGTGAGCAATCTTATTATAAGAAGGAATTGCATTCCCGTATTATACTAGGTTTTGTTAAGAGAGGATAGTTACCCAACCGTGTGAAACTCCTTCTTCTCTCTTCTTCAATCATCGTAGGAGATCGGTTTAGAAAACCTCCTTCTCTAGAACCCTCTTTGTTGAAAACACTTAAACCTTAGAAAGAACTTGAATCAACCTTGGATTCATAGTTGGCTATTGGGAGAGGTTGAGATCATTGGGGGCGTGTTGGAGTTGTCTCTGTGAACTCGTGGGATCGAACGCGGCGCGAATCGTTGAGGAAACCCGTCGATTTTTATCATCGCTCGAGCAAGGTATCACCGAACTCCGACATTGCCTTAGTATTTTAGTCATAATGTTTTATTTCGAACTCTGATTAAGACAATTCTTTTTGCGTTGAAAAGCTAATAGAAAAATCTACAACTTTCATGTTTTAACCAACTCATGAATCAATCGTCTTGATGGTCAAAAAAATATGAGAATGTTACGTTAAATCGCTCGAGCGAGCTATTATCATCGCTCGAGCGAGGTATCACCGAACTCCGATATTACCTTAGTATGTTTGTCATAACATTTTATTCCGAACTCCGATTAAGACGATTCTTTTTGCGTTGGAAAGATAATAGAAAAATCTACAACTTTCATGTTTTGACCAACTCATGAATAAATCGTCTTAATGGTCAAAAAAATATGAGAATGTTACGTCAAATCGCTCGAGCGAGCTATTATCATCGCTCGAGCGAGGTATCACCGAACTCCGGCATTGCCTTAGTATTTTAGTCATAACTTTTTATCTAGAACTCCGATTGAGACGATTCTTTTTGCGTTAGAAAGCTAATATAAAAATCTATAACTTTCATGTTTTGACCAACACATAAATCAATCGTCTTGATAGTCAAAAATATATAAGAATATTACGTCAAATTCTAGGATTGGCGCAACTTGCCTGTTTTGACTTGTTTTTGAGGAAACGCTTAAATAGGTCTATATTATTAGTAATTAGAGTTTATCTTAATGCATGAACGTATATTGTGATGTAGATTGAGGGCGAGAGGCCATCAATAGGACCTTGCTTGACTTCGCATACCTCTGAGTTGTAGGTAGGAGAATCTCATCTTTACAGTATTTTATTTTAATTCGCATGGATATTTTGAATTAAAATCTTTGAACTTGCATATGCCATTGAAATCACATCGAAATTGAAATTGATATGAATGACTAAAATCTAAATCTACGAATCTCAAACTGAATCGCTTAAGCTCAAGATTTGAAATCAAGAACTCGAACTATGTATAAGAGACTTCCATCCGATTATATTAGTATCGTGATTTGTTTTATGATTGACCGAACGACCTCAAAATTCCTCAACAACTTCGCACAAGTTTCCCTCATTAATTAGGGGCTTGTTGCATCCTAAAAGGGTTCATGAACGATGGTAGGTAGGGGTTCATCGGCTATATTCCCGCTCTCGAGATATAGTTTACTCGGGAGGTATTTTAAGTTGAGATTAAGTCATGAATTATTGAACTTGTATATGAAGTTAGAGAAACTAAGACATCAAACACCGTGACTGCTTCAAACTGCTACACATTTAGAAATAAATCTACATATGATTTCGCACCTAAATTCAATTTATTATCTGCTATATGTTTGAAGCTATATTCGATATTTGTTTTGAAACCATGTTAGTTAAAGTAAAATGCCGTAGATGTCTTTCTTCATCGAGCTTGTTGGTTAGCTCACTCACTATACGTCATGTGTTCGTGTATTGACGTGGCTATTCGTGGTATCGTGATCGACTCGTCGAGGAAGAGCTTGAGGTTCCTCTTGAGGAGTTTTTCCCAAAGATAGAACTTATCGATTTTCTTATTTGTGGTGAGAGTTAGACTTGAATTTGTGGGCCCAGCTTTAGTTGAATACCATAGTTTTATATTTGATGTTTACGATGATGGTCGGCCATCATCGGTAGTTCTTTACTTTTAATTGCTTCCGCATTTATTTTAGCTATGGATATTTATGCGCTTTACTCGATATGTGTCCTATTTGTCCGCTTATCGCTTATTCGATCGTTGCAACCGACCTTTCCTATACCTGGGGGATTGGAAAAGTCGGGTCGTCACAAAAAACCTCTTTTAAGATATCGCCTGATAACTTAAGATATCGGTCGATATCTTAAGTTATCGGTCGATATCTTAAGATATCGGTCGATAAATTAAGATATCGGTCGATAAATTAAGATAATGGACGATAACATATATATCTTGGACTACCTACAATGTTTTGAGAAATTGGGAAAACAATAACTTAAAAGATATTGTACTCGATATCTTACCTAGTCTGTTGTATTCTCTATGTTATACAACCTTTAGTGGAATCTCGAAATCGCTTTCAAAGAAAGATAAAAATTGTTAAAAAATGATACAAAAATTCTAGATTCAATGCTTGCATAGAGAAGCATATATATAGATATCTGACGTGCACGCGGCTAGGCTTGGAGCTGGCCATTTATGCAAGGATTGAAACTATAAGGCCTTTTATGCAAATACGCAAAACATATAGGGCCGAAAGTGCAAATTTCCCTATATACTATTATGAACTAATAATAATATTGATATTAGTGTTAGTATCAATATTTTTTATTATTATCATTGTTATTGTTTTTGTCGTTCTTTTTTATCTTAGGTGGTAAATATGTTGCCAAGGTGCCAATTGTGGTGGGGGTCGGCCAATTTTTTTTTAATGATTTTTCTTTCATATTAAAATAATTTTTTACCAATAAAAAATTTATTTTATTTTATTTGAGTAAAGAGATTAATTGAAAAGAAGAAAGAATAGTATTAGGAACAAAATGGACCACCCAAGCTCAGTGACTCTCTACCACTCCCTCTATTGCCAATTCCTCATGGCACCCAGGGGATCGTGGCTGCCACGTGGGAAGACGCGTTTATACCCCGGGGATGCGCTTGAACGTGAATGATTCATGTGTTGAACCACTTGGCAGCCCCTCAGGGGATCGAGTCCCACGCCAACGTCCCCATTTAAAAAAATCAGATGTATAGCCGCCGTCGAAAATATTGTCAAAGGTGCAAAACTTCAATGCCAACTTTGACCATGTTTTGGAAGGAGTAAAAAGTCCCAAAACTATCTTATTACAAGGTCACATGCCACAGGGCAACTGATCTTGGGTTCAAACACATGGATCCATCATGCATTCAACCCATGGTCCCTTTTCACACACACACACACACACACATATATATATATAGATGTATATCTATATTTATATATATATATATATATATATATATATATATATATATATATATATATAGGGAAAGGTGAAGGTACTCCAGCTGGAATACCCTTACCGTACTCCAATATCCTGAGGGAGGGCAACATGGCCTCCCTAATATTCGAGCTTCAACAGCCTGTATAGATCAAATTTTAAAAATACGAATTTAAAATTGAGTTTTAAAATTAAAAGTCAAATTTTGACTGATTCAAGGATCTAGATTTTACAACTCAAAACAAATGGAGATGATGTTTTAGATTTTTCATTTTTAGATTTTTCATTTTCGTAGATGATCTAGCTTAGATTTTCATTTTCGTAGATGATCTAAACAATACCTTGCTCCATGTGGCACCCAAAATATGTTTGAAATGGACCTCCATGTGGATGTTGCAAGACGCGGTGAGGGTACTCCACCCAGAGTACCTTCCTCCTATATATATAGGATAGCGAAACGCTACATTAACCATGTAGCATTCAACGCTACCTTAGTATCATTTGGGTGTCGTGTGGCACCTAATCCAAAGATTGGATGCTGAGGCAACATGCACACAGTCGACCACGTCCAAAACGAGAATAAAAAATGATACCCTCCATCCAAAATGTGGTCAAAGTTGGAAAAAATTGAATGTACTAGGTTAATGGAGGTGGAGGCTAAACTTTGACCACATATTTGAAGGGCAAAAAACAGTAAAAATAAATTTTCTTTTTAGAACCACATGCCTAGTGTAGTGTTCAAATGATACACTTGAAGTGTAGGGACCCCTTAACCATATATATATATATATATATATATATATATATATATATATATATATATATATATATATATATATATATATACTTATTGAGGTCTAAGGTTTGGTCCTACAACTTTTCAGTTTGGACTAAAATATCTTTATTATATATCATATTTGTCATTTTTTTTCTACAATAAGCTGATGTCATTGATACATTTTAGAGGGCATTTTAGGATATAAGAAATTTCAAAGTCTAGCTCCACCTACTTGCCCTTATTAGAAATGAGTTTCAAGCTAAATCCTTTTATTTTGTACTGCCTTTTATGTTTATGTAGGGATAAAAAGGTAATGGAGTGCAACATGATTTAGGGTAGGCTATTTCACTGTGCACAGTACACTGTACGGATGGTTGAATCAAGTTGGTTTGTGTCATACTGTCATTGTGTGTTGCCTCAAATGACAAGAATGCATGGCTTTTCTTACACCCAATTTTTGAGCATTAAATGAGTAGCATGCCATCTAAAATACAATAAAATAAAGAATGAAAATTCTTTTAAACATCTTCATTGAAAAAAAAAACTATTTTAAACTTGCTTCCTTAGCAAGCAAGCTCAAAAAAACCGCTGCGATTAATTATAATACAATGGGTAGCGTTATTTGCAGCAGTTTGGTGACAAGAATGCATGTTTTCTATATAGACAACCGCCCCTATACTAGCTTTTTGTATCATACGGTGGGATTTTATTTTATTTTTTTACTAGGATTTCATTAAAAAGAAAAAAAAAGTACATGCAGTGGGATATGGTTGTACACAATATCTAAGGAGGCATGGATTTCTATGATTAATATAGATGTAATGTGACAATCTTTCTAAAGTAGCCATGAGTTTTGTTTCACATGGATATGTGTTGTTTTTCATAGGCTATAGGGTATACCCTGTTTCACAAATGTGAAACATTTTCTGGTACATGGCTATTCTTGTGTCTTCTCACATGGTTCAGAAAGATGTAAGATCAACAAAAGAATACTTCACTTTGCGGAAAAAAAATGTGGTAGCCATCTTATGCTACATCAAACAAGGAGAGTATGAATTCAAAACTCTTTAATCTTGTATCTGTTTTTTTTTAGGATCGTCGTCTTCTTCCTTTTCCTTGGTCTATTTTCCAATCTTATTTTTGGGGTTTCTTATTTATTTTCGTGAACATGCAGATAGAAACACCCGTAATCACGAATCACAAGCTGTTGAATGGGACATCGATGAAAATCATGCGGTCGCATTAGGGTCCAAACACAAGAAAGAGCAAGATTGGAAATTTATTTGTAACTGTGAAATAGTATTATGATTTATAAATATATAAAAAATTCTTCTTTATTCAATATATCTCGTATTTTGTGAATTTTTCAGTTATATATGTGATCTGATCATTAGTTTTTAGTAGCAGAAGAATATCAATGAATTGGTTCGTACTATGAAGCATCAAAAAATATTTTTGAGTTAAAAGTTTGGATAGTTTTATTTTGCAAGGTCAATATGTCCGTGGATGGGAAGAACAAGGGGATGGTATTGATTTATCGAGTTAAAGACCGAGGAATTTATAAATGGAGCTATGGAGAACCTTAATGTCTCCATCATTGAATGCAAGTTAGTGTATGTGATTGGTATGCTGTTTATATGTGGCAGAGGGGAGAATGCGCCCAGGTGCACAGGGTGGCCCTTGCCCCTGATCGCCAGATTACATGCCACGTAGCGTGATCAACCCAAAACAAACCCCGTTAATACATGCCAGTAAATAATTACGTTTTTACTTTTCTACCCTCCATTTGATGGGTTAAAGATAAGGTAACGCCCCAAAACCTTGGTGTATTGATTTTCACCAACTTTGATCACATTTTTAATGGTGGAAAAGTCATAAAAACAATTTTTTTTTAATGGGATCTAATCGACCTTGCTTAAGTTGTCGAGCACTTGATCCTTGCGATGGATGTCACATGATGGCCACCTAATGGTGGCCGTAAGGATATCTCTCGCACCTGCATCCACAACCACGGTCTATATATATATATATATATATATATATATATATATATATATATATATATATATATATATATATATATATATATATATAAAATCTTTATTCAAGATTTATTTTCTAATTTTCTTTTTTATGTTTTGGTATGGGTAATATGTATGTCCTTAAGTGAAGGAAATATGACAAGGAGTTTTTTGTGAAAATGGTGGACGTTCCCAAAGATTTAACACCATTCATCTTGGGGAGCAAAGGTATTAGACGTACTAAATTTGTACTACATTTTTTATTCCTCCAAAAAAAGTGAAACAAGTTAGTGCATCTATCTCTGTTCAATCCATAGAGGTTCTTTTAGATTTGTGTATACATCTCACTGGCATCCTTGAATGTGTTTGATTTGTTTGTTTTTGATATTTATGTTATACTCACCAGTCTTTGATTTCTTCGAGAATATTTCTTTGATTGGGAATTAGAATATCTTAAAATTATTTTTGTTATGTGGTTATAATTCTATAGATATTGTTATCTGGATGCACCATAAAACGTTAAGCAATTGTACTTGCTTCATTTTAAATGTTGGATCTTTGAGCAACCTATTTCAATATGAGGGTTCAAGAGCATTTAGTAGTCCAACATACGGATGCGGTTCCCAATGGTATGGGAAAGAAATCTATTAAAAGTTCATGAGTGCGAAAGGGCTGGATTAAATGTCACCGCTCACCCGTGTTTGTGATTTGTCAAAGTTTGAACTTTGTAGCTCTCAGCTATAACTATGAAATAATATATCTTTATAAATGGTATGTAAATTAATTTTTTAAGTACAAAAGGTTCTTGTTGCATAATGTAAATATTTTGAAGAGAGGGTACATTCTTTTATATGTGATTTGCAAAAGATCCACACAGTTTTTTGTCTCCCTATGCTGGTGGGAATATAGCCTTTTGGTTGAATTTTTTTTATTTTTATTTATTTATTTTTAAAACGATTTTTTCTTTTTAGTTAAGAGTATACTAATGCGCATTTAACAGATTGGTACAAGAAGTGATCTCCCGTACACCTTCTATTATGAGTTTGGGTGACAGTTCCTTTTAAAGTAGTCTATTATATTGCATAGCCTAAAAGTTTTATAGAACTATCCATTTCGTTGACAATAATTGGGGGAATCCTTTCACTCTTCATACTGTCAATAAATGGGTGAGGCCTCCATGAAAAGTAAAAGACATGTTTGACCAAATCAGAAATATTTATGCACTGCGTCTGTCTCCGTTTATCATATTCCCCAAACTGGTAGGCTAAGATGAGATGTGGGCTCGATAGTCACTCTACCTAGCTAGGAGTTGGATGCATTCTTTTAAGGAGTTTGTCTTTGATGGCTGGTCTATATCATGGGCAGGAAAGTGGTCCACCTATCCATCCGACCATGTAATATGTGCATAAATTTTTCGGTGTATGAGAGTCCGTGCATGTCACCAAGTCACTCGGATGGATGTCCCAGTTTCCCACCCATGATAGTTGAATCACCCATCGTAGACGAACTCCTTTTAAGTATGAAATTGTAATTCAAAATATTAGAAGGCCCAAATTTTAGCCTATGTTATATGTACTGCAAGTGACTGCATTTTAATGGACCACAAGCATAGCACGCGTTATTTAAATCCGTAGACCGATAGATAGGATTCCCATGATCTCAAGATCTATTTTGTGGAAGATTGAGACCAAAGATGATCTCTATCATCTGATTCAAAGCAGTCAACAAATTTTCTTTTATGTAAGTGAGGAGGCTTTAACATAAAGTGGTGTGATAGTAACACCAGCCTTTTATATCGGTAAAAATGACATAATTACATCATTGTGAAGAACTCATGGGATCCAAATGAACTCTTAGAGATAGCCTTTGGGTGTAATTTGCTCACGTGCATCACACGTGCTTTTAACTAGTATATATATATCCTCCCACTTGAGTCATGGAACATAACCCTATGACTCGAGCTATTATTGGCTGTACGTCACATTAGTTGACTTTTAAAGCCAGCAAATGTGACATGCTGCCAATAGGAGCTCGAGTAATGGGCTTATGTCCCATGATTCGAGTTAGGAGATCATTTTATATATATATATATATATATATATATATATATATATATATATGTGTGTGTGTGTGTGTGTGTGTGTGTGTGTGTGTTTATAGCAAAAGGCTTCTCATCTCCTCTTATACAAAATATTTTGTATATGCAAAACTTCCACACACTTCTTTTCCGGGTTGTAAACTTATTGTTGATTTCTTTTCTTTTGATAATTTAGATGGGCATTAGTTTTATTTGGGTTCTCCTGTTTGCTTTATGAAGTGCTTGGGATGGAGTCGCTAAATTATGGAGCATGCCTCAAGTTAGGAAGGTTGCCATCTTAAAAGGTCACACGGAGCGTGCAACAGATGTGGCATTTTCTCCTGTGGACAATCATTTAGCAACAGATTCACGACGGATCGCAAAACTACTAATGCGAAGGTTCTCTTCTAAAATCATTTGAGGCCATTTGGATTTGGATCTTGCTCGCATTGCATTTCACCCATCCGAAACTACTTGGGTCGCTAGCTTTGACAAGACATGGAGATTATTGGATACGGGTCGAGTTGCTCCTTCAAGAAGGCCACAGTAGAAGCATTTACGGTATCTGTTTTCACCGTGATGGATCTTTCGCAGCATCGTGTGGGCTAAGCCACTACCTTTGTCATTCTAAGAAGAAATGGGAAGGTGCCTGCCTCTTCCCCACAATAAGCAGGCGTCTATTTGTGGATTTTATCAAAAGAATCTGATTGAACCATTTCCTGAATGCATAAAGATGTTATGGAACAAATCCCTTTTCTATTGGTGATAAATATAGTTCCTAATTTTTTTACTTCTGTAATTTTTGAGTGTGAAGTTCTTTCATCTCGGCTCTTATTTAGGTTCTTGGAATCAGTTTCTCTCCTAATGGCTATCATTTTGCCACTGGCAGTGAAGATAATACATGCCGTATCTGGGATTTCAGAAAGAAGAGATCTTTGTACATAATACATGCTCATTCCCACCTTATTTCACAAGTCAAATATGAACCCCAGAATGTTTATTTTCTGACAACCGCTTCATATGATACTACCGCTAAGGTATTATTCTGCCAGAATATCAGATCCCACTCAAAAAGAAAAGTGGACAAAATGGAAAAATCAATAACATTAAATGGATTTTGTTCTATGTTGTAGGATAAGTGGTAAATGTGGGTAGTTACTAAGATTGTGGGTATAATTGTGAGTAAGTGCTAAATGTGAGTAGTTACTAAGATTGTGGGTATAGTAGTGGGTAAGTGTTAAATGTGGGTAGTTACTAAGATTGTGAGTAGAATAGTGGGTAAGTGCTAAGTGTATGGTAGTTATGTTTAAGTCTATATAAGGATCATCTTGTATGTGTTTTATGCAAGTGAATTGAATAGAAAGAAAGTTTGCTTCTTCATTTATTTAGTTTCTCTTTTCTCTCCTTCTATCAGTGATATCAGAGCCAAGTTTGAGTTTTGAGGAGAGAAAAAGTGAAATTGATGGCTTCTGAAAGTTTTGTACAACCAGCCGTTCCACGCTTTGATGGTCACTATGACCATTGGAGCATGCTCATGGAGAACTTCTTGAGGTCCAAAGAATATTGGACGGTTGTTGTCTCTGGAGTAGCAGAACCAGCAGAAAGTGTTGTGCTGACAGATGTGCAAAAGACAGAGCTCGAAGGGCTGAAGTTAAAAGATCTTAAAGAAAAGAATTATCTCTTCCAAGCAATTGATCGTTCAATCTTGGAAACCATTCTTTGCAAAGACACGACTAAGCATATTTGGGACTCCATGAAGAAGAAGTACCAAGGTACGGCGAGAGCTAAGAGGCAACAGCTTCAAACACTTCGTTCGGAGTTCGAAATACTTCGAATGAAGTCAGGTGAATCAGTTACAAACTATTTTTCAAGAACGATGACAATCGTTAACAAGATGCGGATCCATGGCGACAAGACAGAGGATGTTCTCATTGTTGAGAAGATTCTTCGATCCTTGACACCAAAATTTAATTTTGTTGTCTGTGCTATAGAAGAAGCTAATGATGTTGGTTTACTATCAATTGATGAATTACAAAGTTCTTTGTTGGTTCATAAGCAAAAACTTAATCAGACGGAAAAAGAAGAACAAGCATTGAAGGCCTTTTCAGAAAATCACTCTACTCCTAGTAGAGCTGATAGAGGACGAGGAAGAGGCAGAGGTCGAGGTAGAGGAGGCAGATACAACAATGATCGTGGGAGCCAACAATAAAATCATTATCATCAAGAAAGTCAATTTCAAGGAAGAGGCAGAGGACGTGGAGGCCACTACTCAACAACTTATAGATCAAAGTCAGCAGACAAGTCAAATGTTGAATGTTTCAGATGTCACAGGTATGGCCATTATAAATCAGAATGTCAAATTGATTTGAACAAACATAGTGGAGATCAAACTAACTTTACAGAAAAGGAAGAAGATGTGTCTCTGTTGATGCTGGGTCACGTGAAGGAAGAATCTCAACAAAACATGTGGTATTTAGGCACTGGTTGTAGCAATCACATGTGTGGAGAGAAGGATGCATTTTCTGACATGGATGAATCATTTCGCAGCTCTGTTAAGTTGGTAACAACTTTACAATTTCAGTTATGGGAAAAGGAAATGTAACAATCCAAACCAAAGAAAATTCCACCCACACTATCGCTAATGTTTTTTTTGTGCCGGATTTAAAGACTAACTTGCTTAGTGTGGGTCAGTTACAAGAAAAGGGATACGTGATCTCTATAAAAAATGGAGTATGTCAGATTAAAGATGTAAAGTTGGGCTTAATTGCTCAAGTTCACATGACGGCGAATCGTATGTTCCCACTTTATCTCCACAACATCGCTCATTCATGTTTCTCTGCAAAATTAAAAGATGAGGCATGGCTATGGCATTTTCGATATGGGCATATGAATTTTGGCGAACTAAAAACACTACAACAAAAGAACATGATGACGGGACTTCCTCAAATTATAGTTTCTTCGCAAGTTTGTGAAGAATGTGTTGTTAGCAAACAACACCATACTCAATTCCCACAAGGATAATCTTGGAGAGCGAAGAAAGCATTGGAGCTCGTTCATTCCAACATTTGTGGGCCAATAACGCCACATTCTAATGGAGGTAAAAGATATATAATTACTTTCATTGATAATTATAGTCGCAAGATATGGGCTTTTTTTTTGCAAGAAAAATCTGAAGCCTTTGTAGCTTTTAAAAGATATAAAGCATTTGTTGAAAAAGAAGTTGGCAACCAAATAAAAGTTCTTCGCACTGATCGTGGCGGAGAATACAACTCACATGAATTTGTAATGTTTTGTGAGAACCATGGAATCAAGAGGCATCTTACAACAGCTTATACACCCCAACAGAATGGCGTATGCGAGAGGAAAAATCACACTATTATGAATATGGTAGGAAGTCTTTTAACAACAAGTGGCATTCAAAAAAGTTTCTGGCCTGAAGCAGTTAATTGGAGCATTCATATATTGAACAGAAGTCCCACACTTGCTGTTAAAAATATGACACCGGAGGAAGCATGGAGCGAAAGGAAACCTGCTGTAGATCATTTCCGGATATTTGGGTGTCTTGCCTATGCCCATATACCAGATGAGAAGAGGAGGAAGCTAGATAATAAAGGAGAAAAATGTATTTTTTTTGTGTTAGTGATAAGTCAAAAGTTTATAAACTATACAATCCTACCACCATGAAAATTGTCATCAGTCGTGATGTTGTATTTGATGAAAAAAGCACCTGATCATGGAATCAAAATGACGTTAAAGAAAATATTCCGGTGATTTCGACGATGATGAGAAAGGGCGTGACCTATGGAGAATGAGCAAGAAGAGGAAATCACTCAAAATGTTTCAACTAATCAAAGCCCACTTGCAGTTGAATCACAAAGGCCTCAACGTGTTCAAAGAAGACCAACATGGATGACTAATTATGATGTAATCGGAGTTGACCAAGGTGATGATTTACTTACACATTTTACTTTATTTTCAGATTGTGATCTTACCATTTTTGCAGTGACTGTCAAAGAACCAAAATGGAGAAAGGCTATGGATGCTGAAATTATAGCCATTGAACGAAATGATATATGGGAGTTATGTGATCTTCCAAAAGGGCAGAAGACAATTGGTGTAAAGTGGGTTTACAAGAAAAAGTTGAAAGAAAATGGTGAAGTTGATAAGCACAAGGCACTTTGGTAGCTAAGGGCTACAAGCGTAAGTTTGGTGTTGATTATAAAGAAGTCTTTGCTCGGTTGCAGGCATGATACAATCACAGTGGTGATTGCTATGGCAGCCCAAAATTCATGGCCTATCTTCCAGTTGGACGTGAAATCAGCATTCTTCCACGGAGATTTGAAAGAAGAGGTATTTATCGATCAACCTCCTGGTTATGTAAAAGTTGGCAATGAGCATAAAGTGTATAAGTTAAAGAAAGCTCTATATGGATTAAAACAAGCTCCACGGGCTTGGTATAATCGTATAGAAACCTATTTTTTGAAGGAAGGTGTAACAGCCCGGATTTCCGTTTCCAGAAACCCGTACCGTTAGGATCATACTCTGGATGATCCCGGATCGATCACACGTGTCCGCGCATATAGCGGAAGCTAGGTGGACACATCCGAAGCGTGATGATACGAGTCAAACAATTTCTACGCTAAATACACGTCAACAATATTTAAATGTAAAGAAAAACATACACATTCCCAAAAAGGAACCAAGAAGAACCATCGGTGATGGACGTACATCACCCAAACAATGGTTCCCAATAGTGGTTCCGAAATGGAATGTGGACTAACATAAAATAAATAAATGTAGAACTACATTTGTTTATACAAAGGTGGCCACCAGGCACACAGCAATCCAAAAGATCAAAAGTACAAAATGTCGGGCATCAATACCCAGGCTACGGATAAAACTCGTCACTTTGACCGAACGTCTCCTCGTCCTCTTCGCTTCGGCCTCGGGATCCGGTGATAATCCGGATCGCTCTGTCTTAGAACGCAGCCTCAGAACCTAAAAGATTTCAGAAAGCAGGGTGAGCTACATCCTAGCTCAGTAGAAGAAGTTCGATTAATTTACATCTAAATTATTCAACATGATTACAGAACATATCTTAAATCGATAAGTGAAACAAAACTGAACAGAGTATGGATTGATGCTCAAACATGCAGGAAATCAGAATGCATAACTGGCAATAGCAAACAGAACTTCAGAATTTGCAAAATGCTATGCTTATTATATTTAAATGACTTAAATCATGCATATCTCTAACTTAAGTAACTCCCGTGTATATATATATCACGTGGTAGCCAGATTTGTGCCGATAGGAAACCCCAACCAATCGTCGTTCAATGAACAATTTTGCAGGAATGCAACAATGCCCCACACATGGAGTGCCATTTTGCCGAGGATTTTCAAGCAACTGCACATTGTGCAAGAAACGGATATACCGCCGAGTCGGTGGGGATCGTCTGAATGTAAAACCTCAAATCAAATACATACTTATTACCTCATGGATCAGATTATCAGAGCAGATTATCAGAGCATATGCAAGGAACAGAAACAGATATCAGAATACGGGAATCAGAGTTTAATGTATATGCAGGCATGTTTTCGAAAATCAGAGATAGCATACAATGTTAAGATGTCATGTAATTGAATTTAGATGCACTTTAAGTTAAATCTTCCCCTACCTCAGATCAGTTTATCTTCTAGGCAAATCCAAAGCGTTGTCGTGGTTTATCCTATACCATATGCACAAGACATTAAGTGTTAGAACGCCGAGAACTACCCAAGACAATATCCGGTGTCTTCTTCATGAAGTCAAGACAGGCAAAAACAAGGGTGAGTGATCGATCACCACCCACTGTAGATCGATCACCACCCACTGTAGATCGATCACCACCTTGGTGATCGATCACCAACCTTCCTGTAGATCGATCACCACCTTGGTGATCGATCACCAATGAAATTTCAAAAACTCCCCCCTCTGTCCACATCACTTACTTATACAGATTGATCGATCACCACCTTGGTGATCGATCACCAGACTCATTGTAGATCGATCACCACCTTGGTGATCGATCATAACTCCTTGTAGATCGATCACCACCTTGGTGATCACCCTCGAACAAGAACTTCACGGGGTCTCATTTCCCAAGAGGCTCTCTGATTGATCGATCACCGGTCCTTGGTGATCGATCCTAACCTCGATGATCGATCACCACCCTTTGGTGATCGATCACCAAAAATTTGTCATTAATGGAGTTCACCTCCCATCCATTTTGATCTCCTCCACTAATGGTTGTTCAATCACCATTAATACCTCATAAATACACACTTTAAGCTATTCATTTAACCCTATTTAACACACAACTCACCTTGTTCGTGGGTTTCTTGGGGTTCCGCAATGACCGAAAGAGGGTTTCAAACCTAGATCTCGAGCTCTTCCTCGATCCGGATCCGCATGAGAAGTTCTTGACTTGGTTCTGACATCAAGGCCTCACACACCAATCTCAAACCCCAGGTAACTCAATCACCTTGGTCTAGCTACTCTAGCTTAGAAATCCCTCATCTTCTCTCTTGCTAACCCTATTCTTCTCTCTCAAGAATCCTCTTGGAAACTCTCTTAGCACAGATCTCCAGTTAATGGACCAGTTAGGGCAAGAGGATGAAGGAGAGGAATGAATGAAGATCTCTCTCCTTTGTCTCCCTTCCTTCTTCTATAAGCTATCCCCTCAAAACAGAATTCCTGTTTTGCCCTTGGTGCCTGTTCCGGTGTGAAGCATGAACACAGTTGCTTCTGCGCAACGTGTTCCACCTACCCTCTACACATCTAGGATCTAGATGAAATTTCACACGTGTTCTCATCTCACTACAGTGCCACATTATTTAAACTAATATAACCCTAAAGTTTTTTGAATCAACCTTGGTTTCCGTGCCGGGCACGCGAATCAAAGCAGTCAGGCTCGTGTTCTAATTTTCGGGGTCGTTACAGAAGGATTTCAAAAATGTCCTTACGAACATACACTTTTTATAAAGATTGAAGATGAGGGGAAAATGCTTATTGTCTGCTTATATGTAGATGATTTAATCTACACTGGAAATAATACAACCATGTTTGGTAGTTTTAAGAAATCCATGATGGCTGAATTTGAGATGTCTGATCTTGGCATGATGCATTACTTTCTCGGCATTGAAGTGGTGCAGTCTTTTACTGGAATTTTTATTTCTCAAAAGAAGTATGTGCAAGAAATCTTGGATAGGTTTCAGATGAAGGATTGTAATCCTGTAAATACTCCATCTGAATTTGGTATGAAGCTAAACAAAGATAATGGAGGAAAGAAGGTTGACGACACTCTTTACAAACAAATAGTGGGGAGTTTAATATATTTGACGGCAACAAGACCTGATATAATGTATGCTGTAAGTGTGATTAGCAGGTACATGAATGTCCTACAGAGATTCATCTCTTGGCTGCAAAACAAATTTTCCGATACTTGCAAGGTACTAAGGAATTTGGCTTGTTCTACAAAAATAGAGAACAGTCAGATCTGTTTGGTTTCACAGATAGCGATTATGCAAGAGATTTAGATAATCCAAAAAGAACATCTAGACATGTTTTCAAGATGGGGACAGAGTGTTCATGGTCATCAAAGAAGCAATTTATTGTCACAGAATTTGTTCTTTTGTGACTTGTGCTTGTCAAGCTATTTGGCTAAAGAAAATCCTTAAAGAGCTGCATTTCAAGGAGGATCGACCTACTCAGATTTATTGTGACAACAATTCAGCAATAAAGCTTTCAAAAAACCCAGTTTTACATGGTCGAAGCAAACATATAGATGTGAAGTATCATTTCTTGAGGGATCTCACGAATCATGGAGTCATTAATCTTATTTACTGCAGAAGTGAAGACCAGATCACTGATATTCTAACCAAACCTCTCAAGCTTCCTGCATTTCAGAAGTTCAGGAAGCTACTCGGTGTTTGTACTTCAAATGTTTAGTTTCAAAGTTTAACTCTTATTAAACTAGATGTTATGTCTGGAACATCAGTTTAAGGGAGGGATTGTTGGATAAGTGGTAAATGTGGGTAGTTACTAAGATTGTGGGTATAATTGTGAGTAAGTGCTAAATATAGGTAGTTACTAAGATTGTGGGTATAGTAGTGGGTAAGTGTTAAATGTGGGTAGTTACTAAGATTGTGGGTAGAATAGTGGGTAAGTGCTAAGTGTATGATAGTTATGTTTAAGTCTATATAAGGATCATCTTGTATGTGTTTTATGCAAGTGAATTGAATAGAAAGAAAGTTTGCTTCTTCATTTATTTAGTTTATCTTTTCTCTCCTTCTATCATATGTATCATTCAATCTAACCCTGGTACATCTGGTTCAGGTGTGGTCAGCTAGAGATTTCAAGTCCATCAAGACACTCACTGGACATGAAGCAAAAGTTACATGTCTAGATATTGGAGGTGGTATTTCCTTCTTTCAGCTGCAGAGATGCATCATAAAGTCTAAATCAGTTCATTTTTTGGCTGTTTTTTCCTACACGATATATTTCAGTCAGATCAGCAAGTCAGCATAGCTAACTGTAGGAAAATGTAGGATGTAATGCCCCCAGGAATGAAACATTGGACCATGTCCTGAACTCATGATTATAGCCGGATGATCATGGTCGGCCAATGTATTAAAATCAGAGAAAATAGAGAAAATGTGCAATGTTCGTTTACCAAAACTATGATGTTACAATAGCTGGAAGTATGCTGTGGCCTGATTTAAGGAGAGAATTGATGATACATGTTGTCCCCACATCCCAAAATTGTCCATGCACCTCTGTATTAAGATATGTTCCATGACCCATAGTTATGATTTGTTCCATGTATTAAGCTTGATCTGGAACCTAATGGATATCTGAAGACGATCAAGTCTATTAACACTATTTGCAACTGCAGTGAAATTTGATGAAATTGCAGTCAATGAACCTTGCCTCGCCAACCGTGCAGTGATGAGTGGACCTTTATACATGGACACTCTTTAGGGCATTAAAATCTGCGTACTTCTCAAAGTTCAAATAAATGCACAGCTGACAGGATGTTTGCTCATTGTGAGGATGGTCTGCAGTAGGTCCTCCGCTCACTGTAGACAAATTCATGAAGTGATTAAACATTAAAGAAAGATCCACCAAAAATCTAAGTGATTGTCAATGAGCCTGGTAGGGTTTGGGCTAGGACTTCAAGCCTGAAAATTAAGCTCAAAAGTTGGCCCAATGTTACCAGGTCCACTTGTTCGCTAATTTACTCGGTTGCGATTTAGGTGCACAGTTTGCAACCCTCTAGGGAACCTGGTTCGGTTGGGGTAGGATGAATTTCAAGTTAAAAGACATTTAATGTCCTTTAACCAAGAAATTTGCTATAGCTTGTTGGTTAGTCTTCTGTTAAATGTCTAGAGGAGGTGTTGGGATCAAAGCTCCTCAACTACTGTTTATCAGTTGATGGTGGACAAGGACCAGGTAATATACCTGGTCTTATAATAGTTTTCTGCCATGTGGCTCTTAATCACATGATCGGATGCCACGTAAAGGAGCAGTTTGATGGTCACAATTATTGTGAAAATATAATAATAATTCTTGTAGCTCGAGGTGAGGTTTGTTTCGGTAGTTTCCTTCTTAGGTTTTCCAGCATCTTGTTGGTCTTGTACAAGTTTGTATTCTTTCACTCTTTCCAAAATAACAAAAAAGATCACTCGTTGGTGGATCTAGTAATTCATAGTTTTTTAATAGTCAAAAATTAAATTGCACCAGTCGAGTTGAATGGTTTGTATCTTCTGATAGATGTGATTTTTGGGGGGGAGCCATTACTTGCACACTCTTTTTAACTGGTTGCCTCAAATTAATAAAAAATTGATATTAATTTAATTTTTAAAATGACTAAATTACTTTGGTGGTTGCATCTTGTATAGAGGCAAACTTTTGCAGAATTACTACGAAGAGGAGATCGAATGAGAGAACAAGATGAGCGGTGTAGAGAGGAAGAGATGAGAGAGAGAATAGCGAAGATCGATTTCCTGAACCCCAATTAGTTCCTAGAGTAAAATTTAGTTTTAAGAATACATGCATTGTCATTAGAATGCACCATGAGAAGTTTATATGGATGAAGCTGATTTGGAATGAGTATAACAGACATCCATTAATGTTCCTACTCAGGCTGGGTATGGAGATGTAATTGTAGGATTCTTACAATAGGAACGATCCAAGGTGAGGGCAACCGGGCTATGATTCAAACAAGAAAAACAGATTTCTTAGCGACATTTTGACAGTAAAAAAAGTCATTGAATGGTTAAAAACATCTTTGGCACTCAAATATATGTGCATCTGTTGAGGGGTTCCCAAGGGAAGATTGATCTGGCCACCACTGTTGGGTACCTCATGAGAACTCATTGATTCTAGGCCATCAGATTTTGCCCATCTTTGGCACAGAGAGACGGTGTAGAGAGAAAAAGACAAGGAAGTGCAATTTTATTTATTATTTTAGGTGAAATCACAAGAAGCATGTGCAAGGACAAATTTTGGTCAATTTGGTGCAATCACTTAAAAAGTGTGCAAGTACAAACTCCCTTTTTAGCTGACATCAGCTGCTAGTTGGACTACTTTGATTGATCAAACATGTGTGTTATGGGAAAAAAACATGTGTCATAGAAGGTAAGAAAAAAACATGTGTCATAGAAGGTAAGAAAAAAAGTATGATAGTCATGACACAAGCTATTTAATGACAAACATAGGCCCTGTTTGGTACTGAATTTTAGGCCTATTAAGTGCTTTTTTAAAATTTTATTTTTTTTATTTTTTATGTAGGTGCATTAAGTGCGCATAGAAATACTTGTAACTTGTAATCATGGTTTTAAATCTCGTCCGAGACGGGACATCTCGTACGAGACATCTCACGTCTCGGGCCTCAACGATACGAGATCCTGCTGTGATTTTGTTCCGAGATGCCACCTCATAAATACTATTTTTATATTGTAATTTATATAAAGTGTCAAGACTTGTACACTATTAAAAGTGTACTACTCATTCTCTTTGTACACACAACACTATTTTATCTTATCATACCCTATTTATGTGATGATCTAGTAAATAGCTATCACGGTGTGTCTAAATCTATCCACCAAATGTCGCTATTATTTTTATTTTTTAACGACTAGTATTGAAGATCTTTGATCGGACGGTACACAATTGATTTATAGCTGTGATTATTTAACGAAGATGCGTTCCAATCATGAACAACTACTTGAACTGTTTTGATTTATCTCAAATATTTGCCACATAGCATAACAGTAAAGTATTCCTTTAATGGTGTAAGATCAAACATCTATTTTAATAGTGTATGATCATTCAAAGAATTATTTTTGTTTCATGCCTCGCCAGATGCGAGACGTCTCGGTCTTGGGGCTATCCCAGACAACTTGGAAATCCGAGATTTCAAGCCATGCTTGTAAGTTCCTCTTAACACGAGTTATCATTCACTTGTGATTCAAAATCACGGAAGTAAGAAGGGAGTTAAGACTGTCATTCTCTTTTAACTTTTTCTTGAAAGAAGCTATCGTAGAAAACACATGCCTAAATTTGTGTTTCACTGCAGTTTGTTTACATAAAAGAAGTTTCTAATCTAGTAAATCAAGATATAAACAAACCCTCTAATTTTCTTCCTATTTTGCAGGGGCTTGAAAATATAAAAAGGAAAGAAAAAAAATTCAATTTCCTTTTATGAATCAGAGAGAATGTGACTCTTGTGACACTTGATACTTTAATTTCGGAGTCCCTTTGATGCAAGTTAAGAAGATTCCTACTCTTCCCCCCTTTTGAGTTGAGAATCCTCCGGAGTTGGTATGAGTGTGATTTTCTTTCAATCCTTGAAGAAGAAGTAAGTATTCTTCCTTCCATTGTATTGCCAGTATACCACAGTCACTCTAACAAAATATGGCATGCGTCCATTGGAACCATGTCACACCACACATAATCCAGTACTCTTCTCCAATGGAGAAATAGACCAAACAAAGGTGGTGACATAGAATCCTCCTCCTTTCTTGAACCTTATACCTTACGCATCAGATGGTTCTTTTTTTCCAATTTCAAGGCATCAACCATCTTCAATGAGACTATGTTCTTGTTCCTTCCGCCATCTACAATAGCCATGCATCCCTCCCTTGGAGTGCACTTAGTGCGGAAAATATTTGATTGTAGCCACTTGTCTTCGTCAATGGTCCTTGAAGTAGTGACTAGGACCCTGTCAATGAGTAGACTTTCTCCCTCAGCAGTAGCCTCAATTTCAATCTCTTCATCTCCTTTCTCATCATCCTCCTCTTCATAGATAATATCTTTTTTCCGTTTCTACTTTGTGTTCCTCTTGTTGGGCTATGGTCACTTGTCTCTTAGGAGTAAGGACACTTGTAGGATCGATGTCCTACAGTTCTACGTCATTACATCGAAAACATTTGAGCTCTGTTTACTTTGATAGAGTAGTTGTTTAAGGTGTTGTCAATCGATCACGTCTACCTCCCCCTTGATCAGGGTTTTGTTGGTCTATCGTTTATATTGGGGCCCCTACCATGCTGCTATTATGGCCTGAGTCATGATTGATGAGCTCTTCTGCTTTAAGTGCTCCCCAATAGGCATCATTGACTCTCTAAATTATGCATAGCAATCTTATCTTGGATTTGTAAGCGCAACCCATTCATATACCTTCCAATCCTTTGATCTTCCGTTTCATGTAGCTCGCCTAGTTTATTAAGGAGATGTGTTTGGTGCCATATCTTCCAAAACCAAGTTGTGTAAGTGTACTGACAGGGTTACCCAGCTCTCTACACTTGGCACTGAACCGTGAACTGGTTTGACGTGAACCAATTTGGGGTTCGATTCGGTCCAATTGACTGCTAGCAAGCGAACCGGACTGCTAGCCCTTCATATTTTGATTTTGAATGTAATTTTAAAAAGTTATCAAGGGGAGGTCTTGAACCACTAGCCTCACTTTAGATGTGCACATACTCAATCGGTAACTCCATTGTTATGTTTTTTTTTTTTTTCAATAGGTAAGTTGGGCTTAGGCCTATAGCACAATGGAAGGTTGGCATTTCAACTTCAAGGTCGCAGGTTTGAGCCCCGCTTACCTATAAAAAAACTCCCTTGTCACGTTTTTGACGTGATATATTATATATATTTTTAAACATATAAGTAATAGTGGGACATGATACCTCAATGAAAACTCACCCTACCCCTAGTGAATCGGGTTTGATTGGGAACCCAAATTCGAACCCAGCGAACTGGCAAACTAGGTAACATTGCTCCATGACACAGGTTAAACTTCAAGGCCGCAGGTTCGAGCCCAGCTTACCTATAAAAAAAACCCCTTGTCACGTTTTTGATGTGATATATATTTTTAAATGTATAACAAATAGTTGGACATACCTCAATGAAAACTCATCCTACCCCTAGCGAACCGAGTTTGTTAGGCTCTAGTGAACCGCGAAACCAGCAAACTTGGTAACATTGTTCCATGACACTCTTGTCATGTTGTTGTATACTTTGAAAACGTTGATAGATGTCCTTGGCATAGGTAGGTGGAAGTAACCTATGCCCCACGTAGAAATTTTATAGTCATACGTTTCTTCTGGACCTTCTCTGTTTGTGGCTTTGCGCTCATTTATATCAATGTGGGACCCCTAATCTACTCTTTGCAACCATTTGACATCATTTTTAATCGTCGCTTATAGGTAACGCCCTAGCGAATCCTTGCTTATTTCTCCCTGCAATCGGGCTCCGTCGTGGCGCCCCTTATAGGGAATGTGATGTGTATTTTAGATCCGCCTGTTTAAATCGTGGTCGGATAAAGAAGAGACGTCAAAAGAGAAAGTGGACCTACGAATGGGTTTTTAAAAAAGGCCCGTTAAAGACCCGTTTGATCAGAAAGAAGAAAATCCAAAATTTATTAGGGTCTTTAACTTTTAATCCCGTCACTTTTATGTTTGGCCTATTTTGAAGTGTCAAACGAAGTCAGATTGATACGAAATTGATCATATTTGAAAGCTTATCGAAGTAGCTTTCCAACGAGCCAAAATTTGAGTAATTCCGACAAGTATTGAAGAAGTTATAGTCAGTTTTCGAAGGCTGCTCATAAAGTGACGAATTTCAATAATCCTAATTGAATTAGGATTAGTTTCTTTTATTATTTTATTTTAGAAAGTAAGATTTGTTTCTTTTATTAGAAATAGGATTAGTTTCCTTATTGTTTAGGACTTTATTGTTTTAGAAGAATTAAGATATTTCTTTTATTTGAATTAGGAATTAGAGTTATACTAGGATTTCTAATTTTATGCATTGGTTAGCTTATTTAAAGGCTTGTAAACACTTTTATTAGAAGTTTTTGGTTAATGAAAATTGTTTATGCAAATTGAGAGTTCTAAACTTTCGTGAGGGTGTGATTCTCTCAAAACGGAGAGCGATTCTTCGATTCCGCTTTGGGTTTGGTGCGAGGCCAACTTTTCTTTCATCTCTATCTTCTTTAGATCTACGGTTTGCGTAAATATCGTAATCCTAATTATTTTATTGATTTCATAAAAGCCCTAAATCAATATTTTGTTCATCATTAATTTTATTAGCCTTTTATTTTCGTTTGGTATCGAGAGAACCCGCTTATGAGTTCGTTCGATGCCCTAAAACTATCAGAGATCTAGCCGTTCATAAAAACCCTAGTCTTCTAGATCCGCGATAGGGAACATACACGAAAGTAACGCTATTTTGGGCCGAAATTAAATCACCTAATTGAATTTCTTGAATTTTCGTGATAATTTGTTATGAGAAATTATTATTTTTTAATTGATTAAATTAATTTTAATCCTAATCTCAGCCCTAGCATTGCATTTAGTAAGTTCCCGCATCAAATTGGTATCAGAGCATCAGTTTAGTTTTAGGGTTTTAGAGCTCATATAGATTTTATGTTTTATTTTTTTAGGTTTCTAAAATAATAAAATTTTAAAAAAAAAAAAAAAAAAAAAAACAAAAAACAAAAAAAGTCTAGCTTTTGTCTATAAAAAAAATAGTCTAGCTTTTGTCTAGAAAAAAATTATCTGAGTTTTGTCTAGCTTTTATCTGAAAATTTTTTTGTCTAGTTTTTGTCTGAAAATATTTGTCTAGCTTTTGTCTGAAATTGTTCGTCTAGCTTTTTGTCTTCATTTTTTTTATAAGCTTTCGTCTAAATTTTTTGTTTAGCTTTTGTCTAGCCTTTGTCTAACTTTTGTCTTACATCACTTAGTTTCATAATTGTATGTCATTTCAATCTTATTGCATTTTATTTCATTAGTGTTCATTAGCGTGCATGTCTAGTGTTTGACAAACGTCCTCATCCATTGTTGGTTCATAGTGTCTTTTTCGTATTGTGTCTAAATTGTGTTCATGTCAAGCATCGTGTATGAGTCACTTATACGTCACCGTGAATTCCTTACCCGTCATGAAAGAGTACTAGCCAAACAAGGAAACCACTACACTCCAAATTCTTGTCAAAGTCCTAAAAATCGTAATGAGACTAGAGTTTGAGGATACCCTCATCATTGTGAACTCGAGTACGACCTTGCCGAGAAGTTTATTAAAGCTATTCGGAATGAGGTTCCAAGTTTTGAGGGATGGTTGAACCCCAAAACCTTCGTGGAGTGGTTGTTTAGTGTAGAGAAATATTTTGATTGGTATGGCTTACCAAATGAGTACAAAATTAGGCTAGCAAAAATAAAGTTGGAGGGTAATGACAAAAAATTTTGGACTCGCGTAGAATGTTGTATTGAATCTCTTCGAAATAAACACATCTCCACATGGGAGGACATGAAGGTGAAATTTATTGAAAAGTATGTTCCTTTAATACACCGTCACCTTCTTCGGAGTTTGAAAACCAAGACGGATAAGTGTCCTGATTGCCTTAAGTGTCAAGGGTTTGGACACTTTGCATACCAATGCCACAAAATTTTCCACTCAGAATTTATTGACTAAAAGAGTGAGTCCTAAGGAGCCGGAGAATAGGGAAGTAAAAGAAGTGTACGACCCTAGTACCGTGCTGAGTGAAGAGGAGATAAAAGAAGCTGATGAAAGTCTAGTTTGTGTTAAAGAGACGCCTATTTCCCTTGTGAGTAGTGATGTTGAATCACTCACACTTGAACCAATCGAGCTACTTGCCTATGAGTCATTGGTACCCGTAGAGTTGGGCGCACACAATTTGTTGGTGCCCATTGAGTCGAATACATGTGAGTCCATCGAATTGGGTACACAAGAACCATTACAGTCAATTGAATCGAGTACCCCAGAGTCTTTGATTTTGGTTGAGGCGAGTACACATGAGTTAATCGAGTCGAGTGTACATGAGCCATTAGTGCCCTTTGCATCATTCACACAAGAGTCATCGAGTCGCATCAACTTCGCATATTGCATTGCATTCATGAGTTGCATGTTGAGATTAAGAAAAGAATTAATTTAAAGAATGAAAAATACAAGTTTTCTACAGATTCTCATAGACGGTTCAAAGAATTTCAAAAGGGTGATTTTGTGATGGTTCGAAATAGACTCGAGCGATTCCCGCAAGGAGTTGCAAAGAAGTTACAAGCTCGCGATGCTGGACCCTATCAGATCTTGAAGCGTGTCAGTTCTAATATTTACATCTTAGATCTTTCGCCGGATTTGGGGATTAGCACGACTTTCAATGTGGAGGACCTTTGAGCCTTCTACATCTGATGAACCAATAATTTTCCTATCCACACCACTACCCCCACCTACTTGGCAAATTCGTGAGATCATTGAATATGTACTGGAAGATCAAATTGTGCCCACCAACCAAGGGGGACTTTAGAAGTATTTGATCAAGTGGAAGAACAAGAGTGATTCAGAGAGCACGTGGATTACACAAGAGTTTTAGCAGATTGACCCGGATCTTTTAGAGCTCTATCACAAACTTCGATCAAGTTCCCTATATATTATCTGTGATCGCGACCGTGAAAATCCATGCCAACCAAAGTTCGAGGTCGAAATTTTTTAAAGTAGAGGGGATTGATGTGTATTTTAGATCCGCCTGTTTGAATCGTGGTCAGATAAAGAAGAGACGTCAAAAGAGAAAGTGGACCCACGAATGGGTTTTAAAAAAAGGCCCGTTAAAGACCCGTTTGATCAGTAAGAAGAAAATCCAAAATTTATTAGGGTC
Source organism: Chloranthus sessilifolius (assembly GCA_021018995.1). NCBI lineage: Eukaryota > Viridiplantae > Streptophyta > Magnoliopsida > Chloranthales > Chloranthaceae > Chloranthus > Chloranthus sessilifolius. The sequence continues at coordinate 58,951 of JAJIZI010000027.1, forward strand.
TTCCGTCACTTTTATGTTTGGCCTATTTTGAAGTGTCAAACGAAGTCAGAGTGATACGAAATTGATCATATTTGAAAACTTATCGAAGTAGCTTTCCAACGAGCCAAAATTTGAGCAATTCCGACAAGTATTGAAGAAGTTATGGTCAGTTTTCGGAGGCTGCATATAAAGTGACAAATTTCAAGAATCCTAATTGATTTAGGATTAGTTTCTTTTATTATTTATTTTAGAAAGTAAGATTTGTTTCTTTTATTAGAAATAGGATTAGTTTCTTTATTGTTTAGGACTTTATTGTTTTAGAAGAATTAGGATATTTCTTTTATTTGAATTAGGAATTAGAGTTATACTAGGATTTCTAATTTTATGCATTGGTTAGCCTATTTAAAGGCTTGTAAGCACTTTTATTAGAAGTTTTTGGTTAATGAAAATTGCTTATGCAAATTGAGAGTCCTAAACTTTCGTGAGGGTGTGATTCTCTCAAAACGGAGAGCGATTCTTCGATTCCCGCTTGCGGTTTGGTGCGAGGCCAACTTTTCTTTCATCTCTATCTTCTTTAGATCTACGGTTTGCGTAAGTAGTGTAATCCTAATTATTTTATTGATTTCATAAAACCCCTAAATCAATATTTTGTTCATCATTAATTTTATTAGCCTTTTATTTTCGTTTGGTATGGAGAGAACCCGCTTGCGAGTTCGTTCGACGCCCGAAAACTATTAGAAATCTAGCCGTTCATAAAAACCTTAGTCTTTTAAATCCGCGATAGGGAACGTCCACAAAAGTAACACTATTTTGGGCCGAAATTAAATCACCTAATTGAATTTCTAGAATTTTTGTGGTAATTTGTTATGAGAAATTATTATTTTTTAGTTGATTAAATTAATTTTAATCCTAATCTCAGCCCTAGCATTGCATTTAGTAAGTTCCCGCATCAGAATGTCCTAGCCAACCTTGCCTACTTTTCACTGCAATTGGGTTCTGTTGTAGCGTATCACTTACATGGGACATCTTAGCCAAGCCTTGCCTAGTTTTCACTACAATCAACATCTGTTGTTGTGTGTCACTTGAAATAAGAGATGTCGTAGCCATCCCTTGCCTACTTCTGACAATAATCGGGGATTGTTGCAGTGCGTCCCTAGCAGGGAACGCTGCAAAATGTGTGTTTGTAATAGGTCTAGTCATAGAGATTTGGGGTAGTTACTGCTAACTTTAACACATAGGATTCTTTGAATTGTTGACCAGTCTCCTACGACATGGACTCATTCTTGCCTAAAGCCGTGGCAAGAGAATGAGAAGATAGATAATGTTCTTGTACCTTGCAGGCGCGGGTGAGAAAATCTCTCTTCTGTCCTATTTGTGGTGAGGGAGAGAATATATAAAAGCATTTTGCATCCTATTTCCTAGGAGAAGCGAGATCTCACTTCCATATTTATTTTGTCTGAGATTATAAAGAGCAAAATATGAGTCCTTAAGGATTTTTTCTTTTCTCTTAAGGATTTTTTCTTTTTCCTCTTCCCCCCTTTTCAATTTTTATGGGATCTTTTTTTTTTTCCCTGAAAATCTATAATGGAAAATAAAACAAAAGAAGAACAAAACAGCGGCAACAAGCCTAATGTAGGTTGTAAGCAAGATGCTCAAAAACTCAGACAAGCAGACCCGACTAAGATATTGCCTCGGTATCTGTCGATATTGGCCGGTACAATTTATATATATATATATATATATATATATATATATATATATATATATATATTTGTCATCGGCGAAACCGATACATATAGGCCGATACCCGGTTTGATACCTTCGTTGAGCCCTGCTAAGCAGGTCCTTGTATATGACCAAGCTAATATAAAATTTGGGCAAGACTTTGACCAGTTGGATGGGGCAAAAATTTGAGTTGCACAATATTAAATAGGACAATGCCCATATTACAACAATCGAGTCACGCCGTATCCTATTCAATCGTCATTTTATAAATAATAATAATTAAAAAAATCAAAAGCCATAGAAATATTTAAAAGTGCTATCTCAATTTGTCTCTTATACGGTCTTTGATATGCCGATAAAAATTAGATGGTGGAGATTATTTTATGGCTTTTAAGGATAATCAAATTTTACAACTTTAGTAGGCAAACGGTTGAATTTCTTTTTGTTACAACTTTTGGTTCTTTTTATTAAAAAAAAAAAACGTTACATGAGTTGGTTTTTTTCCCTTCCCATGAGTTGGTAAAGCAAGGCCTTAGGGACTTTGGTTGGGTTACAATTATTCTTACGCCACAACATTGATAATAGCTGGCATGCATTGATCGACTTTAAATCACACAATGATTATTATTTTTTTCGACCGAATCTTCCACACAATGAATCTCTAGATCATGAGCGTACCACCATACAGTTAGTGTTTTATTATACGTGGCACACGTCTCAAGAGGTTACCCTAAAATCATACTTGAGCATCATGTGTATAACATGATTTGAGGGCCACCTTTTGGGATGTGTGAAATGTGGGATAGAAAGCCGACCGTCTGATGGAACAATCATGATCTCAAAATCTGTTTTGTGGAAGATTGAGGTGAAAAATCCAAGACAATCAATGCATGCTGGCTGGAGTAGCTGAGGTGAGAAAGCAGTGTGGTGCAGTGAGAATAAGGGTACCCTTTCACTTATCCCAAATACCATACCTATTTTAAAATAAAAATAATAAAAAATTATGAATATAAGTATTGGTCGATACCATATAGGCCAATACCTACCAATTTGTCGAAAAACCAATACGTATCGGTATCGGTATTGGCCGATATTTGATACCTTTCTATTGGCGAAGACTAAAGACCAACATCGCCAACATACTTTGCCATTGCCCCCATCCTTTCAAACATAGTGACCAAGTCCGGGTTCAAGAGTAGATCAGCTTGGAACAAATAAAAAAAATTCCGTTCATCAAATTAAAAAACTAACGGTTAAAATTTGAAAAATAAGAAAAGGAAAAATTATAATATATTAATTGAGAACTATAAAAATAAAAATAAATTTTTTTGACCAAAAGTCATAAAATTCGAATCTAACTCGCAAAATCTGTGAATTATTTAGAAAATTCGGATTTTATTAGGAAATTTGAGAATAATTTCTATTTTATTTATTTTTAAAAAGAAATTCATAAATTATTTGTCGCTTTTTTAAAAAAATCGGCGAAGTTGGTCACTACTTTCAAAGAGAGTCATGCTTAGAAGCAAGGTTCAATAAAATTTCAAATATAAACAGGTTGGGTTCAAATTAACGCCAAACCCAATGGGAACCGAACCACATACCTGTTTGTTATAAGACATATATGCGGATTGTATTTTTTAGCAAGTCGAGTTAAGTAGAAAAGGTTAACAGATCGGATCCAAACCTACAATTTAATTATATCAAGTTCAGGTTGACTTTAGGTCCAAGTCCAACTAACAGGTCAGGTACTAGTTCGGATATTTTCAACAAGTTGGATTCAAGTTTAGGTCCGGTCGGTTTAGTAAGACCCGCCCTAAACCGACCCAGAGGGTAGCTCAGTTGGTCAGGCCTTGAGTTTGCTCCCCAATAGTTACCAGTTCGAGTCCCCTCAGGGCCACTGGAGTATTACTCAGTCGTTAGCTTCAGGGCTCGTGGGATTAGTTGAGGTGCGCGCAAGCTGGCCCAAACACTCACGGACATCAAAAAAAAAAAAAAAAAAAAAGAGTTTAGATCGGGTCGGGTCAGATTCAAAGAACTATTAAACAGGATAGATTGACCCTAAACCCGACCCATTTGTACCCCTATTCAAATTCCCATTGGCCGGCTAAAAATTGCACCAAGAATCATAATACATCTCCTACCACTCAAAACCAGTCAACCAATTATGTCGTTAGAATCATCCAATCAATGAGAATCAATATCTCCTCAAGGGTTAATCTAACAATCTATGTCAAAATTCATAAACACCTAACAATCCACAAAGTTGAATTGGGGGGAACCATGGTGTTAGGTGGTACCAACCAATATCATATAATATTACCAATCGATATCCTAAAATTACAACCATAGCCACCCGAATCTCTATTGGACGACCCAAGAAGAAAGAATGGCAACTCTCATGGTCCCAAATCTTTCAATCACCAATCAGAAACCCTTCTCAATTCGACCGTTATTAACAACTCCGTCTGAAGCCGAAGCCCATTGGCTTCGCGGCTGCAGCCACGGCGCGCAGAAAGCGGAGGCTGGTGGTGGTCGGCGCTGGTCCCCCGAGCACCACCAGCCTCATCTTCGCATTCGTCTTCCCTCTCTCGCTCGTCGCCGTCACCGTCTTCACTTCTATGAGGATAGCTGACTAGCTCGACCAAGATTTCCTAGAAGAAGTAAGTAAGAAACCCCCCCATTTCCAATTCATATTTACCCAATTTTGAATTTTTATTAGCTCATCTTCATGAATTAGAAGTGGGTTTTGAGTTTTTGTGGGTAATGTTTAATGTACATGTGGAATTATTAGTACTCGGGGTGCAGATCTGGTTAACCGAACCGAATTTTTTGGTATTTGATTCAACCAAAATCAAACCGTAACCGAAAAAAAATGGGTTCTGTTCTGCTCAGTTTTGGTTTTTTGGGTTTTTCTGATTTGGGCCAGTTTTATAAACCTACCCAACTAGTTTTCGGTTTAGGCCACCCAAAATGGAAACATAACCGATGGGGGAATTGCCCATCGGTTCTGTTATTATTTATTTATTTTTTATGGGTTTTGGTTCGGTAAGCCGATTTTTCTGTTGGTTTCAGTTTTCGGTTCAAAACATGCACTCCTAGTTAGTACCATGATTCCCACTTGAAGTTACTGTGTGTGTGAACTCGTAATTGTTATGAATGGTCCATGTTGAGGGAGTGTTGTCTGGAAATTTGGTGTGGTGAGAAGCCAAGATACTTGATTTGGGGATCAGTATGTGGGTAATTCGACACCTATTGGAGCTATTGATTCTATATGTCGGGGCGCACAAACTGGTTGAGCAGGCCACAGCTAAGAGCCTGAATTTTAGAGTTGAGGGTTTTAATTAACATGTAAATAGGGCATGTGGGCAAGTTTAGTCTGAGCACCCAGCCAGGGCCAGGTTTGAGCCTAGGTCGTTATCTGGTGGGCCAGGTCTACGCCTTGCTCATTTGAGCTCTTAACCATATGGAAGTGTGTGAGTGGCCTTGGTGATCTCGTGGTCGGGTCTAAATCAAGGATCAAAATCTCGTTTTTTCGATACGTATCGTCCAGCCCCAAAACCGATACATATCGGACGATACGTATCGGTTTCAGACGATACTCTCAGATTTTTTTTCCCAAAAAAAAAAAACGAAAAAAACAAAAAAAAACCATCAAAACCGATAATTTGAAATTATCGGATGATAATTTCAAATTATCGTCCGATACGAACGATACGGACGATATGAACGATACATTGAACGATAATTTGACTATTTTTTCAGGGGGGCGATAAAAACCCATTATATCGTATCGGTGAAGTCCAAAACCGATACGTATCGGTATCGGACGATATTTTGATCCATGGTCTAAATAATGTATAAATCCCACCATCCATGCGGGGAACTGATGAATTCTGCCCATGGAGTTTCACATTAGATATGATTCACACATGTGAGCTGTTGTCATATATGGCTACTTGTGTTGAATGATCCATAAGGAGTTGAGTTGAAATGTTTGACTAGGCAGAGTTGGGAGTTGGACCTGGTTCTATGTTTGGGAACATTTGTGTTTGTTGCCTAAGCAAGTAAATTCCGATAGTATACCGAACAAGGGTTTTAGTCAAGTCCAAACAATTGAACTCTGAATGGGGTCCAACTGATTTTAAAACTGTTGGATGCAAGGGTATCTTGACTTTGACTTTGACAAGTTGACATCCATATTTGGATCTCTTGCACCAGCAGTTTTAAAATCAGTTGAACCTCATTGGGGTTCAATTAGTTGCACCTGACCAAAACCCTATCGAACAAATCATAATCCTAGAATTCAGAAATTTTTTGCATAAAATTTGGTGAACCACTTTGAAATAGTTTAACTATTTTTTTATATAAAATTCATTGAACTAAGGGTGAATATTGATGCGGGAACTTACTAAATGTAATGCTAGAGTTGAGATTAGGATTAAAATTAATTTAACTAATTAAAAATAACAATTTCTCATAACAAATTCCTATGAAAAATTCTAGAAATCCAATTAGCTGCTTTAATTTTGACCCAAAATAGCGTTACTTTCATGTACGTTCCCTATCACGGATCTAGCGGATCTAGAAGACTAGAGGTCTTATGAGCGGCTAGATCTCAAATAGTTGTAGGGCTTTGAACGAACTCGCAAGCGGGTTCTCTCGATACCGAACAAAATTAAAAGGCTAATAATGATTTATGATGAACAAATACGTTGATTTTGGATTTTATGAAATAAATAAAATAACTAGGGTTACGCTACTTACGCAAACCGTAGATCCAAAGAAGATAGAGATGGAAGAAGAGTTGACATCGCACCAAATCGCAAGCAGGAATCGAAGAATCGCTCTTCGTTTGAGAGAATCACACCCTTATGAAAATTTAGAACTCTCAATTTTGCATAAACAATTTTCATTAACCAAAACGTTATAATAAAGTTGTTTACAAACCTTTAAATAGGCCAACCAATGCATAAAACTAGAAATCCTAGTATAACTCTAATTCCTAATTCAAATAAAAGAAATATCCTAAGTCTTCTAAAACAATAAAGAAACCAATCATATTTCTAATAAAAGAAACAACTCTTATTTTCTAAAATAAAATAATAAAAGGGACTAATCCTAATTCAAATAGGATTCTTGAAATTCGTCACTTCTATGCAGCTTTCAAAAACTAACTATAACTTCTTCAATACTTGTCGGAATTGCTTAATTTCTTGCTTATTGGAAAGCTAATTTGATAAACTTTCAAATATGACCAATTTCGCATCAATCCGACTTCGTTTGTTACTTCAAAATAGGCCAAACATAAAAGTGATGGGATTAAAAGTTACTCTTCTTTCGATAAGTTACTCTTCTTCTTTCTGATCACTTTGATGTTTTTCTTTCGCCTTCGATATGTTCGGTTGTTTGAATCTGATGTCCCCATCAACTCTCCCCGGGTTGGAAGGATTCATCCCCGATGAAAGTTGGTTGTGATAGAGGTCCAAAAGATCCGGATCAAGCTGCTGAAATTCCTCGTGCGTAATCCAAGTATTTTCTGTGTCAGTCTTGTTCTTCCACTTGACCAAATACTTTTGAAATCCCCCATGGTTGGTGGACATAATCTAATCTTCCAGCACATCTTCGATGATTTCACGAATTTGCCGAGTAGGGTGGGGTAATGGTGTGAGAAGGGGAATAATTGAGTCATCGGATGTATAAGGCTCAAAGGGATTGGCAGGGATGGTTGAAGGGTTATGGAATGGAACAAGGTCCTCCATGTTAAAAGTCGTGCTAATCCCCAATTCCGACGGAAGATCTAAGATATAAGCATTAGAACCGGCACGCTTCAAGATCTGATAGGGTCCAATACCGCGAACTTGTAACTTCTTTGCAACTCTTTGCGGGAATCGCTCGGGTCTACTCTGAACCGTCACTAAATCATCCTCTTGGAATTCTTTGAACCGTCTGTGAGAATCTACAGAGAACTTGTATTTTTCATTTTTTAAATTAATTATTTTCTTAATCTCAGCATGTTACTCATGAATGTGATGTGCAAATGTGGATGCAGACTCTGATGACCTTTGATGAATGGACATTGGAATGAGATCTATAGGTATCTTAGGCTTATACCCATCTACAATTTGGAACGAACTTATGCTTGTGGTTCAATTAACCGAATTGTTATATGCAAACTCGGCGATAGGTAAGATGGAATCCCAACTCCTAATGTGTTCACCTACTAGGCACCGTAACAAATTACCTAAGCTCCTATTAACGACCTCGGTTTGCCTACCAATTCTCCGTGGGTGGGAGAAACTCATCTCTGATGAGTTGTAGAACCCACATATATACGCCTTGGGTGCTCAACTCTCAGCTTGTCTTTCCATTTCGTGAGATACACTTGAATTTTAGCCACGTTGGTAATGGAGTGTGGACATTTTAGAACCTCCTCATTCAACCTCTTCTCATATGGCATTGATAAGATACGGGTTATGAATTGGCCAAATGGGCTTGACTCATTTGTTCAGGTAGCAAGAAATTGATCAAAAGACATAGTTGCAGAACTTGGAATAGGTGTAAGATCTTCCACCTCAACTATCGGATGAATGCCTTTGCGTAGAGGATATTCTAGACTTTCATCACTACCTCTTTTCAAGGTCGGGAGAACTTCCACATGCTCGAGACTATCAAGGGGCACTAATGGTTCATGTACCCTCGGCTCAAATAACTCATGCGTACTCGCTTCGACCAAATCCAAAGACTTTGGGGTACTTGATTCAATTGACACTAATAGTTCTTGTGTACCCAATTCGATGGACTCACGTGTATTCGACCCAACGGGCATCAACAAGTTGTGTGCGCCGAACTCTACAGGTACCAATGACTCATAGGTAAGTGACTCGATTGGTCCGTGTGTACTCGGTTCGATCAACTTCAGAGATTCAAGTGCACTCGACTCTACCAACAACAAAGACTCGTGCACAACTAATTCTACGGACACTAACAAACCGTGGGTATGTAACTCGGTCGAATCGTGCGTGGGTGACTCTTTCTGGCTCAAGAGTGGGTAACTCAACATCACAACTCCCAAGGGAAATAGAAGTCTCTTTAACATTAACTAGACTTTCATCAGCTTCTTCTATCTCCTCTTCACTCATCACGGTACTAGGGTCATACACAATTTCTTTTATGTTCATATTTCCCGGCTCTTAAGATCTCTCTCTTTTAGTCAAAAATTTTTGAGCGAAAAATTTCGTGGGGCATCGATAAGCAAAGTGTCCAAATCCGTGACACTTGTAGCATTTGTTGCGACCACTAGTTTTTGGGCTCTCAATAATCACTCATTTCCCGTTATCGATTTGGGGATTCGGAGGAGTAATCACGGGTTTCAATGGTTGAACCCTGAAATTGTATTTCTCGTGGATAATTCCTTTCCCATGATCAATTTGGAGTCTCGTAGGAGTACTCGTAGGTTTCAACGGTGGAACCCCGAAATTAAAGCTCTCTTTAGTGTAAGTGCTCATTGGCTCAAGTTGGGTGTGTTTATGGCACTTATCCACCTTATCTTCCAAATATCGTAGAAGGTGGAGGTGCGTGACAAGAATATATTGGTTGGTGAGTCGTTCCTTCATGTTTTTCCATCGTGTGATGGGCTTAGTTCGAGCCAACTTGCATTGAAACTCCACACTATCCCAATATTTCTTTTCATGGCGTACCAACCTCGTTTTAGTGAGCCTAACCTTAACACTCTTCCGACGCGTCATACGAATCAAAATGCTCCTCTATGCTAGTCAACCATCCCACGAAGGTCTTAGGGTTTGTCATACCCTCAAAAGTTGAGACTTCAATTTATATAGACCTTAGGAATTCACTATCAAGATCATATTTGGGCTCACAATGATGGGAGTATCCTTTAACTCTAATCTCATCGCGGCTTTCGGGACTTCGCCAAGAATTTGGAGTGTAGCGGTTTCCTCCTTTGGCTAGTACCCTTTCATGACGGGTAAGGAACTCACGGTGACGTGTAAGTGACTCATACATGATGCTTGACATAAACACAACTCAGACACAATACTAGAAAAGACACTATGAACCAACAATGGATGAGGACATTTGTCAAACACTAGATGTGCACACTAATGAAATAAAATGCAATAAGATTGAAATGACATGCAATTATGAAACTAAGTAATGCAAGACAAATGTTAAACGAAAGCCAAACGAAAAAACTAGCAAACAAAAAAATTAGGCGACAAAAAAGAAATTCAGGCAAAAGCTAGATGAAAATTTTAGACAAAAGCTAGACGAAAATTTTCAGACAAAAGCCAGACATGAGCTAGACAGACCCTAGACAAATCTAAAATGCTGCAATTTTAAATTAATAACAAAATAAACCTTAAAACCTATATGAACACAAACCCTAAAACTAAACTGATTCTCTTATGCCAATTTGATGCAGGAACTTACTAAATGCAATGCTAGGGCTGAGATTAGGATTAAAATTAATTTAACCAATTAAAAATAATAATTTCTCATAACAAATTCCTATGAAAATTCTAGAAATCCAATTAGATGCTTTAATTTCGACCCAAAATAGCGTTATTTTCATGTACGTTCCCTATCGCGGATCTAGAAGACTAGGGTTCTTATGAACAGCTAGATCTCCGATAGTTTTAGGGCGTCGAACGAACTCGCAAACGGGTTCTCTCGATACTGAACAAAATTAAAAGGCTAATAATGATTTATGATGAATAAATATGTTGATTTTGGATTTTATGAAAAAAATAAAATAACTAGGGTTACGCTACTTATGCAATCCGTAGATCTAAAGAAGATAGAGATGGAAGAAGAGTTGGCCTTGCACCAAACTCCAAGCGGAAATCGAAGAATCGCTCTCCGTTTGAGAAGATCACACCCTTATGAAAGTTTAGAACTCTCAATTTTGAATATGCAATTTTCATTAATCAAAAAGTTATAATAAAGTTGTTTACAAGCCTTTAAATAGGTTAACCAATGCATAAAAATAGAAATTCTAGTATAACTCTAATCCCTAGTTCAAATAAAAGAAATATCCTAATTTTTCTAAAACAATAAGGAAACTAATCATATTTCTAATAAAAGAAACAACTCTTATTTTCTAAAATAAAATAATAAAAGAAACTAATCCTAACTCAAATAGGATTCTTGAAATTCGTCACTTTCTGTACAGCTTCCGAAAAGTGACCATAACTTCTTCAATACTTGTCGGAATTGCTCAATTTTTAGCTCGTTGGAAAGCTACTTCGATAAGCTTTTAAATATGACCAATTTCGCATCAATCCAACTTCGTTTGACACTTCAAAATAGGCCAAACATAAAAGTGACGGGATTAAAAGTTACTTTTCTTACGATAAGTTACTTTTCCTCTTTCTAATCACTTTGATGTTCTTCTTTCTCCTCCGATATGTTATGGGCAGTTGCTTGAATCTGATGTACCCATCAAATACTCTGACCTTTTGCATATATGTATAATTGACTTTCTTGGGTGCTTTTGGGCTACTCAAAGACTATTCGCTTATATCGTCTCTATTTACATACATATATCATATACAATTGGGTTTAGAATGGAGATATTGCGAGACGTTGCCAAAGACTATTCACTTAAATCATCTCTATGTACTTACACCGAAGTAATAGAATTCATTCTTGACAATTAATGGTCTAATATTTTTCTGGTTTAGGTTACTGCAGTTATTCTATTTAATTTTTTTTTATCTTAAGCTGCTATTTAAAGGGGAATGCTAACATCACACCCTTTGCATTGGCGTTTAGCAATCTCCATGGACCAAATCACCAAATGTGGGGGGAATTTTGGTCAACTCGAAAAGGGCATTTATAGCAAACTTTGTAAGTATAAGTTTGCCACCGAAAAATCAAGAGGGGAATTATGCCTTTCTTTTATATCTCTGGGGCATTTGGTCTGGGGTCATTGCTAACCCCACAACAAAGGCTGTGCGTTAGCATTCCCCTTATTTAAATGGATAGAACATCTGACATATTTAGAGTGAAAAAGTAACACTACTCCTTATATGTTCACACTTTCAAACTAGTAAATTTTGTAATAGTTACTTTAATTTGAAAAGTGACCTTATATAGTATTTTTTCTTAAATATATAAATTTAATATCTCCGTATCTTCAATTGTTTATAAGAATATTCAAGGAAAACAAGTTTATACTTGGAATAATAAGTAAGTTTATACTTGAAATGGTGTATAAACCACTTGTGCTAATCTGTGAGTGCTTAGGAGAAGATAATTTCTACACAAACACTAGTATCAAGATCCAACTAGTCAAAGTAATCTTGTTCCCCAAAAGATTTGCCTTAGGATGTGTTGGGCTAACTTCAATATAAGACTTCGATCATAATTTCTACTTAGACCGAGAACTGTGACTGAGATTGATAGTCATCACTATTGGCTTTGTTTAGAGTATGGATGCCTCCAAGTTTTAGTTTGGGTTCCCTTGGCCAAAGCAATGATTGTGTATCTTGAGTCCATATATCTTGTGTGTAAGTTGGATGCATTCCCTCCTCTAAACTCATGGCTAGAAATCTCATAGCTTGCACTATTTACAAAAGAATAAGAAAATCTCTGTCGTAATATTGTGTATTGCTTGATGGCTCCAGTCATTTATTTTCCTTGAGCAGTTACAATTTGACTTTTGTTTGTGGTAGTGAGGTCTCTGTTTAGTCATTTTCTCTTTGAAGATTTTAGTGACTCACAGGGGATTAAACGGTTTAGGCCTTGGCTATCCATTTTTCTCCTTCGCTGATGAAGTAGGATGGAGTTAAAACCTTCCAAGTTGTTGTAATTAGAATCCTCTCTGATCTAAATTTTAGCGCTTTTCTGTCTAGTATCTAATGTGAATTAGTAATGATCGCCAGCTAGATTGACTTGAGCTGAGAATCCCGTATATTCTCATCAGCAAAAATGTATGAACTCATTTCCTTTAAAAGGACCTGTTAAGAATAAAAACCTTTCGAAGCTTGCAATGTTGCAGAGCATGTGTTAATGAATCCGTCTGAAAGAGCTGGTAGCCCTCCAAGTTACTCAAAAATGGTAGCCGTACAGAGTGGTCAGCACTGCACCTTTGTCGGCCAGGATCCCGACACCCAAGTATACATATTATAATAACGACTCACATTTGACGAATGTAGGTATTATAAGTTAACACATGAAATCGTGCATGCACCACTTAGCATTATCTTCTATGTGCCAAGCTAAAAATAAAAGTGCTGATTGTTGCAAGGAAATTATAAACTTGCAATCACATAAGGCATCCACATAGATGCATTGTGCTCTTTTAGAAAGTTCCCCTGAAATGCCTCTACCATGTGTAGTCTGCCTTCAAAAGATGCTCTCTTGGCCCTCTCTAGCTCGTTGCCATCTCTTAGGAATCACAAGTAGTTGATTCGATCGTTTTATTGCAGAATGATGACTGAACTGTCATTGTTCAAGGCTATCTTTGTGCATAGACGACTTCATTATGTACCTCAAGGGCCTCCATTCACATTGAGAATAGATGAGTACCATATCCTAGTTGGATTACATGGGCTCATATTTCGCGTTTTAATGTAAGTGACTCCCCTTGACGACTTCATTATCTGCCTCAAGGACCTCCATTCACATTGAGAATAGATGAGTACCATATCCCAGTGGGTTTACATGGGCTCATATTTCGCGTTTTAATATAAGCGACTCCCCTTGCACAAGTGTGAAACTGTAGGCTGCCATCTCCAACTGCTTGTCGGCTTCTTGTGGAAGGAAGACATAAAATCACTTGATTATGCTTTCTTACAATGGGGATTGCTAGAAGGTTTGTCATCCTTCTCTTATTTCATTTGGCATTGATTGAGTTTTCCAGCTTTGGGAGTTGAATTGATTGGTAGTTGGAATAGTGGAACTGATGCTAGATGTAGGATTCTTCTAGGTGGCCCTAGTTTGTGAAATGTAAGGTGTCTAGGAAGGGCATTAGAGAAGAGTTTTGCAGACAAGTAATGATTATTGGGAAGGATTATGGTTATTGTACACAACAAGTTTGAATAATAAATAAATAGAATTTCATTCACAAACAAATTGCATCAAATTTCCCCTCGCTAGGAGAGGTTTTATTAAGAATGGTGGACGTTTCACTTCCAGGTATCGCTCTCGATGCCTCGTTAATTACATCAAAAGAGTTGAATACCTTTGATTAAAAGCTATGCAATTTACAATGTACATCTGTGAAAATAAAAGCACCCCTAGATTCTAAGTCTTAACGACATCGTCATCATCATCTATCTTCACTGTTGGAACCTTCGAAGGCAAACACTTAACATGCTCTATTCATTCAAAATCTGCTTGATGTGGAATATAGGTAGGTGGATGTATGAACCTTCACGTAAGAAATCATATCCACTTGATGGGTAACTATGAAGGATTATAGATATGTTCTTGGAGAATATGAGTTCTTGGACGAGCCTGTCTCGAATGTGAAATTGAACACTGGGTCCATAGTCTTCTTGATAGCTGGCCATCGAAATCATTATCATTGAGAAGTCTTAACCTTAGTCAAAACCACCGAATTCCTTGGAGTTCAGGTTTTATCTTCATTTATCAAACCGAATCCTCTGGGGATCGACTTTTAACTTTTAGTGATTCCAACCTAGGTTCAGGCATTACATGGAGTTTGATCCATAATAACTGCTCATTGTCCGCATAAATTGGACCTTAGCTCATTATGGCCCATTAAAGCCATTGCGTAGCTAGGATCTTCACCGATCACGGTGGGATGTTTCACTTTGGGTGACCTTCGACCTTGTATGTTATTGGATCGGACCTGATCTCTTTTTAAAGGAATTTCCTATCTTGAGGTTAAAGTTCAAACTCTTAATTTAAGGGATCAATGGCCCGAACCGCAAGGGAAACTTCAAGAGTGATAGAGGTTGATCGCGCCTACGTGTAGCGTTGAGGTCAAGCGGAGTTACTGTCACATGAGAGAGGTTAATCCCTCATGGTCACGTGAAGTTACGGTCCTCTCGTAAGAGGACTTTCTCCACTATTGAGTCATCCCCTTTCATGAGAGGGCGAAACTCATAAGAATTTAGGCTTGTTCTCTTTAAGAGAAGGGTTTCAAACATAAAATATGAGCAGAATTTGTAAACACAACCCGAATATATAAGGGTTTTAGACATGGGGGTTTTAGACATGGATGTTAAAACCCAAATTTGTAAGTGCAACCCAAATATATAAGGCGACTTAGGTATGGGTGTCAAGACCCACATACCTTAAATGCAGCCCTAAATATAAGACTTAGGCATGGGTGTCAAGACCCACATAACCCGAATATTAAGACTTAGGCATGGCTGTCAAGACCCACAAAACCTAAGTGCAACCCGGATATTAAGACTTAGGCATGGATGTCAAGAGCCATGTAACCTAAGCGCAACCCGAGAGAGAGATACCTTACCTACCTAACATAAATGCAACCCAAGAGAGAGATACCTTATCTACCTAACATAAGTGCAGGAGGCAGAGCTTTCGTGTCAAAAAATCGGATCTTTAAAACTGAGGGGCTGACTATTATAGAATTACCGTTGTAGTTACTGAAAGTTACCATCCGACGGTCTCTATGTATCAAATTGGCATCTACTGTGAAAAAGGGGTTGCATAGGTCTCAAGTGTCACACAGATTGGTGAGATTATTACCCATGCAGGTTTCAAGCCAATGAGGTTTGAGAGACGTTAATATGACCTACACAGCCTCCCTCTCACATATGTCCCCCCTTTTTTATGATCATAATTAGACCCACTCAAGGATGACCCTGGGTGGGTCTCAGAGAGGGAAGAGAGTGAGAAAGATGAGAGACAGAGAGTGACTCACTTGTGTGGTTCTTTAAGAGAGGGAGAATAGGGGGGAGAGAGAGAGAGAGAGAGAAGAGACCCACGCACGGGGCTTGTGTGGGTCTGGAGGAGAGAGAGAGAAAGGAAGGAAAAGAAAGAAAAGAGGAGAGAGAAAGGAGGAGAGAGTGGGAGACCCGTGCAGGTCCACGTTGTGTGGGTCTAGAGAGAGAGAGAGAGGAAGAGAAAGAGAATGAGACCCATGCAGGTGCCACCTTGCGTGGGTTTAGAGAGAGAAAGAGGATGAGAAAGAGAAGGAAAGGGAAGAGAGAGAAAGAGGAAGACCCATGCAGGGGCCAACCTGCGTGGGTCAAAGATGACAGAGAGAAAAAGGGAGAGATATTAAAGTGGACCCACATAGGGGTCAACCTGCATGGGTCAGTTCTCCTACTTTAAATAGAAGTTTCCTTCATTTTAAATAAGGGCCCACATATTTTTCTCGACAACATTATATCTTCTCTCCTCGAGTTGTAGAAAGTAGAAGACAATTTTCTCATAATTCGAAATTCTAAAAATCCGTGTCCATAGTTATGTAAAAAAGTTTCAGTTTTGAGCCATGGAAGAAAACGTTATTTGGTGTAAGCTAGCTTAAGAAGGAAGCCCTCGCCCTTGGGGAGGCTTACTCGTTCAATCGATTAGTAGATGAGCTTCCTTACACTTCTGAGAGAGAATGTTTTCGGGGAAAAGGGCAGGAGGAATTTGTTGAGGTGTGGAAAATCACCATTACCCAGTTCTTTAATGCTTAACAGTAATCGCAGCTTGCTTGGAAATCCCAGCTCGGCTAGTGTAGGCACTGCCTTTTGAAATCTTGGAGGAATGTCTTATGGTTTCCTTCGGTCCAATCAGTTTCAAAGACCAACAAAATGGAAGAAGAAAATGAGAATCCTTGGCTCTCGAATTATAAAAATTGGCTATACCAAAAAGTAAAACTTTGTACTGTCATTAGTCCGCTCCTTTGTTGGAAGTAGGAGCTACCTGTAATAGCAAACTTGCAAAATGGTTATGTTTTATCATAAATAGATTTATTGTTCTTGACCACGCTTCACAATACGAAAAGATCACCTAAGTCTCAACTTTTTTTCCAAGTTACTTTCTTCGGAACATTTTCATCAAGTTATTGAAAGTTTTTTTATAAACCTAAAATTTTAAAACTACCTGCTATCCAATAAAGACCTGAGGTTCCTAATAGTGATCCAAAATCCTCTACGCAATTACTTACAAGCATTTGCTGCGGTGGATTGAGTGAACCAAAATCCTATTAGTAGATACCTGAACCTATTATCCTAACAAAAACACATTTTCGTAACTCAATTGAGTCCAGTCAATTCTGAGATGGTTTAGCATAAGCCATCTAACACTCTTTTCTTTAGATTATTTGATCAATTGAAAAGTGAAGGTATATAGAAAGCAGATCATTCATCGCAAAACAAGGTCCACCTGTCCACCTGTTGCTTTCCATATTATTATTGTTTATCTCTACCCTTTAAAAAAGAGATTTTGTACTTGGGCCACATTTGATCCTAAAGTTAAAGACTATGGTTTGTAGCCTCTTAATGCCTCTTCTTCTCATCGGCTAATTTGACTAGAAGGGATTAAAAGTTATTCAAAAAAAAATATCATGATTTTAAGTTCTTAACTATTGCTAAGCAATTCTATATTCATTCTTTATCATTCCACTTAGTTAATCATATGGACATGACTTTGGGCATTCTTAAGAAGAGAGAACATGCCCAAGAAGCCACCTACACAATCTCTCTCTCTCTCTCTCTCTCTCTCTCTCTCTCTCTCATTGGAATATCAAAACGAAAAAGGAAAAATAAAAGTGAAGTGGGGATTGGCTTGGATAAGAAGTAAGGTTGAGTTGAGGTGATATGTTTTGGATAATGAGTTATAGGTTTGGTTGGAATTCAAGGGCTCGTCTATCCCTAATTTGACTAAACACATCCAAGATATGTTGCAGCACAAACAACTCAGACCTCTTGTTATGGGGGGGCCACATCCATCATTCGATAATTGGTGGGGGAGGGCGGCTCGCATTCCCATTGTTATTGTAGGAGGAGCCATATCTTGTCGATTGAACTTCTTATGAATCATGCGATAGGTTTCTTTTCATTATGTTTCTTTGCTTCTATCTTATCATCTTACTCCATTTCGTCATCCTTCAAGACTGAAGAGAAGGGTCTTATGAAGAAAATTAACTAATATTTGGACATTACTACATGTTCAAGCATGTGTCTTCTCTTATAATTTCTACTCACATCATTCTGTTTTCTGTATCAGCTTGCCTTAAATCAAGAAATAATGGAAGATAAGAATTCCGAGATGAAGATATTCCCATCTTTATAGAAGAGGAATCTGCAATTCCACGCATTTGAAACCGTCCCAAACGTGAAGCTTAGACTCAAACTCAATTACTTGGTTTTGTAAGATTGTTTTACTGGTTCACTAGTGTATCTGTAACCTGATATTACAAACTAGCATTATGTTGCTTTAAGCTGATTCTTAGTCTAGTTCTAGTTTTGTAATAACAGTATTGTTAATGACTGAAATTTGGGTTGAGAGCAGAAAATTTTAGGTTGCAAATGAAGATGCCCTTTTATATAGTTTTCTTATTGGCTCGGATCTCTTATCCTGTATTTGCAACTCAAGTTTCTTCAATCTCAACCTAGGTTTTATGTGCTTAAATAATTGACTTCTCTGAATAAGATGATTGAAGATTGTTTTCGCCCCAGTCTTCAATAAAGTAGATCTTGAGATCATAGGCATACCATCAGAAGGTCAAATTTTTATTTCGCATGACACACATCCCAAAGAATGAACATATATTAGAGATAGTTCTTGGATTACTTTTTTCGAGGTTTCCCCTCACATCCCAAAGAACGAAACATGTTCGTGAACGTATATCAGAGAAAGTTCTTGGATTACTTTTCTCAAGGTTTGCCCTTGTGAAATTGAAATCTGACCATCTGATGTTAGGACCATGATCTCAAGATATATTGTGATCGAAGATTGGGATGAAAACAATCTTCATTGTCTGATTCAAGGTGGTCAACAGTTTAAGCACGTGAAACCTGAATTGCGAAGGAAAAATAGTAGTTTGTCAATGAAGGCACCCCCCTTTTCATATTTCGTCATTATCTCCTACTGAGCTCCTAAGTAATAGGGCAGGTACTTGTATCTACCTCACTAGATTCTTCCTTCTCAACACGAGCGGCATGTTTTTGAAAGTTGACTTCTTTAAATCAGATGATAGAAACTGTTTTTTGCCTCAACCTTCAACCAATAGATCTTCGGATCATGAGCTTACCATCAAACGGTCAAAGTGTAATTTCACAAATTGAGTTCAATGTTGAGTGGTGGGGGTACATGATCAGGATTAGGGAGAATGGAAGGATCAAGATTGGGTCAACGAGTTATCGGAAATGAAAAGCTCCCCTTTGGTCCATTGAGTACATTCAGAGTGAGGATCTGCAAAGAATCCTAGGCCAGTGGGTGTTGTGGGGTAAAGAAGGGTGTTTCATTGATCAATCCATTGGGAAGAGCTGAACACCCCTGAGAGACCAAACTCGGGCCTTCAGAAGGTTATAAATATCTATGTCCTGTATATTTGTTAATATACCTCATACATACGCATGATATGCATTTGGGATCAAATTTATTCTTGGCATATTCTAACGCGAGACAAACGCTAAGATCCTAATATGCGAATTTGGGATTAACTCTTAGAATGAATTGAATAACGGAAATATTCAAAATCAAGCAACACATAAAATTAATTCAATGAAATTAATAAAACAATTAGATTAATCCGTTTTAGCGTATGAATGCGTGAAATTTTTTTCGATCTAGAAAAACGACTCCAATGAAGGAACTCGGAATTCGTTCTAGTTTAGGGCATCAAACAATAATTGCAATATCGGATTTAATTCCTCGGAGATTTTGAAGGAGATGAAACTTGAATAAATAGTTCAAAAGGAAGCTTAATGATATCATGGAATACGATTCTTTTAGGATTTTTGTTCTTTTATCAATGGAAAGAAAAAAATTGATACCTGATAACTAGAGAAAAGGCAAACTAAAAAGATAGATTCTAAGGCTTCAAACCAAGGATTTTTCAAGGCTTCACATTACGGCTATACGGCGGCTTCGCACCAAGTCGCACGAGAAACAATTGCTCACTCCTCAAGGTTTGAAGGATTCACCCCCTCGATTGAAAACTTTTCACAAGCTCTCTAGGATTTACACAAAAGCAACTCTCTTTCATTCAATAATAAAAAAAACTCCCTACAATGTTCTTCTTAATGACCTTATATAGGGGTCTTACAATAAAAGAAAACCCTATATAAGGTCAGAAGCTCGTTGCTTTGTTGTATGACGATAAGACACTATGTCCACGAGAGACGGATGGCTGGACTAAGATCCAGCGTAGCTTTAGAGGAAGCAAATACGAGAACCAGATGTGTATCTTCAGAGGAAGTGAATCCCAGGTGATCGTTGAAATCTTTGGTCTACGTGAAGGACCATAAGTCGAGTTGCAGGAGTTGACTCGAGTCACACTATTGGGTGAAGACCGAGGTCGAGGTACTATAGTGTGAGAAGCAGTGAGCTTCATTGATTGAGCAAGGTGCTCATGGCAGGCTCTTGGGTGAAAACACAGAGGTGTTGAGGTACTAGAGCGCTGCAGGATCGTTGAGGGCTTGTGTGGTGATCAAATCTAAAGGTCCGACAAAGCTGGGTTCCATCGGTTGCTACGATCGAAAGATATAAGCAATGTTGCGGATTTCAGCATTGTTAAACATACATCGAGGCACTAGAGCTACAGAATTTGCTTGGGTGGCAGTCTCGTGGTTGGAAACATATATTGAGGTACTGGAGTTCTACAAATCACACGTAGGTCGAACTCTTGGGCGAAGACACAGAGGTGTTGAGGTGCTAGACGGCAGTGCGGATGAAAGGTAAACTCCTGGGTGAAGATGGACTGTTGAAAACCTAGAGAGCTGCGAGGAGCAATGAGTTGCGGAAGCTTGGTTGCTAACGATTGTCTTGCTTAGGTTGTATGAGGCGTATATAAAGATACCGGGTGAAATCTTGACCAAGTTATTTCGACCACTACGTGGGGTGAAGACACTAAACATGGTTGCAATACTAGCACAGAATTTGAATCAATGCAATGAAGTGCACTGCGATTCAGATTCAAGTGTGCTTCGGTGAAGACCAGATTGTGTGTTGAGGAACTGACGTAGGAGTTCGGATGCTGACGAGGTTGTCACCGCATCGAGTGGGGGAGGAAAATGTGACAAAAAAATCACACCCCTA
This sequence comes from Chloranthus sessilifolius, assembly GCA_021018995.1. Classification (NCBI taxonomy): domain Eukaryota; kingdom Viridiplantae; phylum Streptophyta; class Magnoliopsida; order Chloranthales; family Chloranthaceae; genus Chloranthus; species Chloranthus sessilifolius. The sequence continues at coordinate 79,870 of JAJIZI010000027.1, forward strand.
TTGCATAGACCGAAGCACTAAAGTGCTTCAAATTCAAAATTTGCTAAGCGAACTTTTGGGTGAAGACATGTAGTGTCGAGGTACTAGAGCGAGTTGTAATCACTAATGCTCAGTGCATGGCATAGTGATGGATAGCGTGGTGCGGAACCGCGTGGATATGACCAAATTGATCCAGCGAGGAGGTGAGAAACCTCGGGGCTAGATATTTGTGGAACATGTCTGCATGAGCATGCGATGTGAGACTCGGTAGAGTACGTGGGCCAGAGGGTTCAAATACTACATGCGTTGGTGACGAGGGCCACACACGAGTGTAAGATAGGCTGATTTAGCGTTGGACACTAAGTGCAGCACGCGAGTACACTATGAGAAAAGTGTCTCTGCATAGGCTTTGCATGGGGTGAAGACATTAAGTCGAGGAACTGATGCGGGTCTTATTGTCAATAAAGACGTTGACACAACCAGATTGGTGGATGTGGCATGGTTCATTTCCTTGAGATTTTGCGTCAACGAGGACGTTGACCTTATTGAGTTGGGGAGGATGTGACGACCTCATTAATCTGTGCGCCAGCATGAAGGCATGACGACCTTGGAACTGGGCGATTTCGATCGATCGAAATTGAAATTCGATCAATCAAACGTGAAAATCGATCGGTCTATATGAAATGTCGCAGTTGACATTCGATCGATCGAAATAGGACTTCGATCGATCGATCGAATTTGCCATGTGTTCCATCCATTATCCAGAATTTTCGTCTTTACGCCTAGTTTTGGTTTTCGCTCTGCTTCTTCTTGGTTGGAAAATTTGTTGCGGCTCGAAACTATGGCTCTTGACCTTGGCGTCTCGCATCAATCTCCCCGGGTGGGAAAAACTCATCTCTGATGAGTTAAGGAATCCATAGATGGCACACTCTGGAAGCTTCATTCGTGGCTTACCTTCCCACGCTGTGAGATACTCCTGATGTTTACCTTTATTGGCATAAAAGCTTAGAAATTCTATAATCTCCTCATTCGACCTTTTCTCATGTTGCACAGGTATGGTACGGAATAGAAAATGGGACAATGAGGGTGCTTCGATTGGATGCTCAAGAAGGAATGGATCAAAGGGCGGGATAGTGGGATGAAGAATAGGTGTAAGATCTGTTATGACAACTACCGGATGATTGCCCTTGTCTAGAAGAAGATCTAGACCTTCACCCTTACCTCTTTCCGAGATTGGGAAAGATTCCACATGCTCAGTGTAATATCCTTGATATTTGGACCTGTTTTTCGTTTACCTCGATAAGCGTGCCTGAGAAAAGTTAAGGGATATTTTTGAGTTTTTAGTTAGCTAAGTGTATGACGAGATTGATGACCAAAGGATTTTGTCTCGTGACTTGTGGAAGTCATGTGTGCGTTGACATACACTTTAAGTTGGGTGTTTGTGTTTAACGCCGGAAAGTAATGCAATTTAAGTGGATAGGATTGCAACCTTTGCCCCTCACCTTGATATTAGATCTGGATTTTGTGAATCCCTCTCATCTTGGCCATTGAAAAGCTTGGTTAAGGGATTTAAATTAAATTGTTGTAATCGGAAGGAAGGCTACGGGAGAGTGGAAAAGTCTGTGTGGTGTGGTCAGACCTGTGCTTGTGAAGCAAGGTTTGAATGGACTGATTTGGAGGCTCTGGCCTATTAAACCTCGAAGTTTGGTTCCAGTGCTTGTTTTTGGCGTAACGGGATCGATGGATTAAACGTCAAGAGGTAGGCTTTTAAACCTTCATGAGTTAATTAAATTTATGCTTTGCTTAGAATAGTTTATGGTGAAATAAATTTAGATGAGCAAACTGTGGTTGAGGGAAAGAAAAAGGGTCCGAAGATCCAAATTTAACAACTACAGACCTGGGGAAATTCGATGGTCGATTTTCAATTCAAGGGTCGAATTTGGAATTCGACCATCGAATTGAAAATCGAGGGTCGAATTTGGATTTTTCAGACCTGATGAACTTTAGGAAATTCGAGGGTCGAATTCTGTCTTATTTCTGGCCTTTATTTTTTTTTTTTTCGAAATTTTTATCGGCAATCTTTTAGAGTTTGACTTTTGGTCCGCTATTAGCACGCGTAATGTTAATACTTGTAGGATTAGAATTGGAGAGTCCATTATGAGGACTGCCTTGCTTGTTTTGGACCGCTTTTGTGATGTAGGGGAACCTAAACCTGATTTACATTCTATTATAATTATAGGTTGTTTGTATCAATCATGAAATTCTGACATTTTGAACAACTCAGCATGCATAAGAACTTTGAAATATGACACAAATCAGAACTGTAAAACTTTGATATGAATAAGAACTCAGAACTCCGAAACTTTGAACTTTGAACTTCAAATCAGAACTCTGAAAATCCATAAATGTATTATGTATACAAGCTTTGATATAAGTTAGCATTTGCATTTGATTTGAGGCACATACAAACGAAACCTTAGATTCTACCAACCATGTTGACGGTAATTCTTTTGGCCCAAGTTTCTCTCATAGCGTAGGGGCGTGTTGCACTTCAGAAAAAGGTTTCATGGACGACAATAGTCAGTAGGGTTTCCTATCGGTGACCTTTTCCGCTCTCATGCTATATGTAATTTGGGAGATAAAATTAAGTTATAAATTTAAGACAAGAAGCATGCCTAATTCAGAAATTTGAAAATATCAGACACATTGAATCAGCTTTTGGCTTTCTATTTAGAATTGGAAATTTGGTTTACAAAGCATCTTTTGAAAGATTATTGATCTGATTTTGTCTTTGAAAAACCTTCACTTATGATAAAATGCTTTAGATAAGTTTCCTCTATTGAGCTTCGATATTAGCTCACCCCGACTATACATCACAGGTGCTGAGGCTGATTTGGGATCAGACGATCTTGGTCTAGAGGACTCCGATTTCGTTCCTGAGAAGGAACTGGAGACACCTGCTGAGGAGTTCTTTCCCTTATTTTTATTTGTCCTTTCTTGGTATTTTGTTTAAAATTATTCTGAATTATGGGCCGAAGGCCGTTGTTTTGTCTTTTTTATATCACTCGAGGAACCATCATTAGGAACCATCATTAGGAACCATTATTTTAGGTGTTTTGGATTGGCCATCACCGGTGGTTCTTCCTGGTTCCTCTGGGTGATATATATATTGTTTTGATTTAAGCTTTTGTCTTTGCTTACTCTGTCTTGCCTCTGTTTTAGATCTATGTTATATGTTATGCTATAATCAATAAGTTGATAAAACGACTTTTCCTATACCTTAGGGATTGGAAAAGTCGGGTCGTCACAGTTGGTATCAGAGCAAGGCTCTAGGTTCTGAGTCTTAGGACTAAGGGTTGGATTATTTTAACAATCAATACTGATCTATTGTTATTGTTTTTCAACAATGATAAATCAGCATGCCTCCGCGGTTCAGAGGCAGAGGCCGAGGTAGAGAAGGACCTCGTATGGCTCGTATCGAGGAAATTGATGAGGGCGTAGGTACCTCGAGAGGGAGAGAGAGAGTGGCTACCGGTCCTAACGCTGATCTGTTGGGAACTGGTAGAGGCGGAGGAGGAAATGATGACCAGGTGTTGGCGGCCTTGGCCAACAACATGGCTCAACAGACTGCGGCGATAGATCGACATACATAGTTACTCGCAGCCAGACATCAGCCAGGAGGGTTAGCCGAGTTTAGGAGGATGAGACCTCCTACATTCTCAGGGCAGACGGATCCGATGGAAGCCGAAGCATGGCTTGATGAGATGGAGAAAATTTTTGAGGTGTTACAGTGTACAGATGTTGAGAAGGTCTATTGGGTGAGGCCAGTCTGTGGTGGAAATATGTCTCCAGGATACGGGAGCAGGACTACCCCAATACTCCATGGACTTGGGCAGAGTTCGTGGATACGTTCAACGATCAGTATTTTCTAAAGATCGTGCGTAACCAGTGGGAAGTCTAGTTTATTAAGCTGGAACATAACGAGATGTCGGTGCGCGAGTATGGCGCAGAGTTTGATCGACTTGCCCGATTTGCACCCTTACACGTGGCCACTGAGTTGATCAGCGCTCAGAAATTTCAGAGGGGTTTGAGGCCGAATATTCAGGAGAGGGTGTCGATGTGGGAAATGGAGGCGTATGTGGGCGTCATGGCAAAGAGACTCATTAGATAGGAAGACATCCAGAAACAGTATCTGAAGCGAGAGCAGGGAAATAGAAATAGGTTTGGCCAAGGACAGTCGAGTGCGTCTAAGCAGGCGAACAAAAAGCCGAGGTTCTCTAAACCTCCTCACTATCCTAATCAGCCATCGTATTCCAAGCTAGCTGTTGCTTCAAGACTAGTATCGTCTTCCTATCAGAGACCGCAGAGTTCTTCACCTGGGCGACCTTTCAGAGCTGGGAGCACTACTGCGAGTGGAGCTTTTGTAGCTCATGGGTCATCACGAGGATTAGCTGTTACTCCTGTTCCTACTCCAGCATGTACACGATGTGGGAAACCACATAAGACGGAGGATTACCCAACAACGGGGATGCTTCAGGTGTGGACAGATTGGTCATATGATCAAGGATTGTCCTACGACGGACAAGGGAAGAACTACATCAGTCTCTACACAGAAGTCGACGCGACCTACAGTTCAAGGTTGAGCTTTTGCGGTGACTGCACAGGATGCCCAAACATCGAATGACATGATCTAAGGTATCATTAAAGTTGAGATGTCAATTCTTGTATTGGTTCTATTATTGATGTTTAAATTCATTAAAATAAATTTTGAATAAAATTGGAATCATTGCTTATAATTAACAAGCATTCTTAATAAAAGGTACCCTTATGATGAGTCGTAGAGGCGACTTGAGTAAAATTGAAGCGCGAGTTTTGATAGACCCCGGGTCTGCACACTCGTTTATTACTCCTCTTTTCTCCGAGAAGTTGGGTATTACTCTTGAACCCCTTTCTTTTATTTTAGACGTGAAGATCCCTACGGGAAGTTCAGTGAGCGCAGATACAGGATGTTAGTCAGTCATCGTGATGATTGATGAGCACGAGACAGTGACCAACATGATTACGTTGAATATGGAAGGATTCGACGTCATTCTCGGGATGGATTGGTTGGCAGCATATCACGCGAGCGTGGACTGTCTACGGAAGATCATGACCTTCCGACCGCCAAAGCGAAAATCTTTTCGATTCTATGGAGTTAGATCAAAGGTTACACCACTTGTTTCAGCTATTAAGGCCGAACGCATGATGAGGAATGGTTGCAACGGGTATCTGGCTTACTTGCAAGATTCTACAGAAAAGAAGAACGACTTGGCTCTTATCACGGTGGTCTGCGAGTATCCTGATGTCTTTCCAGAAGACTTACTTGGATTACCACCTGATTGAGAGATTGAGTTTGCAATCGAGCTAGCACCGGGTACGGAATTGTTGTCTAAAGCTCCATATCAGATGGCGCCTGCGGAATTGAAAGAACTCAAGGAACAGCTTAAGGAGCTGTTAGATAAAGGCTTCATTCGATCGAGTGTTTCTCCTTGGGGCGCACCGGTTCTCTTTGTGAAAAAGAAGGATGGATCGATGCTTCTGTGCATTGATTATCGTCAGCTCAACAAGATGACGATTAAGATTCGTAATCCTCTTCCGCGGATAGATGACTTATTTGATCAATTGCAAGATGCAAGGTTCTTCTCAAAGATTGATCTGAGGTCAGGCTATCATCAGCTCAAGATCAAGGCGGAAGATATATCCAAAACTGCGTTTTGTACGCATTATGGCCACTATGAGTTTTTAGTGATGCATGCGCCTGCATCTTTTATGGACCTGATGAACCGCGTGTTCAAACCACATCTAGACAAGTCGGTGGTAGTTTTCGTAGATGACATCCTCATCTATTCGAAAACCAAAGAAGAGCATATGCAGCATCCAAGAATGGCTCTTCAGACGCTCAGGGACCATCAGCTGTATGCCAAACTCAGTAAGTGTGAGTTTTGGCTTGATCAGGTCAGTTTCTTAGGCCACGTCGTCTCAAGGTATATCGAGGATCGCATAAAGATCGATTCTTGGTGAATCGGGAAGCGACCTCGGCGATTCTGGTCCGAAGTTTCCTTGGTCTGGCAGGGTACTATCGGAGATTTGTCGAGGGTTTCTCGAAGATATCTGGTTTGCTTACACAGCTTACAAGAAAGAACGCGAAGTTCGACTAGACAGCGAAGGTGAGCGAGCTTTCGGAGTCAAGCGCCGATTGACTTATTACTGGTACTTGCTATACCTTCCGGTAGTGGAGGCTTCGCAGTGTACAGTGATGCTTTTTATGGCGGATTAGGTTGTGTGCTTAATCAAAACGAGCGGGTCATTGCATATGATTTTAGGTAGCTGAAGGACCATGAAAGAAACTATCCGATGCATGACCTAGAGTTAGCAGCAGTTATCTTCGCCCTGAAGATCTAGAGATATTACCTCTACGGTGAGATATTTGATATATTCACCGATCACAAGAGTCTCAAGTACCTATTCACTCAGAATGACTTGAATATGAGGCGGCGACGATGGATGGAGTTCTTGAAGGATTATGATTGCTCAATTCAGTACCATCCGGGAAAGGCAAATGTCGTTGTTGATGCTCTCAGTAGAAGGTCTTCAGTACAGTTGTCACATCTTGTCAGTCGAATACAGAGATGGAAGCTATTGGAAGATATGGCTTTGGACAGCTCACGGTTCGATGTAAAAGGCTCCGGAGCATTGATGGCTACACTTGTATTGCGCCCTACGCTCTTCGAGAATATCAGGAAGCTTCAGATGACCGACGATGAGCTGATGGCGATCAGACGAGATGTAGAGAGTGAAAGCAAGAAGGATTTCTCCATTCTGACGGATGGGACCTTGTTGTTTCACGATCGGGTATGTGTACCGACAAGTACTGAGCTTCGGGACACCATTTTAGAGGAGGCTCACAAATCCATATATGCCATACATCCTGGTAGCACCAAGATGTATCAGAACTTGATGAAGAACTTCTGGTGGCGAGGTTTAAAACGCGAAGTCGCTGAGTACGTATCGCGATGCTTGGTTTGTCAGCAGGTTAAGGTTGATCATCAGAATCCTGCGGGTTTATTGCAACCTTTACCTGTACCTGAGTGGAAATGGGAAGCTATTTCGATGGACTTCATTCTAGGTTTGCCGAAAACACTGAGGAAGAACAATACCTTCTGGGTCATTGTTGATTGGTTAACCAAGTCTGCTCATTTCTTACTGTACAATACTACTTATACGAGAGACTTGCGAGTTATACCTTAAGGAGATTGTTTGAGTGCATGGGATACCGGCTAGTGTTGTGTCGGACAGAGACCCATTGTTTACTTCACACTTTTGGCAGCGGTTTCAAGAAGGAATGGGTTCTCATCTCGACTTCATTCAAAGATTTCACCCAGACGGATGGTCGACCGAGGAGTGAATCGGATCATAGAGGACATCGAGAGCTTGCATGTTGGATTTTCACGGGTCATGGGACCAACACTTACCTCGATCGAGTTTGCTTACAACAATAGCTTCCAAGTTAGCATCGGTATGGCTCGTCGAGGTTTATATGACGACGGCAGATCGTCGTTGAACTCAAGTGGGTGAGAAGCTAATTATTGGACCTGAGATAGTCGAGCGTACGACCGAGACGGTTCGGTTGATTCGCGAGAGACTATGTGTAACTCAGAGTCGTCAAAAGAGCTACGCCGATCTCAAGCGGAGACACATGAATTTTCAGGTAACCTTGAGTACGTTAATGTGTTTTTACTCACTTAATATGTATTCCGAGTTGAATTTATCGCTAACATGGATTTTCAGGTGGGCGATAATGTTTTCGTTCGAATTTCGCCTATGAAAGGCGTTATGCGTTTCGGTAAAAGAGGGAAGCTGAGTCCTCGGTACATTGGGCCTTTTGAGATATTAGGCCGAGTCGGAGAGGTTGCATACCGAGTGGCATTACCGCCGCAATTGTCCAACATGCACAACATCTTCCATGTGTCGATGCTGCATCGATACATACGCGACCCGACTCACGTGTTTGATTACCAACCCATCGAGCTTCAGGATGGTTTGACAGTGATTGAGGACCCGGTTCAGATTTTAGATCGCAAGGAGTAGATCCTACGTACTAAGAGGATTCCTTTGGTTCTTGTCCGATGGAGGAATTATACACCGGAGGAAGCCACCTGGGAGCGAGAAGCTGAACTCCGAGAACAATTTCTGCACCTTTTCGATTGATTTTATTGAGAAACTGCATATGGGATGTCTTATATTAGACCTTTTGGTGATGTACTTGTTTTTATATTTATATAATTTTATTTTATTTTTTTGGCGATCCAATGTATATTAAATATGTGCCTGCTTAAAAGTCCCTAGTTTATGGAAACCGGAAAATTTCGAGACTTGGACCAACCAAGTGGATGTTACTCACTAATGGGCCTGTAAAGTAAATCAGGCCAATTTTTAAGGTACTTCATTTAATTTTACAAATTAAATTTCGGCTTTGATACTGACGGCATAGTCGGGTTCCATATTCGGAATGAAATAGGCTCAAAGGAGGTTAGTTTGGACCCAAGGCAATGGACCCCCATATTAAAATTTTGCATTTTTTTTTGGAGGAAAACAGAACTCGAGAAAATCGAGGGTCGAAAGTTGAATTCGAGGGTCGATTTCAAATGAACAGTGCCCAGTCTATTTGAGGCAAATTTTTGGGCCTGACAAACTTTTGGGATTTCGAGGGTCGATTTCAAAATCGAGGGTCAAATTGAAATTCGACCATCGAATTTGAAATCGAGGGTCGAATTTCTCGACTTAAGTGGGTTCTGTTTTTGGGTTTTTGGCATTTCGAGGGTCGATTTCAAATGAACAGTGCCCAGTCTGTTTGAGGCAAATTTTTGGGCCTGACAAACTTTTGGGATTTCGAGGGTCGATTTCAAAATCGAGGGTCAAATTGAAATTCGACCATCGAATTTGAAATCGAGGGTCGAATTTCTCGACTTAAGTGGGTTCTATTTTTGGGTTTTTGGCATTTCGAGCTTTGTACACAGAGGTTAGGGCTTAGGGTTCTTGCGAATTTTCGGCTTTTCTTGGGTTCTCTTGCACTTTTTGGCTGAAATCAAGAGGGCTTCCACTCATATTTACTTTGGGCTTGGATTGCATGCATCAGGAACCAATTTGGGAGCATTTCAAGTGGTAAAACCCTCTACTTTTGTGAATTTATAGTTTAAATTTCTACATTTTTGTGTTGTTTCTCTGGCATTTTTTATGGGACCTAAGAAATCCACCTCCATCCGAGTTCCTACATCCAAAAGACCGGCTTCTAGAGCTGGCTCTTCAAGCCGCCCTACTCAATCGGCTCAGCCACCACCACAGCCGACTTCACCCCCTGTTAAGCCTGTGCCACCTGTGCCCCCACCTATTAGAGAGCAACCCAATGAGTTTTGGAGCATTAAGGGCTTCGCTACTGAGTGGGTTTTTCACCCCGATTTGTTTGATCAACAAACGACCACTCAATCGGCGTCGAACTATTTAGAGAAAGCCTGTTTAACCTCGTTATGTACAACCTTTAGTGACCACTTCTATCCTCGATTGGTGCGCCTGTTTTATCAGCACATGCACCGAGAGGATGGGAAGAAAATCTATACCACGATTGACGGGCGCGATTACGCCTTTGACCTTGAGGACATTGCCGTGGAAATGTGCTGCCCTACCGCACATTCCGCGACTATGGGATTAGGTCCTCCTTTTCCTAAACCTGTCCCATTTCATGAGGTCATAGCACAAATGACCCAAGGTCATCATGGGTCTAGTAAAGCTTTCGCCCGTTCACACATGCCCGACTCCAAGAGGATCTTAGACATGATTTTCAAGGCAACCCTATACCCGTTTGATCACAACCGAAAGGCCGCGGTCCTATCCAACAAATTTTATTCGCCGCTTTTAAGGAGCGTTGGTTCTGTGCCCCTGAAATAATATTTAAAGGGATCGTTAAGGCTAGGGAGAAGATGGACAAACAAGTGAAGAAATCGAAAAAGGGCATCCCATATGCTCGTTTAATTTCGGTAATGATTAAGAATTATCATGCGGGCCCAGCATATGAGATTCCCCCTACTGAGCCGCGGTCCACAGATGGTCTAAAGCTTTATAACCTCGTCAATTGGGGTCAGACCTACAATCGGCTTGTTAAAGCTCCCAAGGGTGCGGTGGTACCAGATGAAGATGAAGGAGGATCCAGGGCACGTCGCACCAGAGCTTGATGTTCCTCCACCCAACCAGCCCCCACCGAGCGACGTACTCACGCTCTCGGAGTTTACTCGTCAGATGGCTGCCGTGAGCCAGCAGACATGTGGAGCTCACCCAAAGATACCAGCTCCATGCGTCGCTTCATGGTGGGGCCCTCACCTACTTGATGCAGCATGCCTCCCCCATAGACTATGCCACGTACATGGCCGACATCCGAGCCTCCATTCACCACCTTCGACATCGGGCGCCGGTCCCAGCATGCCTACTGATGCGGGTGTAGATGGTTCGGACGACGATGCTGATTATGGGACTAGTGACCAAGTTCAGTTGGTCGATTCGCTTTGGGTTGTTATGTTGTTTTTGGCTATTTTTGGGGCATGTGCTTATTTTATTTACTGCATGGATTATCTTAGAACCTGGTGGTTCTAATTTTGCTCTCTTTTTTCTATTTGTTTTGGGATTTTGATGTGATAGTTCGTTTTGTTTAGTTTTGTACAATTTTTCGTTATGGATCTTGTCACATCTCTATATATGGTTCTTTCATCTAGCTCAAAGTCATCTTTGGCTTTTTTTTTGCACTTCTGGATTTTGTTATGTAGGCATGTACCTTCGTTCTGTTTTTACTTTTGTGTGGTGGGATCATCTTATTTTATTTTATTTTCTGCACTTATGCTTTGAGCTTATTCGGCATTGTGTTTTGATTTAATCCTGTTTTTTACATGCGTCACGGTGAGACGATTTCCCGGCACGTGACACTCGGGGTGTCGGCATTCATGTACGGATGCAACCCACTATGGCCCTTAAGGTGCCACATGTAGTACATCCATGTTACTACGAATCTCACCCCTTGACTTTCGTGCCCTATGAGACTGCGCACTGTGACCCATATTTCCTCTTGGTTTTGTTTTGTGGTGTGCGTTGTGTTCCATTTTCGATGACAAAACTTTCTAAGGAGGGGAGAATGTAATATCCCTGATATTTGGACCTGTTTTTCGCTTACCTCGGTAAGCGTGCCCGAGAAAAGTTACTGGGATATTTGTTTTAGTTAGCTAAGTGTATGATGACCAAAGGATTTTGTCTCGTGACTTGTGGAAGTCATGTGTGCGTTGACATACACTTTAAGTTGGGTGTTTGTGTTTAACGCCGGAAAGTAATGCAATTTAAGTGGATAGGATTGCAAATAAGAAAATCTATATATTTGATGTTTTTTTTTTGTATTTTAAAGAGGGGCTTTGAGGAGAAATTTCATTTCTCTCTCTCGATTGAATTGAAACCTTGCAACCTTTGCCCCTCACCTTGATATTAGATCTGGATTTTGTGAATCCCTCTCATCTTGGCCATTGAAAAGCTTGGTTAAGGGATTTAAATTAAATTGTTGTAATCGGAAGGAAGGCTACGGGAGAGTGGAAAAGTCTGTGTGGTGTGGTTAGACCTGTGCTTGTGAAGCAATATTTGAATGGACTGATTTGGAGGCTCTGGCCTATTAAACCACGAAGTTTGGTTCCGGTGCTTGTTTTTGGTGTAACGGGATCGATGAATTAAACGTCAAGAGGTAGGCTTTTAAACCTTCATGAGTTAATTAAATTTATGCTTTGCTTAGAATAGTTTATGGTGAAATAAATTTAGATGAGCAAACTGTGGTTGAGGGAAAGAAAAAGGGTCCAAAGATCCAAATTTAACAACCACTGACCTGGGGAAATTTGAGGGTCGAATTTGGAATTCGACCATCGAATTGAAAATCGAGAGTCGAATTTGAATTTTTCAGACCTGATGAACTTTTGAAATTTTGAGGGTCGAATTTGAATTCGACCATCGAATTTGAATTCGAGGGTCGAATTCTGTCCTGTTTCTGGCCTTTTTTTTTTGTCGAAATTTTTATCGGCAATCTTTTAGAGTTTGACTTTTGGTCCGCTATTACGCGTGTTAATACTTGTAGGATTAGAATTGGAGAGTCCATTGTGAGGACTACCTTGCTTGTTTTGGACCGCTTTTGTGATGTAGGGGAACCTAAACCTGATTTGCATTCTATTATAATTATAGGTTGTTTGTATCAATCATGAAATTCCAACATTTTGAACAACTCAGCATGCATAAAAACTCTGAAATATGACACAAATCAGAATTGTAAAACTTTGATATGAATAAGAACTCAGAACTCCAAAACTTTGAACTTCAAATCAGAACTCTGAAAATCCCTAAATGTATTATGTATACAAGCTTTGATATAAGTTAGCATTTGCATTTGATTTGAGGCACATACGAACGAAACCCTAGATTCTACCAACCATGTTGACGGTAATTCTTTTGGCGCAAGTTTCCCTCATAGCGTAGGGGCTTGTTGCACTTCAGAAAAAGGGTTCATGGACGACGATGGGTAGTAGAGTTTCCCATCGGTGACTTTTTCCGCTCTCATGCTATATGTAATTTGGGAGATAAAATTAAGTTATAAATTTAAGACAAGAAGCATGCCTAATTCAGAAATTTGAAAATATCAAACACATTGAATCAGCTTTTGGCTTTCTATTTAGAATTGGAAATTTGGTTTGCAAAGCATCTTTTGAAAGATTATTGATCCGATTTTGTCTTGAAAAACCTTCACTTATGATAAAATGCTTTAGATAAGTTTCCTCTATTGAGCTTCGATGTTAGCTCACCCCGACTATACGTCACAAGTGCTGAGGCTGATTTGGGATCGGACGATCTTGATCTAGAGGACTCCGATTTTGTTCCTGAGGAGGAACTGGAGACACTTGCTGAGGAGTTCTTTCCCTGATTTTTATTTGTCCTTTCTTGGTATTTTGTTTAGAATTATTCTGAATTATGGGTCGAAGGCCGTTGTTTTGTCTTTTTGATATCACTCGTGGAACCATTATTTTAGGTGTTTTGGATTGGCCATCACCGGTGGTTCTTCCTGGTTTCTCTGGGTGATATATATATTGTTTTGATTTAAGCTTTTGTCTTTGTTTACTCTATGCCTTGCCTCTGTTTTAGATCTATGTTATGTTGCCGGCTTCTGTTGTTATAACTTATTGAGAAATCAATAAGTTGATGAATCGGCTTTTCCTATACCTTAGGGATTAGAAAATTTGGGTTGTCACACTCAGACCCATCAGGAATTAACACAAGACTGTTAGTATCAAATTCATTAAATATATTCAATGTGTTAATCCGATCATGTGTATTTCCAGTGTTCAATAAATTAAGATTGTTAATCCCATGCAAATCAGAATGATGATGTGATCCTACCAACTCTAATGACTCACTTGAGATGGACACATTATCAACACCGTCCCCGGCAATGGGAATTGTTCTAATGCAACCTATGGCTCTGACCGGAACCTCACCTTCCTCATCACTTGGAGTGCTACATGGTTCGTATACTTCTTCGGGTATCTCGTTGCTCTCTTTCTCAGTATGCTCCTGGATGATCAAGGTCTGACCCTTACTAGGACATTGGGATGCAAAGCGATCAAAACCTTGACACTTATAACATTGTTGCGGAGCACGCTTAGAATTCTCGACCATTGGTCCCTTTCTTTCCTCAACTTTGGGAATTATGGATTTTGAGGATTAACTAGAGGCATTATTTCCCTTGTTGATAGGGTTAGATTAATGCTCAAATTTGGAAGACTTATATCGGCCATGACTGGGAGTGTCAAGATACAGTCCTAATTATTCGACCCTAGCAAAATATTCCTCGAGATCCGCAACGGGATAAGGAATGAGTTCCCTCTGTAACTCTGGGAGAAGACCCATTCGGAATCGGGAGAGGGTAACTTTTGCTGGTTCATCGACATCGGCCTGGGTCATCAGGTCTTCAAACCAATCGATCTACTCTGTGACTGGGGATTCTCCTTGATGCAATGACTGCCACTGATCAAGAATACGTTCAGCATATGATATGGGAACGTATTTTTCGTGCAGTTGGACTTTCATTTCAGTTCACGTGGAAATAACACGAAGACCCTGGATTTGTCTACGACACTCCACTCCCAACCAATAAAGTCTAGCTTGACCCATAAGCTTGACTTTGGCAAATCTAAGCTTGCGGTCTACGGACATGGCATACCACTCAAAGTAGTTTTTTATGTTGGCGACCCATTCGAGAAAGACCTTAGGTTGTCTTTTCCCATCAAAATTTGGGGCATCCATTTCCACAGATTTCATGACCTTATCGTCCAAATTGGTTTGGACCTCACGTCGGAGATAAACATCTCTCCTACGGTCACGGTTGTTAACTCTATTGTGATTCTCAACAATGAGCTCATTGATCTTTTCGAAACGAGTCTCTAAAGCCTCATGTCGGGCTTGTTGATCAGCGATGTGCTCATCCATCCGGGTTTGACTAGCAGTCACATTAGATGCAAGATCTCTAATCAGGGCCTCTAAGGTACTAGTATCCATGACGGAATTATGTAAGACAAAATACTAAAATCAAATGAACCCTAAAATCTATATGACACGGACCCTTAACTAACACTGTGCTCTGATACCAAAACTAACGCGGGACAAACACTAAGATCCTACTATGCGAATTTGGGATTAACTTTTAGAATGAATTGAATAGCGGAAATATTCAAAATCAAGCAACACATAAAATTAATTCAATGAAATTAATAAAACAATTAGATTAATCTGTTTTAGCGTCTGAATGCGTGAAAATTTTCCCGATCTAGAAAAACGGCTCTGATGAAGGTACTCGAAATTCGTTCTAGTTTAGGGCATTAAGCGATAATTGCAATATCGGATTTGATTCCTCGAGGATTTTGAAGGAGATGAAACTTGAAAGTTCAAAAGAAAGCTTAATGATATCATGGAATACGATTATTTTGGGATTTTTGTTGTTTTATCAATGGAAAGAAAGAAAAATTAATACCTGATAACTAGAGAAAAGACAAACTAAATAGATAGATTCCAAGGCTTCACACCACGGCTGTACGTCGGCTTCGCTCCAAGTCGCACGAGAAACGATTGCTCACTCCTCAAGATTTCAAGGATTCACTCCCTCTGTTGAAAACTTTTCACAAGCTCTCTAGGGTTTGCATAAAAGCAACTCTCTTTCATTCAATAATAAAAAAAACTCCCTACAATATTCTTCTTAATGACCTTATATAGAGGTCTTACAATAAAAGAAAACTCTAAAACGAATATTAAATAAAAAACAAATAAACCCTTAAAGTTTAAAGTTCGAATTTAGACTTCTAAAATGACTAAAACAACTTGGCGCGATTTCGATCGATCGAAATTGAAATTCGATCGATCGAAAGTGAAAATTGATCGGTCGAAATTCATCTATATGAAATGTTGCCGTTGACATTCGATCGATCGAAATTTAAATCCGATCGATCGAAATTTAAATCCGATCGATCGAATTTGCCATATGTTTGATCCATTCTCCAGAATTTTCGTCTTTACGCCTAGTTCTGGTTTTCGCTCCGCTTCTTCTTGGCTGGAAAATTTGTTGATTCGAAACTACGGCTCTTGACCTTAGCGTCCCGCATCATATTCACATAGATATGTAGAACATTTCAACCCAAAACTCCTTTAAGTGTGGATTCCTTCCAAACAACTTAGAAAAAGGTGAGGCCATATTTTACACAAGAAAAGGTGTTGCTCACTTCTCTAAAGTGATTAGTTCATTGGATAAATCTCGATTAATCATGGCTATTACAGCATATAATTCACTTAATTAATTGAGATACAAATTTTGTGAGTTCACCAATGGAATAACTGGGTTTTAAAGAGTTCAATGGGAACCCATGCCCCCTAAATCATAGGATCGAATGGCTGATATGAAGCTGAGTAGCATGTTAGAGGCTAGAACTCGCAATTGTCAACATTGACAAGTATTGCTCTCATGCTTCAATATACCATATAATTGTATCAAAACGCAAACATTCCATAATTGTTGGATGCCCGCTTAAGGAAAGAGATTAAGGAAATAAAAAATCTAGGGAAAAGACTAGAATTTGTCTTGAACCGTGAGTGGCAGATTAAGAATATCCAAGCTGACTCGGCCATTGCCATTAATATTAGGGTGGTAGATTGGTGTCGTAAATGTCGGATTGGGAGGTTGAAAAGGATATCTGCAATTGAAACACTGAAATAGCAGACCATCTATATGAATTTATTGAGAGAGCTATAAGAAACCATAATTAAGACAAATCTCACAGGTATTTGAATCTTGATATTGAAAATCCTTTAGGGTCTGTTTGGCAATTTTTCGGAAAACATAGGAAAAGATTTTGTAAATCCAATGGATTCCAGCTCTTTGGGAATTCATAGGAATTCATTGTTTTTCAATGTTTGGATTGTGTAATTGGCACATAAAAAATAGAAAATGACCATTATCGATAGTATATCTCACACACCCAATAAATTTAATTTTCTATTATAAAGGAAATTTCGTGAGAAAAAGAAAAATTAGGAAAGAGAAAAGTGAGTTTAAGAGAGAGAAAGAAATTAAAATAAATATGTAAAGAGATAAAATTTAGGAGAGAGAGACTCGGAGAAAGAGATATCTAAAAAGAAAAATGATAATAGAGAGCTAAGAAAGAGAGAGAGAGAGAGAGATCTAATTTTTATTTATTTATTATTTTTTTTAATTTTTTTTAATTTTTTTAATTTTTTATATTAATATTTTTTTATTTTAATTATAAAATAAAATATATATATATTAAAAAAAAAAAAAAAATCACTCACTTCCTCTCTCTCTCTTTCTTTCTTTTAATAAAATAAATAAAATTAAAAAAAATTAAAAATTAAAATAAATAATAATAATAATAATAAAAATAAAAAAATAAAAAATTTCTTTTATTTATATTATTTTATTTTATTATTTGATTTATTATTATTATTTATTTATTTTATTTTATTATTTAACTATTTTATATTTTTTAATTTTATTTTTACATTTTTATTTTTATTTATTTTTTATTTTTTATTTTTTATTTTTTTATTTTTAAAATTTTAAATATTTTGTATTTTGTATTTTTACTTTTATTTTTTATTTTAATTTTAATTTATTTTTTTTTTTTATTTTTTTTATTTTTATTTTTTTTTAATTTTAATTTTAAATTTTTTAATTTTATTTTAATTTATTTTTTATTTTTTATATTTTTATTTTTTATTCTACTTTATTTTTTATTTTTTTATTTTATTTTTTTATTTTTTTAATTTTTAATTTATTTATTTTTAAATCTTTTTTTATTTATTTTTTATTTTTTTATTTTTTTATTTTTAATATTTTTCAAATTTTAAATTTGAATTTAAATTTTTGTATTTTTGTATTTTTATTTTTAATTTTTTATTATTTTATTAAAAAAATATTTTTTATTATTTTATTTTTTATTGTTTTATTATTTTTAATATTTTAATTTTTATATTTTTATTTTATTTTAATTTTTTAATATTTATTTATTTATTTTAATTATTTTTATTTTATTTTTAAAATTTTTTTTTTTTTTTTTTTTTAAGTCTTATATTATTTTTTATTCTTAATTTTTTTTATTTTATCTTTATTTTTTTTTACTTTTTAAAAAAAATTTAATTTTTTATTATTTTATTTTAATTTTTGTAATTTTTTCAATAGTTGATTTTGTTTCAATTTATTCATTAAAAAAGAGAGAGAGATAGAGGAGAGAGAAAGAGAAATCGAGAATGACAAGTTTTCCGATGAAATCCTCCTATTTTAGAGGGATTTGTCGGTTTCCAATGAAAAAGAAAATTTTGAATTTTCCTATGACTTCCAGTGACACAACTTTGTTGCCAAACATAAGAAAGTATCACATTTCCTTTCCTTTCCCATGATTTCTTTTCCTTTCCCCCCTATCCAAACAGACCCTTAGTGTACACAGTTTCTTCAGGTTCTTAAATATCTGTAAGACAATATTAATCAAAGGGATGAGGTCGGTCGGCTACACAGATTGATTTTTAGCATGTCATAAAAATAGATGCAAATCCTAAAAATTGATCATAGAAAAGAAAATTACTAAGCCCTACTTGAAAACTCAAAGTCTGTCAAGATGAAACTTAGGGTCTTCCATGCTAGATGAGGAGGAATCACCATCACCATAAAAGCATGGAAAGGAAGATGCCAAGGGGGGGTCGGTCCCAAGGAGCTTCAGCTCTTCTTGCGTTCTCAAACTGGGTCAGACAGCTTGTGCCATCACACCTCCATTACAACCAGCCATGCTAAATGTCTTGTGATCAATTTTTGCAGAGCAGCATCAAGATATATGTGTATATATATAGGATAATGGCTCCCTAAGACGTGGTCACAGCGAATATAGCAGCCTTTATTGTAGCATTAGTATAATCCATCAGCTACATATACTCACTAATATTATTCTTCCCATTTTTGCAAATACAATGAACATCTTATATCTTTCATCTAGGTTTAAACAGTAATGAACCGATTTTTTTACTTAGAATGATATAACAAAGCCCACCTACAATCAACCTCTCAACCACAAGAAGAAAACATGATGACCGATTATGGCAGAAATGACAACTTCCCATATTAACATATATTATTATTTCCGAGAATAACGACAGTTGGAGATACAGGTGGCATACCTTTTGTCAATTTTATACAGTTTTCAATAAAAGTTATGCAATTCTTTGTCATACCAATTGAAAGCATCTCTACCTCAAGAGCAGCATTAATCAAAAGGACAAAAGAAACAACAGGTTTTTCAATTCTCGGTTACCCAACAAATCATAAAACAAAAAAAGTGAAATTAATAATTTGATAAACATTTAAATTTAGTTCAGGTTTTAGCTTTCCATTTCCCTCTAAGTGCTTTTGCATGAGCTGCGATCTTGATCTCACATGTCCATTGCCTTCTTCCTCGAATTTTCACGATCAGGCATGACCACAATTTGGGTATCACTGAGATTTGCTGTTGATGAGGCTCTTGTTCACCACTGTTACTACATGTCATGGGCTTGTCTGGACCTGCAAAGTGGCCTATTCGGAACAGTATAACCCTTGAGTTGGTGCTACATTCCCTTTTTACAGTTGTGTTTCTATTTGACAGAGCCAAACATACCAACGAAAGCTTTGGATCAATTCTTGAGAAGTTCTTTTGATTTCCCCTGTTCTCATTGAATCTGTCTTCGAGTTTTCACTCGACTTCCATCTATGGTGATAGCATGAAATGAAAAAAAAAAACTAGTTATAGAAAAAGGTGCTAGATGTAACAAGATAACAAAGCCAAGCATTACAGGTGCTCATTACCACATCAATATTAAATGAATTGCCTCCTCCAATGCTACCATTCACAGCCAATGTGGCCTTGCGAAAGCTTTGGATCAATTCTTGAGAAGTTCTTTTGATTTCCCTTGTTCTCATTGAATCTGTCTTCAAGTTTTCACTCGACTTCCATCTATGGTGATAGCATGAAATGAAAAAAAAACTAGTTATAGAAAAAAAAGCTAGATAACCCCATCAATATTAAATGAAGTGCCTCCTCCAATGCTACTAATCGCAACCAATGTGGCCTTGGCACATGTTTCAGTCCAACGCCTGGCTTTTTGGCCAAATTCTTGGTTGCTGTATTTGTACTCGGTGACCTCCATTCCATCGAAATGTAGTCTAAACTTGAGTTTCCATGGTCTACCCCTTCTAATGCACAGTGAACATATTACTTGTAGCTTCACACATTAAGCCATGGTTTGGGCGTTAAGTTCACTTACTAATAGACCTGCTTGTCAAAACTGTTGAAATGTTCAAGGATGGTTGTCGTGCCCTCTGCACCACTTCATTAAATTATCAATTAACATGCTGATTGTCTTTCAGAAAATTACACCCGCTGATTCATTACTAATCCAAGCATTATAATCTCTGTAAAGAAAAAGAAAAAGCATTTTTTTATATGGCAGAACAAATACGTAGCTATTGTGATAGTGTACAAGATAATGTCGTCTTAAGAGTAAAATGGGAACACAACCACTTAATTTCATTAATCAAATGGTTAAGTTTTGTTCTTTTGATTGATTTTAGCGAGTCATGACTATAGATGCAATTCCATAACAATTGATAAGAGAAGAAAGTCACTAAGCAATCAAATAGACAAAATCCTACCTTAAGAACCAAAAGAAAGTAAATACAGAGCTTACAAACAGCGATGCTAGATGAGAAGGGACCTCCATCACGGGTGCATTGGAAGGAGGACGTCGGGGGTGGGTCGGTTCCAAGGAACTTGAGCACTTTTGCATTTGCTGATTGAATTGTGTAGCTTCTTGAGCCATCAAGCCTCCATTAGAACCGATAATGACACACTTCCTGTTTTAAATTTAATTTTGAAAGTTAAAAAAAAAAGTGTGAAATGAGATGGAAAATTTAAATAGCATAAGAATTTCCCACTGTATTTTAGGCTACGAAAATTTGATTTCTACAAAATTTTAAAGATTGGGATTAAACAAGTAAATTGTCCTGCTTCTATATCTATAGAATTTTTTTCACAAAATATCAAGGCAAAGACACTTCATCTATGGTGATGCCTCTACTTGTTAAGGGGATCATTGAATAATAAGTGCCTTTTTAAACTCCAAATAATCCTAACTATTAGATGCAGATTTAACATGCCTTGAAATTGTGACTTTTGACCTTAATAACATTATAAGGCATGGGATAAGAATGCCTTAAAGAAAATGCCTTTTGGTTGCAGGGTCTTGTGGGAATGCAACACAAACCTCAAGGCCAAAAAGTACTATTTCTCATATATTTTTGGGTAAATCAATAATTATTCTAATAAATATCAAAATTTTGTATGTGGTGTACATCCCACCAATATTAGCTTCAACACAAGCTGATCAACACCTCATACCTGTACTGAACATAAATGGTACACAATGGTTGGAGTAAAAATTTATGGTGGGTCATAATCAATGCAAATCACCCAAATCTATGAAAATTTTCAATACTTTGTTTCCTAACCTATCAAATATTGGCTACTGCAACTACTAGATGCAGTTATATAACAATTATGAGTTGTACATCAAAATTTATGTAAAATATAGAAGATTATGAAACGTACCCAAGAAAAAGGAAACACGAGTAGAGTGTTGATGGGTAGTAGATGCAAGAAATTCCTTCCTTCCAGCTTCTAAATAATTTGGAAGTGCAAGAAGAGGAAAGTAGAGTCTTGATATGTATTGTCCTGAATGATGATGATGAAGAACACAGTTCTTCTCTTATATCTTTGTCATTGATGATGATGCGAGGGATATGAGCTATCTTGTGCCAATCCTCGCCCGTCTCTTTCTTACATCGTCTCTCCAATTGGGGACATCACCGATCATATTCCACTCGTATGTTTTAACAAACTGACATCACCGATCGTATTCCACTCGTATGTTTTACCAAACTGACATCACCGATCGTATTCCACTCGTATGTTTTACCAAACTGACAATTAGCTTTAATTTGAGTTGTTCATTATTAGATGATTAGGTGACGCTGAAACATACTGCAAGGTTTAAGCAGAGAAAATCAGATTTACAAACCTTAGTTCTTTTCAAGAGTTTTGTCTCTATTTTATAAGCAATTTATGAACCAAATCTTTACTGAAAATGATATAACGAAATCCCCCACTTTAACCACTTCAAGAGAAGAAAATTTTCCTTTATACCTGTCAAAATAACAGAACATAATGTGATAGAAATGGCATAAGCTGCCTAAACTACACTTACTAGCTTCTAAATGCAATCTAATGAAACATGAAACTTCATCATAAATGAGAAAATTACAGTTGGAGTTGGTGGAATATGAGATACTCTAGTTAAATAGTTTTATACAAGTTTCCACAAAGCTAACCAATTTTTGGCTTACCAACACACTCGCTCCTATTGCCCGATGTTGTTTTCCTGTATTGATCTTTTTTTCCTTGATCGGCAAAGATGCAATTTTATTAAGCAACAAAATTATATCTGGATTGTGCTAAGCAAGACGCTTAGAAGAAAAAAACAAAAGAAATCTGGCATGCAAATTCTAGTATCCGAGAGCTTCGGCATCGCTATTACCCTCGGAAGCAAAGGAAAGCCAACGCAACCAGCAGAAACCAACATAAGACGCCAAGGAGTCGGGCTGCTAGGATCTCATCTCAATTACTCAATGACAACGGTTCCGACTTGCTCGGATTGGCAAATTGGCCTTTTTGTGCGAGAGAGAGAGAGAGAGAGAACCTCTATCGGATAGGTGTTACATTCTCCTTGTTATCACTGCTTTCCCTCTTTATGGTGCCAAACATGTTAGTGTATTGCACAAAGATTGACAGAAAATAGACCGGAAAATTGCTTCAAGGCGCGATTAGATCGCTGTCTTTAAGACAATATTTGCCCCCTATATGCAACGGGATATCGGCAAATTCGCCTCCAGGATACAATGAAGCCTCGGTGAAGAACCGATCTGTCACACACTACGTTGCACTTGCGAAGTGCAAAGTGCGCCTTAAAAGCGCCAATTGCCATTACTTTATCGCCAACGCAGCGTCTTGGCGTGTGCCAAACAATATGGAAGGTTAGTTTCCATATATAAGCCATGAATATTTCTTGTAAAATAGTGAGGTGGGACAAAACATTTACAACACTTTTAAACTTATGGTGGGAAAAAAAATTCCCTCCAATATTAATTCAAAATTCAAGTAATTTTGACTTGAAGGTTAAAAGCATCCTTTTAATATGGAACCAATCACTTTAAGGAACCATTTAAAAATAAATAAACATTATTAAATTAATAATAGATAAATATTATTAAAGTAATAAATATTTATTTGGTAAATATCCAACATTCCTCCCCTATTTACAAAATAAATATCCATCCTCCCCTATTTTGGAAATAAAGAAACTGAGAGTCATTCTTAAATCTGATATCCAAAAACAGTATATATATATACCAAAGAAATTTGAGCATTTCTTGACTACTGTATGCATAAATGAAGGTGTCCTAATGAATTGAACCTTCACTTAGTGAGAATACATCAAAGTTGATAAAGAACTTTAGTGATCTAATTTCTTGAACTAATTTTCTTGTATAATCAACCGGATATATCACACACATAAGTAATCTAAGTTTCATTTCATTTTAACGACGACGTTTTATGGCCTTGCTTATACCCCGGTATTCATGAGTTGTATTTAAGAAAAGCTTTTATCTTTCTTCGAAGCGGCCACACTTCGTAACTCATATAGGTCGATTCTATCGAAATGCCCTTGTAACAGACATTTCAACATTATATGTTATAGACTGATTAAGAGAAATACCTCAACCTCTTCCTTACGTTACAAGTTCCACATTATTACTTGAGATGGTTGGAGTTGTAAACTCGCACTTTTAATAATGTGCAATCACTACATATGATTTGTTTTCCCATTGAACCTTTAGTTTCTGGACTTTAGAAAATAGGTCGGGTTACCATCATAGGTGATGTAATCTATTAGGCTTTAAACCCATCCCTTCTGATGTTTTAATAACTACATCTCTTGCAAGACCTTTTGTAAATGGATCCGCTAAATTTGCAAAGGTCCGATTGAATTGATTGATAGTAATTACTCCTTCAGAGTAATTGACTAACATAACTGTGTCTTAAACTTATATGTCTAGACTTTCCATTATAAATTTTGCTATAAGCTTTAGATAGCGCAGCTTCACTATCACAGAATAAAGAGATTGGTGGCATAGGCTTTGGCCAAATAGGAATTTCTAATAGTAAATTCCTTAACCACTCTGCTTCCTTGCTCCCTGCCGCAAGAGCAATAAATTCTGATTCCATAGTTGCATGTGTTATGCATGTTTGTTTCTTTGATCCCCAAGAAACTGTAGCACCTCCAAGTGTAAATACCCATCCACTAGTAGACCTTGACTCATCTGTATCATTGTTCCAACTAGCATCTGTGTATCCCTCAAGTACAGTAGGATAACCAACATAATGTAAAGCATAATCCTTAGTTTTATTAAGATAACTTAATACTCTACTAATTGCTTTCCAATGTTCATGACTAGGATTACTAGTATATCTACTTAATTTCCCTACCGCATAAGCAATATCAGGTCTAGTGCAATGAGTAGCATACATCAAACTACCAATTACTCTAGAAAAGTCTAATTGAGATACACTTCTACTATCGTTGGGTTTTAATTTTATACTTGGATCAAAAGGTGTTGGTGCTAATTTTTCATTATGTTTAAATTTCTTTAGCACTTTTTCTATATAGTGTGACTGAGATAAAATAATATTATTATCTTGCTTAAATAATTTTATTCCAAGAATTACATCGGCTTCACCCATGTCTTTCATATCAAATTTTGAAGCCAAAAACTTTTGTATATATAATACTTTCTAAGTCCGTATAAAAATTAAGAGGTCATCCACATAGAGACAAATAATTATTCCTTTACCCTTTGATATCTTACTATAAATGCATTTATCTGATTCATTAATCTTGAATCCATATGATAAAATAATACTATCAAAATTTTCATGCCACTGTTTAGGAGCCTGTTTTAGACCATATAGGGACCTAATAAGTTTACAAACTTTATTTTCATGTCCTTGCATGATAAAACCCTCTGGTTGATCCATATATACTTCCTCTTCAAGTTCACCATTTAAAAAGGCGGTCTTAACATCCATTTGATGAACTTGAAGTTTATATATAGAAGCAAGAGCAAATAAGATCCTTATGGAAGAAATCCTAGCTACTGGAGCATAGGTATCAAAATAATCAATACCATGCTTTTGTCTAAAACCTTTGGCAACAAGTCTAGCTTTAAACTTGTTTATAGTGCCATTAGGATTAAGTTTTCTTTTAAATATCCACTTACAACCTATAGGTTTAGATCCCTGTGGTAAGTCTACTAATTCCCAAGTATTATTGGACATGATAGAATCCATTTCATCATTTATAGCTTCTTTCCAAAAAGCAGAATCAATAGACTTAACAGCTTCATCAAAAGTTTGAGGATCTTCATCGATATTAAAACAAACTTCATTTTCTTAGTTTTCTCATTTACGGTTCCTTCTACAAGATACACATGAAATCGACCCAAAATGGGTGGCTTTCCTAGGTCTCTTACTTCTTCTAGGTTCCATCTTTTCATCTTCACTACTAGAGATGAAGAGAATCAAGATTCATCTAATTTAGAGGATGCAAGAGGTTTAGAAATAGTAGAGAAAGTATTCTCATAAAATCTTGCATCTCTAGATTCAAAATTGAATCCTTTTCAAAATATTATTATGCTCACATACTAAAAATCAGTATATAGGACTATTAATAGAATATCCCACAAAATACATTCAATGGCTTTAGGACCTAATTTTATGCGTTTATAATCGGGTACCCTAACTAATGCTCTACAACCCCATACTTTTAAATAGTGTAATTTGGGAGGTTTGTTCTTCCAAATTTCATATGGAGTTTTAGAAGATTTTTTAAAAGGTATCCGATTTAAAATATAACATGCAGTAAGCAATGCTTCTCCCCATAAATTTGAATTCAAACCAGAATTTGTTAACATAGAATTTACCATTTCTACTAGAGTCCGATTTTTCCTTTCGGCAATTCCATTTGATTGAGGAGAATATGGAGCGGTGACTTCATGAATAATTCCATACTTGTCACAAAATTCAGAAAATTCATGTGACATGTATTCACCTCCCCTATCCGATCGTAATGCCTTAATTTTAAAATCTAATTGATTTTCCACTAAGGCTTTATAGGAGATAAATTTACTAAATGCTTCATCTTTTAATTGAAGAAGAAAAATATATGTAAATCGAGAGCAATCATCAATAAAAGTGATGAAATATCTTTTCCCTCCTCTAGTAGTAATATTATTTAAACTACATAAATCAGTATGAATTAAATCTAATAGTTTAGATTGTCTTTCAACACTTTTAAATGGTTTTTTAGTCATTTTAGATTGGACGCATATGCTACATCTATCTTTACCATAATTTATATGTATTTTAGGAAGAAGTTCTAATTTAATCATATTATCCATAGAAATTTAAATGCCCTAATCTATTATGCCATAAATAAATTGAGTCACACATATAAACAGAAGAAGCAGATTTCCATTGATATTGAACTTAAACATTCCACAAGAGGCATACCCCTTGCCTACAAACATCCCTTTCTTAGAAAGTACAATGGAATCGGATTCGATCACAATTTTGAATCCATGTTTGTTCAGAATACAAGCCGATACAAGATTTTTTCGGATTTCAGGAACATGAAGGACATCATTCAGGGTAACAGATTTTCCCGAAGTAAAGTGTAGAACAACTTTGCCTTGACCTACCACTTTGGCAGTAGTGGAATTTCCCATGAACAATTCATGTCCATCATGAGCCTCCTCATAGGATATAAAATTATTCCTATCGGTAACATGCCTAGTAGCTCCCATTCATTTCCACCATCTACCATATTGACGGAGATCACCGCAATGAGATCTTGTGCCCGCACAATGTTTGCCTGATTGTTATTTTTCAAAAATCCTGGACAACCACGTTTGAAATGGCCGGGTTTATTACAATACATACAAGTACCCTTCTTTGTTTTTTCCTTGTATTGTGCTCTCTTGAAAACCTTCTTATTCACGGTTTAAAGTTCTTCCCTTTGTTCTTCTTCTTCTTGATGTGGATGCATCTTCAACAATGTGCGCATTGGAGCAGTTCGATTTCTCCTCTTCCTTGTCACGTAGGACGAGCCTCTTCTTCTATGCGAAGATGAGTCAAGAGTTCCTCCATAGTCGATCTTCCTTCAGTATGTTTCAAACTCTTACGGTAATCTTTCCATCCCAACGTAATTTTGCAATAACCGGAGAGACTTGAAAACCTTCGTCTATTGTGCTTCCTTCCGTCACAAGATTGTTGAAGATAATCTGCATCTGGTGCACTTGCTCTAAAATAGGTTTAGAATCATACATCTTAAAATTAAATAACTCACTTACTAAGTATGTGCGCACGCCGGCCTCTTCTACTTTGTACTTACGTTCAAGAGCCTCCCATATCTCCTTTGCAGTTTTATAAATTTGATAGACGTCAAAAAGAGAATCGGCAAGAGCGTTGAGAATATAGCCTTTGCATGTGTAATTGTCGCTTTCCCATTTCGTACGGATTCTACCTTCTTCAAGAGTTTCATCTTCTTTCTCCAATGATGGTGAGTCCATAGTGAGAACGTATGCGACTTTCAAAGTTGTGAGTAAAAAATGTACTTTTGATTGCCATCGTTTGAAATTGGTGCCATTAAAGCACTTTCGAGTTTACGTGATCTTCGTGTTGGAGAGTTCCATCATCTTTTGTAGTATTATTGTCTTCAATATTTGCCCCCTATATGCACCCGATATCGCAAATTCTGCCTGTGATACAATGAAGCCTCTAAGAAGAATCGATCCGCTTACACACTACGCTGCAATCAGAGTGTATGCACCCAATTCTAAACGTAAGACTAAGTTGCAAAGTGCGCCTTAAAGCTTAATTATGCTTATTCAAGACATCGCAGACATATACAGTATGTAAAGCGGGCGAACCGCCGCTATGAGCTGTGTTCTTCTTATTAAGCCAAACAATATGGAAGGTTAGTTTCCATATATAAGCCATGAATATTTCTTGTAAAATAGTGAGGTGGGACAAAACATTTACAACACTTTTAAACTTATGGTGGGAAAAAAAATTCCCTCCAATATTAATTCAAAATTCAAGTAATTTTGACTTGAAGGTTAAAAGCATCCTTTTAATATGGAACCAATCACTTTAAGGAACCATTTAAAAATAAATAAACATTATTAAATTAATAATAGATAAATATTATTAAAGTAATAAATATTTATTTGGTAAATATCCAACAAAACATTCCTTGTTATCCTCTTTGTTATCACTTATAAGACATAATTTCGTCAGAATTTTTCTTCGAGGTTTAACCTGTAATCTGCTCCCACGACTTTCATCAGAGAGGTTAGCAAGACAAATCCGGTTGTAAAAAAATATGGTAGCAGTTTGTAGCAACATAAACAAAGTCGAGCATTATAAATATGAGTATCATTGATCTAACGTACCGATGCACTGAAATTGTCCATGAACATATAACACTTGTAGCTTCTCAAATTAGCCCATCGTCTGGGTTAATGTGAATAATGTTGACATGTTAAGGGACGGTTTCCATGCCTCCTGTAGCATTTCATTAAATCATCAATTAACATGCAACAAGGTCATAATGTCACGGATGCAACAAGGTCGTTGTCAGCATACATCAGATTAATGAGAGTCAGGTAGGGACCACTGTGTATGAGTACTGTTGGACTTTCATCAAAACATAGTTCACTAACTCCATAGAATCATCACTCCTGGAAATTGAAATATGTAATTTCAGTTTATATCAACTGGTAGCTATATGACTGCACATAACAATGTACGAGTGATTTTGAATTTCTAATTGTTGATTTGGATTAAAAAAAGTGATAATATGCCAGTGAGTTTTGAATTTCTGACTTTGATTTTGATTCAAAAAACAAACAAACAAAGAAACAGACAAATAATAGTGATTTTGACAGTTCTTGAATCATGTAGCTCCTTGAGCCATCATGCCTCCATTATAACCGAAATTACCAGACTTCCTGTTTCAATTTATTTTTGAAGTAAAAAAACGTGTGCATCGTGATGGTGGATTTAAGTAGTACAGGAATTTCCACTATATAAAAATGCTATGCAATTTTGATTTCTTCAAAATTTTAAACTTGAGATCGGTGAAAATCTTTTCTCAGAATCTGAAGGCAAAGACACTTCCTATTTGATGTTGCCCTACTTGTTAGGGGCATCATCGAATAAGAAGTTCCTTTTTACCCTCCAAATAACCCTGTCAATATCGATTGGATGAAGATTTTACATGCCTTGAAGTCCTTGAAGACAATTTCTCACAAGATTTGGTAGCTAATAGCCGCTTTTTGACCATTTTACCCTCCAAATATTCTTAGGGAAATGAATATATATACTAAAAATATCAAAGTTTTTTATATGGTGTACATACAAGCCAACATTAGCTTCAACACTAGTTGATCAACACCTAATACATGCTCTAAACGTAAATCATACACAACGGTTGGAGTAAAAATTTCTGGGGGCCAAGAAGAGAGAAGAAAGCAGATCACTCAAATCCAAGAAATACTAAATATTTTATTTCCTAACACATCAAATTATTAGCTATTGCAAGTACTGGATGCATTTATATAACACTTATGAGTTGTACAACAAACTTTATTTAAAATATAGAACATTGCAAAACGTACCCAACAAAATGGAAGCACGAGTAGAGCATTGATGGGCATGGGATTGAAGAAATACTGTCCAGTTTTAAAATAATTTGAGAGTGCAAGAGGAGAGAAGAGCATTGAGACGTGCAAGAGGAGAGATATTCCTTCCTTTTTCGAAACCGACGTCGGCGGCGACCCACTCTTAGGTGGCTTTGAGTCCAATAGCCCTTTGGGACCCTGCGCTCATTACCGCATCAAAATTCGCTGGACTGCCTCCACCAGCGCTACTATTCCAAACCAAAGTTGCCTTGACATATCTTTTGGTTCAGCACGTCACTTTTTGGCGATATTCTTAGTTGTTTGCAGTGCCCTGCACTTCATTGAAATATATAAATTTCAGTTTTTATGGTCTACCCCTTCTAATGCATAGAAATTAACCACGAACGTATTACTTACAAGTATCTCACACATAGCCATGGTTTAGGTTAGGTTCACTAACTAATAGGCTAATGCCTCTCAAAACTGTTGAAATGTTCAGGGATGATTTCCATGCTCTCTGCAGCACTTCATTAAATCATAAATTAGCATGTTGATTGCATATATATATATATATATATATATATATATATATATATATATATATATATATATATATATATGATTTCCATGCTCTCTGCAGCACTTCATTAAATCATAAATTAGCATGTTGATTGCATATATATATATATATATATATATATATATATATATATATATATATATATATATATATATATATATATATATATATAGTTGTTGCATGTCTTTTCAATTGCCTTTGAAAAGTCAAAAGCAGTTGTTGCAGCCAATATGAGCTAGAGTCATAGGATATAACCCCATGACACGAGTGAGAGAATCATTACATAATATGTAATAAGATGCAAATATGCTGCATACCTGATTATGCTTGAATTCGAACCGCACCAATTTACTTCAATGTAGGTCTATGGATAAATTACAAGCCCATCACAGGACATAAGTTCATCTCTTAACTGCATGAACCAAATGGATAAGTATGTTGCATGGATTGATTTTTAGCAATTTACGACTGTAGAACCAAATCCAGAACAATTGATAGGAGAAAGGAAAGTCATTAAGAAATCAAATAGACATAATCTCACCTTAAGAAGTGAACGAAAGGCAATATAGATTGACAAGGCGTGACACTAGATGAGGAGGAAAAGTCAACACTAGGAAGAGTAGGAAGGAAGATAACAGAGACCTCACAGATTGAATGGTGTAGATTGAGTCATCATCATACCTCCATTACAGCAGGTAATGTCTCACTCCCTGTAAAAAATATGCCTATACTGTGATGGAGAATTTAAGTATGTATATAAAGGGCTATGTTATTTTGATATCTCCAGAATTTAAATTCTTGACTGAAAATTAAAAGGGTACCTCTACCCACGCCTACAGGAATGTTGGAGGGCCCTACATCCGACCACTTGACACCAATTGACTGTGTGGAATCAGACGATGGAGATCATATTTCAATCCAATCTTCCACACAATGGATCGCACGGCCATATGAGCATATCATCAGAAAGTCAGTTTTTTATTCCATGTGGCATGGATCCCAAATTGTGGCCCTAAAATCACATGACACAACACGGTGAAACGTCATTTTAGGGCCACTTTTTGGGTATCTGTGCTGCGTGGAATAAAAAAATGACCACCTGATGGTTAGCTCATGGTACCAAGATCCATTGTGTGGAAACTCTCTTATCAGTTGGTTCTGAGTAGTCATTGGGTTTGAAGGGGGTTTCAAACGTAGGCACTTTTAGTAAACTTGTAGGTGTGAACAGAGGTATCCTTTTAAAAAAGATTGGAAATTTTGTATATGGTGTATATGCTTCCGCACAAACACCTAATAGATGCACTGAACTATTGGATGTAAAATATAGAAGATTTAAAAACGTACCGAAGAAATTCCATATTCCTTCCTTGGTTGCAGCTTCAAAATAATTAGGGAGTGGAAAATGAGGAGTGAAGAGTGTTGATGCATATGCATGCATGTCGTCTTCAATCATGAATTCATGATGGTAATGATCATTCTTCTCTTCTTATTTCTCGGCCATGAATGATGATGAGAGGGACGTGTTGTATCTTGTGCCAATCCTCGCCCGTCTCTTTCTTACATCTTCTCTCCAACTGGGGACAATTGCTAATGTACAGTTTCCCAAGTGCAGTGAGGTGATGCATGCCCCCTGGCAAAGACTCCAACTTAGGACAGTCAATAATCCATATGGATCGAAGGGCCGTGAGTTGTCCCATTTCCAAACCCTCCTTCATCAAAGCAACCAGCTCACGACATCCTTCAATGTACAGAGACTCAAGGGCTGTGAGGTGATGCATGCCCCCTGGCAAAGACTCCAACTTAGGACATTGTCTAATCTGTATGTATCGAAGGGCGGTGAGTTGTCCCATTTCCAAACCCTCCTTCATCAAAGCAACCAGCTCACGACAATCAAAGATGGACAGAGACTCAAGGGCTATGAGGTATTGCAGCCCTTCAGACAATAGCGCCAATTTATCACACCCGTCAATATCCAAAGTCTTGAGAGACGTGAGGTTTTGAAGCACCTCATCATCATCAGCGGGGGTCAACGACTCCAGATCATCACAGTATCCGATGCTGAGGTGTTTTAGGGCGGTGAGGTTTCCAATCTCCCTCGGCAGACACCTAAGCTCGGGAACGCAAAGAAGTTTTAGGGTGTGGAGTTGTGTTAGATTTTCTCCAAACCTTAATAGCATTGAATTGGTCTTGTACAGTTCTATTTCCTCAATAGATGATGGAAAAGGCGGCATTCTCGTTAACTTGGGACATTCGCTAATTTCCAACCTCCTCAGAAGAAGAGGTAATACCACCCATTCTTCCAAATTAGACATCCCCTGAAGAGTCAACTCCTTGAGAGACGGAAATCCTTGACCACTACTACTCTCATTTCCAACACATCTCGCACCATCCAATCCTTTAATAACGAGATATTTAAGCAAGGGCAGCTGGCCGAGGAGCGGCGGGAGATGCGGACATCTTTTGCAATTCGTAAGTCTGACATCAACCAGATTTGAGAGCGAAGAATCCCTCATCCAGTAAGGATATTCGGTACCTGCATAACCTTGAATCTCCAACTGTCTGATATTGGAGTGAGGTTTGAGCCCCTCAACCACTTCTTGGTGATTGGCAGAGCCCTCCTCCGATCCCCAACATAATCGCAATGACTTGAGCTCTGTCTTACCTATCAAATTAGCTAAATTAGCATCCCTTCCATTTCTCACTTTCCCAAGCTCACTAATCTCGAGATCTCCTCTCAAGTGGTTTAAGCTCTTCAACTCTTCAATCCTACGACCATCCTCGTCACCCACAATGAAGTTAGTTAACGTTTTAAGGCAACTTAATTGCCCAATGCTTGTTGGCATCTCAGCCAATGACCGACATCCACTGATGTCCAGATGTCGAAGGCCCGTCATGTTCCTCATGCCACTTGGTAACTTTGTAAGTTCCTCACAATAAGAAAGTTTTAACGTTTGTAAGTTCAAGAGGCGGCTTGTGGATTCAGGTAATGCCCTTATTGGATTTCTTGAGAGGTCAAGGTACCTCAGGTGTTTCAAATTCTCTATTGGAATGGGCAACTCCTTTAAATAATCACTGAGGCTTAGATTTAACACTCTCAAACATTTATAATTTGAGATGTTGGGAGGAGTTACATAAGGTGGGAGGAGTAAAAAGGTGTGTAAGGACTCGAGGCCACATAAAAGCTTGTTTACATTAGACGACGAAAACTCTATCTTAGAAGAGAATGACAAATGACGAATTTTTTTAGGATTTTTCTCTGCCTCGATTACTTCAAGATTCTCAAAATTAATGCATTCTTTTCCCATTATAGATGTTGCAAGATCATGCACAAGGTCGTGCATCTTGCAACTAATTATATTACCGTAATCATCTTTCTCTATATCTTGGAAGAAAGATCTCCATAATAGCTCATTAAAAATCTCATGCCCTATATCTTCCAATTCCCTTCTTCCTTCAGATGGAATAAAATTGTTAGCCATCCATAATTGAATCAATGTTTCCTTTTCTATTTCATAATCTTTCGGGAATATTGAACAAAACGCAAAACATTGCTTCAAATGTGGCGAAAGATGGCTGTAGGTCAATTTTAAGGCAGGTAAAATGGCAGTTTTATCTTCCGGAAGATTCCATATTTCACTGTCCTTGATAGAAAGCCATTCTCTTTCCTCAGTTTTCAAGCGCATTAAGCCTCCTAAAGCCTTCGCTGCTAGGGGCACACCTCCACACTTCTTTACAATCTCTTTACCAATTGTGACCAAATTTGAAGCTCTTCTTCCCCACTTCGAATGCCTGTTGCTTGAATAACGTCCAACAGTCATTGTCTGATAAACCCCTCAAATGGTATGGGTGGTATGGGTCATATGTTCCCATGATGTGTGCGACGTTTTCAATACGAGTAGTGACAACGACTTTACTTCCTTCAGATCCACAAATTAACAAGTTCCTTAGACGTTCCCACTTCCCCTGATCTTCATTCCAGACATCGTCTAGCACAAGCAAAAATCTTTTCCCTCTTAACTTATCTTGAAGGAAACGTTGCATTGAATTCATATCAGGAAGATCACATTTCTTCTCAGTTACAAATTCTATGATTGATTTTGCAAGGTGTTGTACATGGAAATTTTCAGAAACACAAATCCACATCCTCAGATCAAAATGTTTCTCTACACTCTCATCATTATATACTAATTGAGCCAGGGTCGTCTTCCCGAGGCCCCCGAGGCCAATTATAGAAATAATGAAGAGATTGCTTAGACTCCCCTCATCAGTTAGCAACAGTTTTACAATATTTTCTCTGTCCTTTCCTCTTCCATAAATTTGTGACTCTATCACCAAAGGGTACGTCTGTTGCTGATCGGCAGGTATAGGGCGTTGCCTCTCGGGAACAACTCCCTCTATCAAACCAAACTGCGAGTTCTCTTTTGCAATTTCATCCATCTTTTCTCTAATCGCCTTTATCCTACTCCCTATGTCATGGCGAAATATAACTTGTTTGAAGCAAAAACAAGGTGAGAGAAAGATGGTTACCTGCTGCGCTTCTAGTGCAACTTGGAGTGCAAAATCTTCTAGTATGTCGTTTGCCTCATAAGCCACGTCTTTAAGCTTACTCAGCCAATTCTTCACCAGCTCTTGTTTTGCTTGCTTCTCCTCTGCGTCAGTGAGAACAGCCTGAATTGTTTTCAGCGTCCCCTTCAGCTTCTCCAACTCCTTCTTAACTCCCCTCTGTAATCGGAACTCGTCCATGGCTTCAGATGCCATCTTTCCAACTAGGAGATCAACAAGGGGAGACAAAATTATTTCTGCCATAATCTTTTCCTTACAAGTGAGGTGACCACAGCGTCTCAAGATCAGTTGAGTCTATCGTCTGAACTCTCAGGAGATGCAATTGAGTCAAAGCTACTTAGTGTTATATCAAATGTGTGGAGAGGAGGAATAGGAATAGGAGGCTGGGGTAGGCTCCACCTTGAAATATCTTCAATTATTTGGCAAGAATACAGCTAAGAATCCAGCTCCATATTTGCTGTTTGAGATTGACTCTACAACTTTACTCAGGCTCAAGAATTAAAAAAAACTGACCATCAAATTAAATGAATCATGTCATCTTATGGAAAATTTTAAACGGAGGAGACAAAGTGCAGGTGATTGACGTGGCACAACGTGACTTGCTAGACGGAGTTACATTAATTAAGCCCCACGGCACTTGCAGCCCTTTGTATTCAATCGCATCAGCTGCCTGCACATTATTCGCATAAAATTTGTCCTCTGGATAACACTGTCCGCCATCTGATTATATCACTTTAATATCAACCAACCCTACATTAAATATGAATAACGATCCATATTAAAGTGCAATGCTCGGGTGGTTACTTTAAATCCCTCTTATGGTTGTAATTTTTTAATCAGAGTTTAGTTCAAATCATGTTAGGTGGCTTAAAAATTAGGACGGTGAGAGTGTGTGGGCACCTATTAATCCCTTACTCTTTGTTTTTGGGTAGCTCTAATCGGGCTCACGCGTTCTCTGTAAGTGCCTACGGATCCCCTTAAAAATTATCGATCCCCAACATATGGCCCTAAAATTAGGTTTGAGCATGATGTGTGTTATTGCACTCAGAAGCATTTTTTAGGGATTTGTGATATGTGGAATAAAAAATTGACTGTCTGATAGGTACAAAATGATCTCAGGATCCGTTGTGTGAAAGATCATGTTGAAACATGTTCTCTCCATCATCAGATCCGACGCAATCAACGATTTTTAAGGGATTGAACATGTGGGCACTTTCTGAGAATGGATGGGCGAGAGCTGAGCTACCCATGTTTTTTTGTTAGATCACCCTAATTTGATTTCCCATGCTCGATCATAGCTGCTTTGTTTTAAGGTGGTGGCAGCTCCCTTGATCAGGGCCGTCCAATCATTTTTGGGGCTCTAAGAAAAGGGATCATACATATTGGGAGTGCTCTAGATTAATTCTTTGGGCACTTTTATTTTTGCACCTACTATATCTTTGAAGGCACTTATGCCAAAAGCCATTGATCGCTTTAGCCGTATTCATGTTTGGGCAGACTTTGAGGGTAATTATGCCCTCAAAGTATCTCTGACACCTTAAACAATTGGAGTTTAATCATTTAAACAGCATTTTGGTCTTTAAATGATTGTGAAGAGTCGTGCCCTTTTAATATTTGTGTCATGCACGATCTAAGCCTTTTAATTTGAAGATCATTATTTAAAGGAAAATTATAATGAATGGATCTTAAATAGCAGACTACTAACGGACTGCTCACGTGGCATGATACAAGTGGGTGGCAAGGCATGCATTGTTGAAACCCACTACACTTGCATCGCGCCACGCAAGCAGTCTGGTGAATGGTATGTTGTTTGTGGTCTGCAATATATCAGTGTTTGGATATTGTTTTTTGTCGATCTCTAGATCATGGGGCGTACCATCAGACTGTAGATTTTGATTTCACATGATACACATCTTGAAAAGTCATCTAAGAACCAAGTTTATGGTACACTATATTCATGTTCACTTTTTAGGATGTGTGTCATATATAATATAAATTTGGCCATCTAATGGTACGCTAGGGATGCAAGTCTTGAATCGAATACCGAAACCGAACTGAAAACCGAGGGAACCAAATCGGATCGAACCGCACCGAAACCGAACCTAACCAAACCCCAATTCGGTTGGTTTCGGTTTGGATGGTTTGAAACCGAAAATTGAGGGAGACGGCTGAGTAAACCGAAAAAATGGGGAAAAAACCAAAAAAATACTCTAAAAATAGGTTTTTTTACCTAGACCGAACCGAACCGGATTAGTTTCAGGTTCAAAAATAAATAAATTAAACCGAACCAAACCCAGCTGAATGGGTTTCAGTTTGGTTTCAGTTTGGGGTGTACCGAGCCGAATATCGAAAAAATCGGGTTCGATTTTGTTCGGTACGGTACACCGAACCTGCATCCGTACATCCCACGGTGGAACTTTAATTATGCTCAAAATCATGATAATTAAATAAGTCAAGCGAGCCCTACACTACTTTAATATGGACCAACCCTGCCTTAAATATAAATAAGGCCAGGGTAGCGATTTTTGCAATCAAAGATTCATCTTATGCCTCCATTGCTCACACAATTGACTGCCTTGAATCAGATGCTAGAGATTGCTTTTCGTCAATATATTTCACATATTAGATCTTAAGATCATGGAATACATATCAAACAGTCAGATGTTGATTATATGGGCACACATTCCAAAGTGATCGTAATCATGGTGTACAACAGTGCATTGTGATCATAAATGCATTCCACGTGAAATAAACATCAGACCGTTTGATGCATGTGCAATGATCTCAATACCGGGTACGTTTGGTTCATTGTAATTGGTTCCCTGTAAAAATCACTTTACCTGTAAAATGATGCTGACTGGATTATATGTAGATTTTTCTTTTTCTCATGTAAAATACATATTTGTTTCACCATAAAATTTTGGTGTAAAGTTCACTTTTTATAAAAAAATAGAGCCTTTGGGGTTTGCTTTTTTACTTTTGCAAGTAATATTTTAATATTACAAGTCATCGCCCTCGTAAGTTAAAAAAATTACAGGTAATTTTTGTAGCACAATCCACGAGAAATTACGGTGAAACAAACAACTTTTGGCGTAAAAAATAGAGCTGTTGGGGTGATATTATAAGCTTTACATGTAATATCCCCCCTTTACATTGAAAAGAACGTACCCCTAGTACCCCTAATGTGCGCCGGATTAGGAAGAAAAGCTACCTCTAGCATATGATTGAAGGCAATCAACTGTGTGAGGTAGTGGTAGAATAATTAGCTCCACCGCAAGAATCTTTGGTTGCAAAAATTGCTACCTATTAAATATCGACCGTTGACTATTAGATAACAATTTTTAGCAATTGATTTAATTAAGACAACAACTATTGTTCATGGAATGTAGGGAAGACAGCTAGTTTTCACGCACAAATCTCCACTTGTAATAAAATAAAAGGGTGATCCATGTATACAAATGAGCAGTTCCGATTTAATTAAGACAACTATTTTTCCATGTGATGCAGGGAAGGCACTATTGTGTTTTTACTCACAGGTCTCCACTTCTAATTAAACAAAGGGTACTGGTATTTGCAGCTCAAGATTCGATCTCCAGCCTGTGGTTTCCGCCCTTTGAATAGATAACTTGCCTTGAATCAAAGAATGGAGATCATTCCCAATCTTCCATACCTACGCTAGACCTTGAAACAATGGCCGGATGTTGATTCCACATAAAACATTTCCCCAAAAGTGCTTGTAATCATGGGCATACTGTGAAAAGGGTTTTCATGTCACTTTTGGGGATGTATTCCACGTGGAGTTAACATTTGAATGCCTAATAAATAGGCTATGATCTCAAAATTATTGTGTGGAAGATTGAGATGGAAAACGATCTCCACCATAAGATTCAAGGACGTCAACAATTATTATTGAAACCCATAGTGATTGTTGAGAATGTAAAATCTTTAGTTGTAAATATCAATTTCTTAAAATAAAAGGGACAGAGAACTCTATTAGCCTACCAGATAAATGAGGGCATCTACTCTGATAATCATTCACTACTCTGAATCAGATGACAGAGATCGTTTTTCACCCCAATCTATCACATAATGGATCTTGAGACCATAGATGTATTATAAGAAGATCAATTTTAATTCCCTGTGGCACAAATCTTTGAAAAGTGACTCAAAAATTATATGGCAAGCATTAGGCTCAGCCTTATTTTAAGGCCACCTTTTGGGATTTGTGTCACATGGAATCGAAAATTGAATGTATAATGATACACATGGTCTCAAGATCTCTATCTAATTTAATAGCCAATCCAGCTAATGACTCAATTATTTTGATTTAATTAGGAGAGAGATCTCCACTTGTAATAAAATAAGAATAATGGTAGCTTGGCCCTATTGACCGCCTAAGTTATCCAACTTAGGTATAT
Organism: Chloranthus sessilifolius; assembly: GCA_021018995.1. Taxonomy (NCBI): domain Eukaryota; kingdom Viridiplantae; phylum Streptophyta; class Magnoliopsida; order Chloranthales; family Chloranthaceae; genus Chloranthus; species Chloranthus sessilifolius. Next base: position 118,952 of record JAJIZI010000027.1, read on the forward strand.
TGAATAAGATTTAATCCTAATCATAGATGTCAATTGATTGAGTTTGAAAAAATCAATCGATTGAGTTGAGAAATTAATGTCGATTGATTTGAAGATTTAGATCCATGAGTTTGAATTTTGATTTTTTTTTTTTTGGAAGTATTTTGAATACTTGCAAAGTTTAGAAGATTTGCGAGTTATGTTTCCAAAAGAGTTTGGAACCTATTTGCAGAAGGTTTTTATCTAGGGATTCCAGGCATTGTTAGAAAAAGTATTTTATGAGAGAAAAACTATGGAGAATACTTTGAGAGAAAAGTATTTGAAGAATTGTTTCGGGATTGAGGATCTGATTGAAGCCGTTCTTATGTCGGAATTGTTATTATATTCCAGCAGATCTCTTCTCTATTATTTAAAGAACTACATCCTTATTTTTACAGCGTGTTGGCTGTGTAAGATCGTGTTCGATTTTTATTAAGAGTGCACTAAAGAGAAGATAGTATGTGTGTTGTAAATGTTCATAAATAATGCATATACTCCCGTGGACGTAGCCCTCTATTAGGTGAATCACGTAAATCTTTATGTTGTGCGTGTGTGATTGTTTTTTGTTGGCATCTTCTTAACTTTTTCGCATTTATCGCGATAGGGAGTTCAATAGAGTGGGTAGAATTTCTAATAAGTGGTATCAAAGTCAGGTTTACGCTACAATAGTGATGAAAGTCTTGAATGTACTATTCGAGGTGGATAAGTTTTCTGGGAAGAATAACTTCGCTTTATGGAAAGTCAAGGTCACATATCTCCTTGTCCAATAAGACATTGATGATGCTCTACTTGGGAAAGAGATAGGGAAGAAGGTAGAGATGTCCGATGAAGAGTAGAACTCTATTGATAAGAGAGCCGTAAGCACTATCCGATTGTGTTTGTCTGATAAAGTTTTGTATAATATTTTTCACGAGAAAACGACCGTGGATCTGTGAAAGAAGATGAAATCTCTCTACATAATAAAGTCATTGTTCAATAGACTCTTCATGAAGAAACAACTCTACACCCTTCGTATGAAGGCTGGTACGCGTATTTATGATCATTTGAATTCATTTAATAAAATAGTTAGTGAACTATTGAGGTGAAACTTAAAGAAGGAGATCTCGCACTTCATGAAGAAACAACTCTTGTTACCACATTAATTTATGATAATCAAGAAGTGACGCACTTCTTCCCATTTAATTGAGAAAATAAACCGAATCTAACTCCGAAGGGATTAGTCTCTTGAGTAAAGGGGTTAGAATCATGATCATAAAAGAGACAAATCCAAAGAGGATAATAAATCAACGAGAGGAAATAGTATGTCTAAATCTAAGGGTGACAGAAAGTGTAATAGCCCGAAAAAAATCTCGTTGAACTATGACTTCGGGATTCGTGTCCGATTGGTCTTAGGTTTGACCATGAGATAGTTCATTGATGAACTTGGGGTGAGGTGAGCGGATGTGATGCGTGAACCAGTGTAGAAGAGTGGAGAGATAGAGGAGTGTGTAGAGTGGCATACACTGATGGGTGTGTATGTGCTCCACACCGAGAAAAGAGATAAGATAAAAAGGGTTGAAAACCCTAACTTTCATGTTTTGGTGGTTGAGAGAAGTAAAGAAGAGAGAAAGAGAGAGGAGCAAAAGAGGAGTTATTGTGGGTGATTGGAAGAAGGATTCAAGCATTAAAGAGGCATTGACGGATTTTAAGGAATCCGTTAGAAACCAAAGCTGGAACCCTAGCCTTCCAACTCTAGATTTGAAATCAACTTGAGATCTATTCAAGGTAAGATTTTGTAAATCAAATGCATAGATTATAGAGGCTAAATGGTAGTTGAAAATAGTTTAAATCATAGGATAATGGCTTAGAAAAATAGAGGAAAGAGTATGGAAAAAGATTGGGAAGAACAGCTCGAAAGGGGCTAAATCTGACAATTTCGATTAATCGAAATTGGGTTTCAATTAATCGAAATTGGCCAGGAAGTTGAAAGGTCAGAGGACCCCGATTTCGATTAATCGAATTTGATTTCGATTAATCGACTTTGGATTTCGATTAATCGATTTGAGTTAATATCGAGAACCTCCGTGGACCCCAGGGGTTGGAGGAAATGACTTAAGGAAAAATCGACTAATCGAAATGGGATTTCGATTAATCGATTTTGGTTTTCGATTAATCGATTTGGAATCGATTAATCAACTTGTGAAACTCGACTATTCGAACTAAGAGTCTGCTTTGCGAAAAGAAGGATTTCGATTAATCGAAATTGGATTCGATTAATCGAATGAAAACTCATTGAACGGAATTTACTTTATGAAAAGAAGAATTTGATTAATCGAAATTGGATTCGATTAATCGAAATGGGATTTCGATTAATCGATTTTGGTTTCGATTAATCGATTTGGAATCGATTAATCAGCTTGTGAAACTTCGACTATTCAACTAAGAGTACGCTGCGAAGAAGGATTTCGATTAATCGAAATTGGATTCGATTAATCGAATGAAAACTCGACTGTTCGAACAGTGAATTTACTTTGCGAAAAGAAGAATTTCGATTAATCGAAATTGGATTCGATTAATCGAATGACAACTCGACTGTTCGAACTGAGAATGGACTTTGCGAAAAGGAGAATTTCGATTAATCGAAATTGCTTTGATTAATCGATATTGACTTTCGATTAATCGATTTTGGAAATCGATTAATCGAATCATATTCGATTAATCGATTTTGGAGTTCGATTAATCGACTGACATAAATTATGTTGACTTTTAGGTTTGACTTTAAGATTCTTGGGGGATCTTATACCTTCTTTATTGCATCATTTGTTATGTGTTTCACTTGTTATGTGGTACCATAGGTGGTACGTGTGGACTAGTGCACAAGGAGCCACGTGGGACCTTGATGCATTGATCAAGTGAAGACTTGAGGTAGGGAACACCTTGAACATGTACTTTATTTTACAAGAGCATGTATGTAGTGATATAGATTTCAATTCAATCATTTTTACTGCTTAAAGAATTGTGAAAAGCGTGTGTGCGTGATATTCATAAGAGTAAACGAATGAGCCATCCCCAGGGGATGAAGAAGTAAAGAGACAAGAGCATCAGGTGTGATGCAAGTAAATGGATACATCCCAGGGATGTATCCAAGGATTGAATCATGTTTGATAGGGCCTAACTGATATAAGATAGCACTCTTACACGGTGAATAACTATATGTAAGGCACCGATATTTTTGTTATTTGAGGTTTGATAGGTTACCCCACCGACGTGGCGGGATATCCACGACTGACACGGCAGGATATCCGTGACCGTCTGGTACCGAAACCGTAGGCCAGTGCGGAGGCTTATCCGTACATAGTAAGTACACCCCAGGGGTGTTGGTTGAGACAAGTGAAACCCCGCCACCAATCCCCAGGGGAAAGGGGCTTGGGTACTATATGGTATTCCCAGGGAATACATTGAAACTATCTATATAGATGACGATGAAGGGTATCTCATCGGGGCTCGATGCTATATTGCTCGGGGATTACTTAAGTTGAAAGTTTAAGTTTTGCTTTAGGCCTTTTCAGCATTATTCATGAGTAAATGAAAACATAAGTAATCAACAGTAAAACGAATGCTTTCTAACTGTTTCATTAACAATTGCATAGACACATCATGCATGGCATATCATAGAATACATGTGAGTTATAATTTATATGTTCAAACCGTGTTTGTTCCCTATTGAGCTAGGATGTAGCTCACCCTATAGAACTATCGTGTGAGTCCACTACTAGCAGTGCCAGCGGTTTGGAGACGTGATCCCGTGAGTCGGACCTTCTGGTGTGATTGAGAGCCACCTCAGAGGACTTCTTCTAGAGGACTCATTGTGCCACTTTGAGGGATTTCTGAGAGAGTTTTATGCGGCTTGGTATGTCAAGCCTTGATTTGGTGAAAACCATGTATATAAGGTTTTGGATTATTATTTTGGGACGAACCATCCGTGATGATTTCTATCATCGATGGTTGGATCGTTCTCCATTCATGTAGGGGCATGAGGGTAGAACTGTCTTTTGGGAAGTAAATCAATATAGATTTAAATTCCGCAAATTTCTTTCATTATATTTTTGATGCTTGATATACCAGTGTTCCGTGCTTAGCTAAGGGCACGGTCAAGATGATCGTGCTGATGGCACGGGTTTCGGGGTGCGAAATCCGGCCATCCTGAAAAGGATATTGTCTATTATTTCTGTAAACAATCTGGACATATTCGCAAATATTACAAGCAAAGGTTGAATAATAATAAGAGTGATGAAGGGATTTCGCAACAGGCTAGTATTGCTAAGTTAGATTCTGGTGAAGACCTATTGTGTGCATTGTTAAGCTTCAGTTAGTTTGATGGTAGATGGACCTTAGATTCAGGGGCATCGTATCACATGTGTCCGTACAAGGAATAGTTTGACCAGTATAAGGTAACCAATGGTGGACGATTTGATAGGGAATGATAGTGTATGTGAAGCAGTGGGTATTAGTTCTATCAAAATCAAAATATTTAATGGTTGTGTTCGCACTCTTACTGAGGTTAAGCATGTGCCTGATCTGAAGAAAAATCTAATCTTGTTAAAGGCATTGGATGAGATAGGATGTCAAGTCATCCAAAAATCCGAAAAACTAAAGGTTGTACGTGGTGCTATGACCTTGATGAAATATGAAAAGATAAGAAATCTGTATACTTTAATAAGCAACACAATCAGTGACAGTGGTGTTGCAACTACAAAAGATTTCAAGGATCTCTCAAATTTGTGGTACAAGAGGCTTGGTCATATGAGTGAACGTAGGCTGATAGAGCTCATAAAGAATAATTTAATTTTTGACATTCTAACTTGTAAACTGAATTTTTGTGAAGATTGTATCTTCGGAAAGCAGAAGAAAGTCAGTTTTTCTATCTTCGAAGGGGCTGATTGATTGCATGCATTCAGATGTATGGGGACTGGCTAAAGTCACTTCAGTAGGTGGAGCAAATTACTTTGTTTCATTTATAGATGACTACTCCAGGAAAATTTGGATATATTCGATAAAAAATAAGTCGGATGTGTTTCATAAATTCAGACAGTGACAGAATATGGTTGAAAAATAGACAGACATAAAGGTAAAGATTCTCAGATCAGATAATAATGGGGAATACTTGTCATCAGAGTTCAAAGTTTACTCTTATAATTAAGGGATTGTTAGGCACTTAATAATTCCTAAAAATTCTTAGCAAAATGGTGCAGCAGAGAAAATGAACAGAACACTATTAGAAAAAGTGCGGTGTATGTTGAATCATTCTGGCTTGAATCATGGGTTTTGGGCAGAGGCAGTGAACACAACATGTTACTTGGTCAACTGGTCGCCTTCAACGACATTGAACTCGAAAACTGCAGATTAGGTTTGATATGAAAGACACAAGAGTTACTCTCACTTGAGGGTGTTTGGATGTGCGACTTATGCATTACTTAAGGGAAGTGAACTGTTATGATATGAATTTTATGTCTTTGATACACTTAAATTATGTGTATATGCCTAATAGCATATACACCGCATGTCTTGACTTTTCAAAACATTTTAACTAAAAATGCATGTTTTGATTTTCGAGCTCTTATATTTATTTCCGTCATTTATGGACACGAATCAAACCTTATTATGAGTGATCTAAACCTCTATTTTAGACTTTGAGATAAAAACTTATACACCCTTCCTTGGTGTGTTAGCTTAACACCGGATAATCCCCAAAATATTATAATTAAGTGTGAACTATAAATCATAATCTCATTTAGAGTTCTTCTTAAGAATAGAGCCGTCAGAAATCTTAGAGAAGAAATTCTATATCTATCTTTCTAGAATCTTTCTTTTGAAAGATCAGTGAGACATTGGCGTATATTCTCAAGCGGCCTTCACCTCCTTTTAGAATCATCATCGTTATTGTGATCTCGATCTAATCGTGATGGTACGATCGATCTAGGTATGGAGAAATCATGTTTTCCCTTGAATATAAAATATTGACTTCAAAATGGGCTTTTATGTTAATTAATGCTTTTATTTTATGAATAATGATTGAATGATTAAATGAGATACATGTTATGGTTAGTGATCCTTAATGTTGATAATTTTAATTAAAAAGAAGATAGATAAAATCCCACCATGTGATTTGATGCATTCTAATGTGTGCTTACGGATTGGAGTTAATCGATTAATTCCTCATAATCAATTGATTGAGTCTGAATAGATACTGATAAATGATATTATTTTGACAAATTCACGAATTTGAGTCAATCAATTGATTTTGAGAATTCAATCGATTGAGTCTGAACAGATACTGATAAATGAAATTATTTTAGAAAATGCACGGATTTGAGTCAATAGATTGATTCTGAGAAATCAATCGATTAAGCCTAAACAGATATTAATAAATGATATTATTTTGAAAAATGCTCTGATTCCAGTCAATGGATTGATTGAATTGATTATAAGAAATCAATCCATTGAGCCTGAATATGAAATCAACAGATTGAGTTTGAACAGTTAAGTTCTATGTTCAGTTCTTCTCATAACAGTGTCATTAAATGACAATGTTTATGTACCAAGATCATATTATATACACTTCAATGTTTATCACCATGATTGTGTATACTTCACTGTTTGTGTGTCATAATTAAATGTTTATGCACCATGATTGTGTACACTTCACTGTTTATATGTCATAATTAAATGCACTTAAATACTTATGTATTATGATTTTATTTACTCTTATGCACTTTACATGTTCCTTGATGATCTATACAATGCGCAATCAAGACACGTAAAACATGACAAATTAAATGAATCAATCTGATGGAGCAAGGGGAAGAGGGAGAAGAAGAAGAAGAACTCCCTCTAGGTCTCCCTTCCTTCTCTTATAAGCTAAGAAAACAGATATTTCTGTTTTCCTCTTAGTTTATGTTCCGGTGTGGAGCATGAGTACGGTCGCTACGACGCAACATGCTACATTGACCCTTTTCACAACTCAGACTTAAACGAAAATACACATGTGAACTCATCTAACCGTAGTGTAACTTTATCTCAATTAAGATTAATTCGTCTCGATTTCCGTGCCGGGCACGTAGATCGAAACAGTTAGTTTCGTGTTCTAGATTTCAGGGTTGTTACATTGTTAGCCACCCACGGGGATTTATCCCTACTTACCATATACGTGTGATGTGTGGGTATTACATGTGCTCGGGAACTTAGTTGAGTGCTCTAAGAGGCCTGGATATCGTCCTTGGAAATTAAAAAAAAAATTGTAGCCACTAAACACACTCAAACTAATGACAAGGTCAGCTATTCCCGACAAACTTATGCTTCAATTCAATTTCCTCATTGAGCTTTGATAGCAATTTCTCGATTTTCCAAGTCTACCTAAAAATGACTACCAAATCCATGTAGTATAAGTACACATAAAAATAATATAAGGTCCTGACATTTTATTTCAGACCAACATAAACTGATGCAGGAAAAATCATGCAAACCCTAAAGTAGTATAACTCTTGCACGATAGTATTAGGGTTTCGATTCTCGAAATAAATACAATTAAAAGAAGACAAGAAAATTCTTGGTCTCATACCAAACTCATCTGGGGAAATTGAAGAATCACTCTTCAAAGTTTGAAACAATCTCCATTTATTTCAAGTACAAATTTGCACTAATCTTCATTACTCATAATCTTCTTAAACTAAGAGTCTTTACAAGTATTTATAATAAGTAAAGAACTCTAAGAATGCTATTAAAATTAAAATTTCTAAACTAACTATTAAAACTTCTAATCTAACAGTTTCAATTAGTTTCACCATGAATTCTATTTTTCATAAGTGACCACTTTTGAAGTATCAAACACTACTTGATTGATCTAAAATTGCTAATCGAGGTAGCTTTCCAACAACACAAAAATCACGTAATTCCAACATGTATTGAAGGAGTTGTGACAGCTTTTATGATGGTTGTGCTGAAAGTGACAAAATTAATGATTACATGTCACATATATATGCTTGACCCCTAAAAACTCAATTAAAACAGTTAAAATAAAAAGAAAACTTGCGCCTAAATTAGATTGTCGTGAGGGGTTGGGCTCGACTTCACATGCACGAGTTTGGGTCTCATACGACGTAGCGCCCAAGGCCATGAGACTCGAAATGCCTCTAGGCGAATACTGTTGCGCGAGTCGGGGGCCCACACGCATGAGTCTGGACAAACTTCTTTCTATTTGTCTGCTTGTTCTTTTGTATTCTTTGCTCCTCTTTTGGTCCTCATGTACACTTACTTATGAAACGATATATTCATGTATCGCTCACTTATATGCAGCTTTCAATCCCTCTTTAACGAGTCTTTTAAATACCTATTTGCGGATCCACTTCATTCTTCGGTTTCATTTTTCAAATCAGGCTATGTTTTCAATGGACAGGTGCGGCGCTTTTGGAGCTCCTCCTAGTAAGCAACCGCCTCTTGATGGCCTTACATAAATGAAAGACATACCTATGGACATGATGTATTTCCCATGTACCCAGATTGGTCATAATGAGTCTTTTATGCTAGCGATCTCTCAACACTGCCGTTTAAAGGCAATATTATTCCAATCTTTGAGTCTTCTCAGCCCAAGTCCTACTTTTTGTTTTTATCGCTTAAATAGGTCTATATTATTAGTAATTAGAGTTTATCTTAATGCATGAACGTATATTGTGATGTAGATTGAGGGCGAGAGGCCATCAATAGGACCTTGCTTGACTTCGCATAACTCCGAGTTTTGGTAGGAGAATCTCATCTTTACAGTATTTTATTTTAATTCGCATGGATATTTTGAATTAAAATCTTTAAATTTGCATATGCCATTGAAATCACATCTGTAAACTGAAATTGATATGAATGACTGAAAATCTAAATCTACCTGAATCCTGAAACCTGAATCTGTTTAAGCTCTGAAAATCTGAAATCAAGAACCTGAACTATGTATAAGAGACTTGTATCTGATTATATTAGTATCTGCATTTGTTTTATGATTGACCTGAACGACCCTCAAAATTTCTCGAACAACTTCTCGCACAAGTTTCCCTCATTACGTAGGGGCTTGTTGCATCTGAAAAAGGGTTCATGAGCAGCGATGGTAGGTAGGGGTTCCCATCGGCTATATTCCTGCTCTCGAGATATAGTTTACTCGGGAGGTATTTTAAGTTGAGGATTAAGTCATGAATTACTGAACTTTGCATATAGAAGTTAGAGAAACTAAGACATTTGAAACATCATCATTCTTGAACTGTTTTCACACATTTAGAAATAAATCTTACATATGATTTCCGCACCTAAATTCGGTTTATTATCTCGCTTATATGTTTGACAAGCTATATTAGATATTTGTTTTGAAACCATGTTAGTTAAAGTAAAATCGTCAGATGTCTTTCTTCTCGAGCTTTGTTGGTTAGCTCACTCGACTATCGTCCGAGTTCGAGTATTGACGTGGCTATTCGAGTAATGTGTGAGACGATCTCGTGCACGAGGAAGAGCTTGAGGTTCCTCTGAGGAGTTTTCCCGATAGAACTTACTGATTTTCTTATTTGTGGTGAGAGTTAGACTTGAATTTGTGGGCCCATTTTAGTTGGATACCATAGTTCTATATTTGACATTGTTTTCTGTTATGAGCCATGTTTCGATGATGGTCGGCCATCATCGGTGGTTCTTTACTTTTAATTGCTTCCGTATTTATTTTAGCTATGGATATTTATTGCGCTTTACTCTGATATGTGCCCTGTTTGTCCGGCTTATCGTTTATTCGATAGGTTGGCGAACCGGCCTTTCCTATACCTTAGGGATTGGAAAAGTCGGGTCGTCTCAGATACAGGATAAACGCTAAAACCCTAATTATGCGAATTTGGGATTAACTTCAGATTAAATTGAATACCGGATATATTCAAATTACCCAACCGCATAAAATAATTTAATAAGTTTAATTAAAATAATTAAGCTAACTCAATTTTAGGGCCCACATGTATTAAGATTTTCTGATCTAGAAAAACGACTCTGATGAAGGAACTCATGTTTCGTTCTAGTTTAGGGCACCAAGCGACAATTACGATATCGTCTCTTGACTCCTCTAGGATTTGAAGAATTAAAGGTTCGAAGGATTAATTCAATGAAAAGAGGAAAATCAAAATATATCCATTAATAAGGTGTGAACAAAGTTTCAACAACTAATTAATTAAGGATTTTGGTTTTTTATTTTATTAAAAGAAATAAGGAAAATAATTACCTGGCAATAATTGAGAAAAGACAAAATAGAAAAATAAGGTTCCGAGGCTTCACACAAACATGTATGTTAGTTTTGCACCAAGCGCCACGATAGCGAAGATTCACTCATCGAGTTTTGAAAGATTCGCTCTCTCGGGTGAAAATTCTTCACAAGTTCTCTAAGGTTTGCACAAAGCAACTCTCAATTTTATTAATCATCAACTATCAAATAAAGTCTTTGCATGCCTTTATATAGGCTAAAAATCCTAAGTAAAGATAAAGTTCGAAATCAGAAAGTCTTAAAACAATTAAAACTCTAAATGACAAGTTTTTGCCTAAAATTTGTGTAGCCGCCAATTTGCGGACGACTTTCACGAACGTCTGTCATATGACCACGGATATCCGTCCTCGAGGATGTGCATAAAAACAGAAAGGTGTCTAATTCACGGATGTCCGTCCGCATGTCATGGACGTCTGTTCAGAATCCACGGACGTCCGTCATATGTTGACGAACTTTGTTTCATTTCACTACGTCAAAATAGAGAAACAACCACTCTGGCAGATAAAACAGACCACTGCTTAAAATAGTGGTCTAATATTCCACTCCCTCAAACAGTAGTATTTAAAGTTAAACCATTGTCCCGTTCAAATCTCATGCGAAAGTTATCGGGCCGACCCAGAAGAAAGCCCTTTATTATTTATTTATTTTTCGTGCCATATTTCTCTAACAAAACCGCCTCCACCTCTTCACCTCCTCCCCTCTCTCACTCTCTCTCCTCTTCAAACTCGTGGTTAGGGTTGGAGGAGCCGATGATCCTCTCTCGTCGAAACCATTAGGGTTTGAACAGCTGTGGAGCGTCGAATTTGTGGTTAGGGTTCGATTAAGTTTGGAATCTGAGCATTGGAGGATCGAATCTGTAGGTGTCTTCACCTTTTCTTTCTAATTTTTGGTTTTTATAAGCATTTGTGGATTGGAGGATCGAAATCAAGCTATTCCAGCATCCTTTCTCTTTCTCTTCTCATCCATCTCTATTTCACATATCATTTTCGTTTCTATTGAAGCGATCGATAGGGTTTTCTCTGAACCAATTTGACCACATTTTGCCATTGCATGCATTGGAAGAAACATCAACTTGAAAAAGGACTTGGTAGATTCGAAAGGAGATGAAGCGAATCTAACTAGTTGAGGCCCTAATCTGTATGTTTCAAATCTCAGATCTGATCTTTCTCGCTCTGATGATCTCATCTATGCAATTTTTTTTTTTTTGAAAATCCAAGCTCTGATCTCCACCGCCTGATCAATATGATCACCATACCTTATCTGATCTCCACCGCCTGATCAATATGATCACCATACCTTATCTGATCTCCACCGCCTGATCAATATGATCTCATCTATGTAATTTTATATCTCTGTATTTCAGATCGGTCTATTAGAGCTCACAGAGGCCAAAGGCTGAGCCCTAGCCCGCCCAAATCAGAAGGTCTGAATCAGCAAACCTTAACTGGCTCGCTAAGGCGAGGTTTCGGCTTGATAAAAAAACACGACTGTTATATTTATTAATTTTTTTGTTGATTTATTTAGGATTTTTTTTCACAATTTTTTTTTGCTAAATCAGTAAAACAAACTAGTATTAACTTTCGATTTAATTATGTAATCTAAATTCTAACTAATCTAAGTATTATCTTTTAATTCTGTAATATATGTATTTAATACTTGTTTCTTATAGATTTACAATATTAACTAATATAATGTATTAGGCATTATATATAAAAATGGGACTGACTCTCCCGACCGTCATTTAAGCACCAAAATGGTGTTTAAATGATCTTACACCATCACTGGTTTAAAATGTGGGTGACCCGAACCGTCAAAGCGATAGATCATAGATTGAACTGCAACAGGCCCAAAAATGGTGCTTTAGGTAAATTTAAACCATCTGATTTGTGGAGTATAATATCAACTGTTGCTTTAACTTTTAATATCAATCGGATGGTTCACATCTACTTATCGGCTTGTTTTATTGGGCTGTCATAAGCCAATGAGAGTCTGCCACTTGGGAAGTTTAGATTGATCATAGATGTGTACCACATGGCATAATGTTGAATCACACTTCAATGGTGAGAGATAAAATGTCTAATTTTAAGCCTTTAATTTTTGGCATTTTCCTCCTTTTTTTGCTGCCTTGAGATTACGGGGTTTTTGGCATTTTCCAATGTCAAAGAGTTGACATCATTTTTTTCTGGTGCACAGTTGTCATGCCTGCCCTCCATACAAAATGATTCACTTCTCCAATCTCTTAGATTGGGATGAGTTGCACTATCCTCCATACTCCAACTCTTGGAGGTTGGTTTTCTATTACTTCAGACGGAGGAGGAACAGTTGGATTTGATATCATAGAAATAGCACTACCAGCATTCATTAGCCTTTCCGGCATTGCCCATTGTCGATCCCTCTTGTGGTAGGGTAAATTTGTCAACAGACAGTTAGGGCTGGCCCTAGTCCAGCCTTAACTTAGAGTGACTTTGGGTTAACTTTTGGGTTAACTTATTCTTTGTCACATTATTATCTTTCATTAGTGTTTAAAGTATTCCAATAATGATGGAATTGTAATCAACCTTAGCCTTGTCAATTTCAATATTTTATTTTAAAAATAACAAAACTCAGCCCATTATATTCCAAAATTTAGTAATACAAAGTGTCATCAGTGTCAAAGTTGACGGATATACGAATTATCCAACCCAAATTTTTTTGACTGTCGTTGTGTCGTCAGTTAATTTTTTATCTATACTCAATATTTTATCCTGCGAATCGGTGCGATAATTGTCCCTATTAATAAGCTAACAACAATTTATCTGACTCCTCTTGACTTCCTTCAAGCCAATATGCAGCCCATAGATGATCTTCTTTCAGTAGCTTTTGAACCTTTCTTCCTCCTTTTTTATACTTCTCACATTACTCGCCACTTCCTCAATCGATCCACGGTCTTCTTTGGACTGTAAGTCGATTCTTAACATCAACTTCTGATCCTTTCTGGAGCAACTATGTTTCTTCAATAAGCTTTGTTTTACTGTCTTTATGGCTGATAAACAACTCCTATTTAGCCTTGGTGCAGCTGCAGCTAAGTCTCTTTTGTCTGATTCCTATAGCTGGCAGGCCTATTTGCAGCCATTAGTATAGCACCTTTATGCAGCTATTTAAATCTTTTTGCATCTATCAACAGTTGCCATACTGCTGTCTCATCTTTATGCATTAGGTGGTAAAACAGATGACCTGGAGAGTCATTTCCAAATTCCAATATTTTACATTTTTTGATTCATTGCTAGCTTCAAATATTAATGTAGGGCCATATCCGAGCATTTTACTTTGGAATGGCTACTGCACTAGACTTTTGGTTAAATAACCCTTATGACTTTTGGTTAAATAACCCTTTGGAATGGCTACTGCACTAGCTTCAAATATTCATTGCTAGCTTCAAATATTAATGTAGCTTCCATAGTTCATAATTCTCATAATCTAATTTGATTGTGATAAGAGAATGTATATTTGAGATGAAAAACACCACAACTGATGGTAGATTGGTTGAAGATGATGAAGAGATTGCAGCCATTGATGGAGCTTTGGATTTATGATTTGCAGAGATCTGATGGATTTTGGATGTTTTTCATCCATAAACTTGGTAACTATACTGTGGAAGCTATACTCACTGATAGTTAGTTAACTACTGTTATTGTGATAAATCGCGTGAGCCATAACTTGTGAGGTAACTTTGGCAGGTTAGGTACCAATTAGAGGAGAAAGGAGAATGTTCCACAATAGAACCACTCTTTTTTTGATAACCCAGAGTGTCCTGGCCTCTTAGAGCACCCGACTAATCCCAGCGGCACATGCGCACCCCAAGTTAAAATGTGTCTGGTCAGCACGGGATATAAATCCCTAGGGTAGCCTAAATGGATGGATTCGAACTCAGGTTTCCCCCTTTAACTCAACTCTTAAGAACCTGTAACACCTAAATACTTCTAACAGCTATTGTCTCTATTGTGTTCCCATATTGGATGCTCAAATATTAAGTGTATTGCTATATTCATGCGGCATTGATGCTGTAGCCATGCTTTCCTGACTATTTCAACTTAATATTGTTAGAGAGTTATTTACCCAAAGGGCAGATCTACAAATGATAGAAACATTGGAACAGTCCTAACAACATAATCTGATAAGCCCTAGTTGTAATTAAGAGATCTCTGGTAGAAAAGAAAAAATCTACAGAGTTAAGGTTGACCTTCAATATGTAAACTGAATTTTTTTAACAAGAGAAGTATCACAATTACAAGAACCGATGCGTTGGGTCACTGTATGGAATTGCAACACAATTGTACCCAACCGATTCGAAGTGCTACGATGACATTGTACCAGAACACTAGTGACTGAGGAGCTTATCTGTCTCTAAGAAGTAAAGAAATACACAGTCCATCGAGATTTTGAAACCCCCATAATTATTTATAGGATGATCCAAATAACAGGGAGAGAGGAGTCAGTCAAAACATGAGGGGTATTAGGAAACCACTTTAGTCCAAGGCTAGAATCTGGTCGGTTAAACAGACTACTGCATGTATAAAGATCAGGTAGTAGCAATAAGAATAGTCATGTTAATTAGGAACAATTTAAAAGTGACTAATGATGGATATTATGAGTTATCCATCTTAGCAAGAGTTCCTATTTTAAAAGCTGAGAATTATTGCAATTTTCTTTTTTCAAAACTAACATGTCATGTGTTCATTTTTTCCTCAACATTTCGTGATCACCTCAGGATGTGTTACCTAGTAAAAGCGACCTGAGTGGTCTTTCCAAATGAATATTCGACTAATCTCTTGATTAAGAAGAACACCATGACGTTCATTGAAGGAAAGTATCATTGGCTTCACTAAAATTGACACAACAGGTCTCTTGTATGTCGGCCCAAGTCCATAAAAAACATATAAAATCATATCCTCATCAAAAACTTATTTGCAGTGGTTTTCTGCAACCAAAGAAACTTTGACAACTCTGGATGTATCCTTTCGAGAGGTAAATTATCGCAGTAAAATTAATAACTTCTTGTAGTTAATAACGTTAACATTGATATCTAATTGAAAAAAATGTGCAGGATGATGAAGACATATAAGCATTATGTGAAAAATCAGACATATCCAGTGGGGTGTATTATGGAGCAATATCTCATGGAAGAATGTATGAGGTATTGCATTGAATATATGCCAAATTCTAGCAGAGGAAGCCATAAGAAAGGAGAAAATGCGTTCGTGGAACAAGATGTTACTTTTGGGTACCCTATCGATGGAAGTGGAAAAACTTATCTTCTTCAACACGTGCAGTATGAACAAATACGTAGATGGGTTCTAAAGCATTATCCAGAAAATATTGAGTGGGAGAAGTAAGTAATTTATTTTATATTTTTAAATTATATATTTTATTTTTAAAATGATATAATATAATTAAGAGTTAATATTTACAGGAAGTATCAGACTTATCTTCAAGATTACAAGTCAAGCAATAAGCATCAGAGGGACAACTACATTCCTTGGTTAAGAAAAGAATTAGAAAATAAAGAAAATTCTATCATGAAGAGCCTTGCTGATGGTCCAGACTTCAATGCCATATCATATAATGCTTACATGATTAATGGTTATCAGTTTTGTACCGCACAATCAGAAATGAATAAAAGCACACAAAATAGTGGAGTATCCATGAAGGCTTTAACTAGCTTCCGGTCAAGTGTGAAAGATAAGAACCATGTGGAAGAAGAAGTTACTTATTATGGTATTATCAAACAAATACTTGAGTTGGATTATGGTTACTTTTAAAAAACAGTCTTCTACTGTGACTGGGCTCGTATAGAAGATAAAAAAAATGGTTGTGTGGTTGACCCAGAAACTGGGTTAGTGTTTGTTAATCTTAGGAGATTTATGAGGATTTCACATGAAGATGATGAGCCGTTTATTCTTGCCTCTCAAGCCACTCAAGTCTTCTATTGTAAAGATCAAACTAGGGATGATTGGTATGTCGTATTGGATGCTCCAAAGAGATTGACTCGGGATGTGGATGCCTATGAAGATCCCTTAGCACTTGAAGGAAGACCAAAAGCAAATGCTTTAGCATTGGCATTAGTAGCCCGATGTTGCGGATGAGGACGAGGACGAAGATTAATCTTGTTCTTTCATATTGTTCACTTGAACCTTATTTCTTCTATCCAATAATTATAACAAAAGAATTACTTACATTTCTTGTTGTTGATTTTCCTATTTTAATGTTGTTATAAGTTAGCTACAATTTTCAATTATCTTATTAATGCATTTTATATCCTTAAATGATAGTTTGATCAACAACTAGAGTTTGCCAATGTTTTCAGCAAAAGATAATGGCATAGTTTGGATCAGAACCGAGTGGATCTGAATCAGTTGGAACTCAAGAGAGTGGTTAGTCTATTATTTTCTTTTGTTTGGTAAATGTTATTTACAAATTATTAACAATATTTTATTTATCCAGGTACGCGTTTGAAAATTTAGATGAATGAACATGGGCAGCCTATTAGAGATGCTTCAACTCAATTTGCCACATTTGTTGGTCGGATGACGAGGACTCATTGTCCACCTGCATATGAGTCTTGGAAAATTGTACCTGTTTCTATAAAAGAGAAAATATGGCGCTTTGTCTCAGTGAGTGCATGTTGTTCATGCAATTTTCATTTAGTTATTCTACAAATAATTTTGATATCGTTTTATTTTTATTATAGGATAAATATTATGTTCCAATTAGTCAAAAAAAGATGATCTTAACGTAAGCGAATTTAATTTGGAAGCAATGGAAACATGACCTTCGCACCATTTATGATAAATATGAAACGGACGTAGAGCGGATGAAGTATCGACCAAAAAATGTGAAGGAAGATGATTGGAGAGCATTTATTAAAATGTGCTCGACAGAGGAAGATAAAGTACGCCGAGAAAAGGGGAAGACTTGTAGGAAAATGATGATGAACCCACACACCACTGGTAGACGAGGATCAGCTAAGATGGCAGAAGAGATGGTAAAGTCTACCACATAAATTTTTTAAATAAATTTGTTAGAATATTCACATTTGCTTATGACCTTATTGTACGTAAAAGCGAGTTCGACTGCATGATTGAGGACACAAATATTTTTAGCCTCTCATACTAAGAAGGATGGGACGTCCTTGGGCACACAAATAGTAAGATTATTTTAATTATTCATTTGCCATTAATAAATAATTAATATTGATCTTTAGGATCACTATATTTAACTATTATTTATTTTATTGGGATGAAATTAGGAGGCTTGCCTTATCGATCCATTCCTCGGAGAAAAGATTTACGGTTTGTGGGGCGTGATGGAAGGGGAAACATACGGGGTATGGGTACGGGTGTATCTAAAACCTCCATTCAAGCGTCCGCTCAAGCTAGGGAGATTGCTCACCAGGAAAAGATAGCACGTGAGAGCATTCAATCACAGGTTGATATGCTTAGACATGAGCTTGATGAGGAGCGTAGAGCACACAAGATCCTTGAGGAAAAAGTGAATTTACTATCACCTCTAGCTCCTTCTAAAGGGACATCTATGTCGACATCGGTTGACCAATTCGATTCTTATCAGGTATAAATTCAATGTTATGAAATAATAATCATTGGAGTTGTCATTGTCATATCTTATTGAAAGTACTTTTGCATTGTTGTTTTAGTCTCTCTTAAACTCTACAGTTTAAAGGCTATAATTTTTTTAGGGAACTCGACCGTCATCGGTTCAGCCTGAGATACTTGTGAACCAACCATCCATGTGTTGTCTATTGAAAAACTTAAAGAATAAAGCCATTGGACTAGGGCGAATGCATAGAGAGGCGACAACATCAAGAGATTCATACGCCATCATAATTGATAACATTTTCGAGGTCAATACAGAATTATATGCGAGTGAAGGAACATTTGGCGATGTTACAATTGGTGATATTATTACTTGGCCCAAGGGACTTGTAGATTTTATTTGATCTTGTTTAAGGGTAAATTTGATTCTATTTTACTGAGTGATTTTATTTTCATAAATATGTTTATATTTCCATCTAGCCTACTCACATTTTCAATTATAAAATAAAGCAAAAGTTGAAGTTCTCACTTTTCTTGTTGTAGCCCAAGACCCAAAAGGCAAAGGAAGAACAATAAAGATCAAATGAAGAACTGCGATCAAATGAGATGATTTAAGAACATCTGCGAATGGTCGGCTTTTAACATACCATAGCTTTTTGTATTTGGAGAAAATTGAGAAGAAAAAAATCAGAACTCTGCACTTTTATTTCTTTTTTCAGACTTTTAAAAAAAAAAGCAATACATGAAATGAACTAGTCATCAATCTTTTTTTTTAAATATCTTGTTCATCTCCTACTTTAGGGCTGAAAAATTGGCCGCTGAAAAGGTATGCATGGCTTTATTCCCTGATCCAATATTGACTTTTCTTGTATTGAGTCGGAGGTAATTCTATCTATTTGAACACTATTCTGAAATCTCCTCCAATTCTTGCATAAATTTCATCTGAGTTCTCTTCTGTAATAGGTGTTATCACTGGGAAGACCTCCAATCACAACCCCCTTAAAACAGGGCTGCATTCTGCCAATAGGTAGTAGTACCACCAGCATAACCTTTAATTACTCGGAGGTTTGACCCCGAGATGGTTTTCCAATTCCCTTCCCTGTTTCAACTCTCAACTCTTCTGTAAAACAACACGTAAGCTGCTGATGTTTTAATCGCCTCCTCACCGACTGAAGAAACATGACTGTCATCAAAATGGTACCATCTGTTCTCTTCTATTAGCTGCACGCCCAACACATAAAATTGCTGGATTTTTCAATAACATGGTATTGATGTTCTAAAAAATAATGCAAATTGAAACAGACTCTAATTTGTTCTCAGGGAGTTCATTTAGATGTCAACACAGGATCAAGTGTTCTGAACTTGCTGAGATTGCTGGTCACGTTATTGAGTTCAGGTAGCTACAGCTTGTAATCATATTTTATTGTTTTAGCGTGCAAATAAATTGGATATTTATGTGATGTATGAAGTACTTTTCTCTACCATCCTTCCAAACTCCATGTCATATAGATTAGTAGAAAAGTAATTGAAATTCTCAATTCAAATAGACTAACTGGAATACAATTAAATTCCTAACTCATTGTCAAATAGATTAGTAGCAAAGTAAATAAAATACTCAAACCGACATTATGTCCTTAAAATCAATAAAAGGCCAGCAAGGAAAAGTTTTAATGGTGATTGTGCTCATCTTTCATGTTTACTCTTTTTTATTTCTCACTTGTAGATCTTCTATAGAGCTTCATTTTTGTCTACTAAGTATTTCATTCTGATCTTTCGTACCTCTAGTTGTGAACAATCTGAGTTTGTAAAACAGCTTATTCTTTCATCACACTCAAATTCTCAAAATTTAAACTCTCACTATAATAATGCATTTATGCATTATCAACTTCTACTTTAGAACTTAAAATTTTCTAATATCCTCAATTTATCATAAGAACTGTATGGGAGCATGAGTGATTTTGCCATGTATAGCTTACAAATATGTCAGCAAAACCAGAAAAAAAAAATGGATATTACTCAAATTGAAGTGGAATCACTCTGGTGATCCAGATCTACATGGCATGAATCCAGATATATATGGCATACAATTCTTTATAAAAATATCAGATTGCTTAGATAAATGTAGGAAAAAAAAATGTCAATGTTTCAAAAATTAGACCCAATGCTGAACTCATAAAGAGCATAGTTTGGATTGTGGCATTATTAAAACATATTAATTGCTTATCAATATAATCGTAATGTGCTCTCTCATCTAATTAAATCGGTGATACAATTTGATCAAACCTCAATCTATTGATCCCTATTTTATGTGCTTTTTCCAGCTAGCAAAAACGCCGGAAACTCTATCGATGAAGGACTTAGATTGAGGACTCGAGATCGCAGCTTCAAACTGGTTTCCTCTACTTTACAGTCAAAATCCAACATGGAGTATCACATGCTCAAGTCTCAGTAATATTTTTTTACCTATAAAATTGAAAGTTTAATCTGTAAGAGATACCTCGACATTTTACCACAATCAAAATATCATGCAATATGTAGGGCAAAAAAAAACAGAACATGTAGTTCATATTTATGGTTAATTAGCCACTAATATTAGCATAATATGAGTTTACAAAGATATTCAACATGAACAGAATGGAAAGAGCATTGCCATGTATCTTTTCTCAAGAGGAAAACAAAATAGCAGCATAAGCAGAATGGAAAGCACATCCCCATGTATCTTTTTTCGAGTCGAAAAGTGATCATGGAAAACAAAAAATTATAAAAATTGTGGATCATTTTCCATCTGATCCCATTATACATGAGGTCATTTTCCTTAAGTCAAACATTGGGTTTGCCCCCCTTTTGGAACCAGAATCTCTTATTTATTATATTTATTTTGCTTTTGTGAAGACCTAGTGACTAGCAATATATTATTATATTGTTTGAAATTGTGGATCTCATGGTTCTGATCTTCTGTTTCTTGTTGTACGTGAGATCTCATGGTTCTGATCCTGATTCTAAAGTAATAGAATTTGTAAACGGAGAGGAGATTATTGTAACTATATGATTTCAGATGCATGATCATGGAAGCAAGATGTATGAGATTTATATGAAACTTTGTGTAGGAGCTTCCAATAGTTATATTTAAAGATTGATAAGTAATAAAAAGCATGGCAGAAACTACAACTTCTACCTCTCAACTAAACTTGTCAAATTAATACTCCAACCGCATAAAGCCGTTTACTTTCATTTTAAGTAAGTATAAACTTAGGGCATACTTCTATTTCAGGATGGAACATCGTTTTTTCAACATGCCTATCTCTCCTGAGCAAGTAGATTTATGTCTATGCAAGATGATTCGACCAAAATATATGGCCCTAGCAAATTGATTACTTTGTTTTATCAAAACATGAACAAGGGTATATGGTAATTCACTTGGCGAAATAGATCTTTATTATCTTCCAAAATGTCACCAACTCTAGCATCTCATGGTTCTGATCCTGATCCTCTTCTTCGGCAGTTTATAGCACACCTTGGAGTTGGGTATCAAATGACCCCTTTGATGGTGAAAGAAGCGAGCAATTGGTTTGACAGGTTTCTCTAGTACAAAGGCTTCTCCTTCCCATCAGGTGATTCAGACTCTTAAATCATGCACATTTTCTTTATTTTTAGCAGGAATATGCATTATTCAATGTGAATTAAAAGGTATCTATTAATGTACACTAGAAATTTTACTTATCTATTAAAATGTTACATAT
This sequence comes from Chloranthus sessilifolius, assembly GCA_021018995.1. Classification (NCBI taxonomy): domain Eukaryota; kingdom Viridiplantae; phylum Streptophyta; class Magnoliopsida; order Chloranthales; family Chloranthaceae; genus Chloranthus; species Chloranthus sessilifolius. The sequence goes on from JAJIZI010000027.1 coordinate 140,605, forward strand.
AAATGTCACCTAGCAAATCCTCATGAGCAGAGTATGATGTTTCTCTTTGAAAAATGTCATTTAACAGTCTCCTATGCAGATTTGATACAATGGAATGATGCATTAATATACACAACTGCTGCTATACACATAAATCTAAGGTTTCGAATTTTTGCATTTGCAGTTCCAGCTCCTTTAACATGATTTCAACAGACTTGGCAAGAGTATCCACAGATGGTCTTGTTCTTTTTGCTGGTAATTTTTGAATAATTTTGTGTTGTTGCCTATACAAGCGAACTTTGCAATGCATATTCACTCCAATTCCTCTAAATGTAGGGATAGAAAAAGATACTCTATTGCTTTCTTAAAGGATTGGCATGTTTGGGGGAGCATGTGATGAATGAGAGGGCCGAGCACATTTGTACACCATAGGTATGATGATAAAATTTATATTTATTTTTATATTTATGTCTTCCCTTGGTATTTATATTTATATACATTTGTATTTCTTTTTATTCTTATCATTAGTCTAAAATTAAAATTTTGAGTATTTTCTGTAAGTCAATGTGTTTTATAAGATGTATTTATCAGAATTATGTACCCACTTTTGGACCTGACCTGGATCTGTTAAAAAAATGATATACCTATATATTGTGTAGCAAACAGGTACCAAGTTGGGTTCGAGTCGGGTTTGAGCTAATTTGAATATAACCTATTTATATAACATGTCACTATTTTCAACCGGCCTATTAGATGAGAACTTCGTAGATGGAAGCCAACACTATCTCAGTTTAATAATGTTCTCTTTTCATTTCAAAGTAAGCTTTCGTCTGAAGCTCACTTCAAGCAGATCATTAGGAGAGGGACACTTGACAGGAGAGGCAAAATAAATTTTTTTTTTTTTCTTTTATTTAGACTGTTAACTCTTATTTTTTTATTCTTTTTATTTGAATAAAAAGATTGGACATGTTGAGTTTAAAATGTTTGGCTAATTTGAAAGGTTGGATGATAGGTTGAGATGCAATATTTTGTTTGAATAAAAGAATTGGGCATCTATTTTTTTTATTAATGACATTGAATGATTTATATTTGAGTTGAATGGATGTGTTGAAATATAAAATTAATAGCTTTTTCTTTATATCATTTTTTAAAGCATTAAAAAAGCATTAAAATTGTATTAAAAAAAGTATTACAAAAGCATAAAAAAAATTACATTAAAAAAAAGAATAAAAAAATATTATTTTAAAAAAATTGTCGAAGTAATTTTTTTTTTTTTTAAATATATATATATATATATATATATATATATTTAAAAATTTGGTTGTAAAAAAAGGTTTTTTTACCATTATATATAAAGGCTGGTTTATGAATTCATAAACCACTGCTTTTGTATAGTGGAAAAAAATCACTCCTTTTTTACAACTGCTTAGGTAGTGGTTTTTGAAAGAACCACCGTCAAAGACAAGGTGATTTTTGAAAAATCACTTTAAGGCAGTGATTTTTTTGGCTTTTTCACGTAGTGTTTTCTTCTTTCTCTCTTGTTTTCTCTTGTTGCTTTTTCCTTACATTTTTCGTCCACCTTATATCCTGAGATATCCCCATCCTGAAGTTTATTGTATATTAGAAAGCCAATTTACTTAGTGTTGGGATCCTATTCTTGACAGATTGAAGATTTTAGCGCTAAAAGAACAAACTTGTATCCTTGGTTTATGAGTGTTTGCAGTTTAGGTGGTGTTGGTTTTGAAATCAGCAGCCTTATATAGCTTCCCCAGTTGTATGATGTTGTCCCTGCTTTATGGTGCGGGAGTTTAGTTTTGGAAAGATACTTTGAAATGGAAAAGTAGAAGTAAAAGAAGAACTTTTCTTAGTGAAATTTTTAATCTTTTTTACCGATAAAAACAAAAAGTAGAATATTTTTTTGATAAAATGGGAAGTTATTTGTTAGAAAGAAGAAACTTATGGGAGTGGGGATTTATATATTAGGGAAATTTGCACTTTCGGCCCTATATGTTTGCGTATTTGCAGAAACGGCCCTATAGTTTCAACCGTTGCATTAATGACCAGCTCCACGCCTAGCCGCCTCCGCCTGCTCCACGTCAGCAAGGACCTATTTTAAATAATATAAAAAAAAAAAATTTCACCGCCCTTTAACAGAGAGTACAAAAGCTACTTTTACATTTCATTAGTTACTGTTACTTTTAAGTTTAACTTTTCTGAAAAAAACAAGAGAGCGGCGACTTAGCGGCGACAAAGCGGTAAAAGGTCACAAAGGTCACATTACAATTCCAGGTAATTTATTTTTTTTACATTTCAACACATTTAGTCATCCCCAATGTTTCCCACCTAATCCGATAACTTACCGATAATCTAAGTTATCGACTGATAACTTAAATTATCGACCGATAATCTAAGTTATCGACCGATAATTTAAGTTATCGGTCGATAACTTATATTATCGATCGATAACTTAGATTATCGGTCGATAACTTAGATTATCGATCGATAACTTAGATTATCGGTCGATAATTTAAGTTATCGGTAAGTTATCGGTAGGTTAGGGGATTAGTAGTTTTTTCAAAATCACTTCTTTTATTTATTAATTGCTTTTTATTTATATTGCAGTTTCTACTAAGTTATTGAAAATGACCATGACTCTAAAGCCCATCGGAAAATGTTCTGGAGTTAGTGTTAGGAAATTTTACATGCACTGTAACGAAGAGAGAAAGAAAATATTAGATGATTCAGTATTCGGTCATCTATTTAGGATGAATAAGAAATTAGGTTTCGTTGGAGACTTGGTTGACGCTATTTTAAGTTTTTGGGTTGAAGAGAATATTTTCAAGGTCAAGAACACCAATGTACTCCTGCAACAGATCGATATAGCCTTGATTTTAGGCCTCAACATGTCGATTTGTAACTGAGTCTGAGAAGGTTGCCGTAAAAGAGGAAACAACAATTCGATACAAATTCTTTCGGGGGAAGCCGGCGAAAAGATCTCGTATTGAAGAAATTATTGACAGTGCTGATTTATCCAACGATGATTTTTTGAAACTGTCATTATTATTTTTCGTGTGTTCTTTTTTACTTTCGGACACATACCAGGAAGTAGATACACGGTACTTAGAATTAGTAGATAACATTGAAGAGTTCAACAAGTTACCGTGGGGCCTGATAGTTTACAATAATTTATTAGATAGTATATCAAAAGCGAGTGGCAGGAGGGAAATGGCAAGAAGGTCAGAAAAGGGGCAATATAATATCTATGGATGCACTATCGCCTTACAGATTTGGGCGTTTGAGCACTTTCCTGCAGTCTCCACCGCTCCTATTGGGCTTAAAGAACCATTTCCAAGGCTAATGAAATGGGAAGGCCCGAAATTCAGTCGTAATCCTAATTTATATAGAGAAAAATTTCTTAAGTCTAAAGTGATTATAGAGCTTAAAGTTGAGAAGCACGAATTACAGTATAAATGAGTTCGATACTTTTTTATTCGAAGAGAAATGGAAAATAAGAAGGAAGAGACCGAAGAAAGAGAAGAGCCTTACTCCGAAGAAAATATAGATGAATATGATGATATCTCAAGTCATCCAACACGTCCGGAAGAAAGAGCCGAAGAGCCGATTAGCCGAGATTACGACAATGAGGATGACGAAGATTATAGCGACGATAACGATGATTTTGAAGTCGTTGTCGTCAACCAAAGGGCAAACCAGAAATTAGGCCCGAGCCAACAAGAGAGCAGCCAGTTAGGCAACCGCACCTAACCAAAGAAGTAACGGAGCTAAGAAAAGAATGCAAGACGCTCCGCATGGCTGTAAAAGAAATGAAAAAAGAATTCCGGCATGCATTTACGCTGCTTAAAGGGCAAGCACTCACCATTGAACAACTAGGCAGAGATAAGAAGGCCTTACAAAAAGAAAATAAAGCAATACGGAAGGATCTTGATGCGGTCATCTCTCATTTAAGAAAGGTATCAAACCAAGACTTTTCAAATTTAGAACAAAATCATTTCTTTACAACTTAATGCAAAATTAGCTTGTCGTCCGAAGATGGAACTTATCGTCCGACGATGTACATTATCGACCGATAATTTAAATAGTCGATCGATAATGTACATTACCGGACGATAAGTTACATTATCGGTCGATAATTTAAATTATCGATCGATAATTTACATTATCGACCGATAATGTAACTTATCGTCCGGTAATGTACATTATCGATCGACTATTTAAATTATCGGTTGATAATGTACATTATCGATCGACTATTTAAATTATCGACCGATTAATTAAATTATCGGTCGAAAATGAAGTTTTTTTTTTTTTGTAATGTATATTTTTTTGCAATTATGCAGGATAATATTTTAACCTCTGTGCTCTTTGACACCTTCGTTTCCTTCACCCACTTACCTCAATCAATCGTCCCTCAACCCACCACTCATCAACAAAGCCATCATCGCCCCAAATCCCAATCGCTCCTCAACAAAAACATCACCAGCCCCAAAACCAACTGCTCCTCAACCAAGCCATCAGTCAAGTGCCCCAAAACCCTCTGCTCATCCACCTAGACAACAATCAACTGCCCCAAAACCCGCCGCTCCTCAACTTACAAATAAATCTACTGCCAATAAAGCCGCTGCCCCAAAACCTACTGCTCCTCAGCCTACTAAACAACCCTTGGTTGATGTGGGTGATGATGGTGCTCCTCTTACGCAGCCTTCTCGTGAGTCACAGCCGGCATCATTAAAAACAATTATAGTGAAACTATCATCTACAAAAAATGAAGCCGAAGGTTATGACTTGCGTGCTCGTAAGAAAAGAAAGTCTCCGACCACTAAAGCATTAATAAAAAAACCAAAATTGGTTGTAGAGGAGGAGGAGGATGAGGCAATATCAATGGAGCAAAAGTATATGCTTAGTTTTTGGAATCAGCCGGAGAACGAGGACAATGTGATCATCAATACTATCAGCGGTGTTGAGATCACAGTTGCTCTTTTGAAGGTTCTCAAAGGACGCTCGTGGCTCGACAATGAAGTCATCGACGCATACTCGAGAGTCCTTGAAGTTATAAACGATTCAATGTTTACGGCCAATGCCGAAAAAGTCGGTTCGCTTCGCTTTGCCTGGTAAGGTTTCAAATATTTATTGGAAGCTCGTTTGTTTCTTTTATTTGTCTTTTCAATCACGACTCTTGATTAACTTCTTCTAATTTATTTACTTACTACATTATCCTGTTTCAAACCTTGTTTATGGCAGACGAGAAAAAATTTGAAAAATATATCGATAATGAAGGTATAGCTGCGCTCAGCGACCTCGATAGGTGGCAGGCCTATTGTGACGAATGGAATGTTCGTAACAATTCAAAGCCGATGGAACCACTATTGACAAATAATATCCGCGGAATTCACGCGATCATTTGTGGAGCAATGCGTTTTGAATACTAAACTTCGCTTTATTTAACGTTAACCGCTTTTAAGTAAAATTTATTATTTAAAGTTTCCGTTCCGTTTATGCGTAGATTTATCTTCCCATGCATAGCCAAAAACATAGCCATTGGGCGTTGGCTATAATTTCATTAGTTGATCGAGAAATTAAGTTAATTGATCCAGCAGACCGAGAGTGCTCAAAAAGGTTTGAAGCGCATAAAGAATGTCTATTGAATCACCTTCCGCGCCTTCTTTACACTATCGGTTTGAAGTCAGCTTTCGATCAACAGTGGAAGGTATCGGCATTCAACAGTGTCGTTCTCCCGATCCAACAAAATGGTTGGGATTGCGGTGTATACGTTTTGAAGTATATAGAATACTTCTCCCAACAGCGGCCTATTGATTTCGACGATAAATATATGCAACAATTTAGAGCCGAAATCGGACATCGAATGTGCACGTTTGGGAAGAAGAGTTAATATCTGTAAAAAATTTTAGTGTTTTGTAAAGATATTTTTTGATGAAATTGTAAATTATTTAATTTTATTAATTTTTATTAAGTTGTATAATTTTCATTTTCGTTGTTATCAATTTATCTTATTTGTATCACCTTGCCTGATTTATCAATGGAGCCTTCCTCTCTTGAAGCAATTCCAATAGGCCGATGACTTATATCATCGGCCGATATCTTAAATCATCGTCCGATATCTTAAATCATCGGTCGATAATTTAAGTCATCGGCCGATATCTTAAGTAATCGAACGATATTTTAAGATATCGGACGATAGCTTAAATCATCGTCCGATATTTTAAGTTATCGGACGATATTTTAAATCATCGGCCGATATCTTAAATCATCGGCCGATATTTTAAATCATCGGCCGATGATTTAAGCTATCGTCCGATAATTTAAATCATCGGCCGATGATTTAAGATATCGGCCGATAATTTAAAATATCGGCCGATGTTTTAAGATATACCTTTCTGAATTGTGAAGCCTAATATCTTTGGTTTGGCTTTATGCCAATCACTAGTAGATTAGGGGCGAATTTGGCAACTTCAAATCCTGTTTGAATGAATGAATGATTTATTAAGAAGCACAACAATATATTTTAATCACAATTCCAAAAAAATATATTAATTAATTGGTAGATATTGATCGCTCTTTTATTGAGGTTTAATCTATTTATATTGAAAGGAAAAAAAAGAGAAAAAAATACTCTTCTATAATGAGATCATTTGGAAGCTCGATTGCCACTACACTAGGTCTAATCTAATCTAAATCTGTTTTCAATCTCAACCTTTGATGTAATATAAGTTAATTTCAAATATTAACAAATTTACACGAGCGACGATTATGACCGTACTTGTTACAATTTTTACATTGTAGTGGTCGAACTTCCCCTTTAGATCTTGTTCTCCTTTTCTTCGGACGGCCGGCTTGATGTATTTTGTGGGGAGGCAAAACTTGAATGTCTTTTATTTGCGAAGTCCATTGGCGCTTGTCAACGGTCGGGACAAAGTGTTCTTTATAAGTTTCCCTAAATAAGTCACTGGTAAACCAGTGTTCACAAAATTGGGGGATCTCTCTTCTCTTTTCGCGATAATGCGGCAATCGCGTATGAACATGGTAATCCAAGAATAGCCCAACGCGTCTACATGTACATGTTCGCGATTCTAGATCGACATCGTGAGTGTAATCACCACGTTTAACTTGAAATATATCACGACCATATGGTATGCGTTTTTTCGACGCCCATCCCGAATTTCTTTTTATGTGTTTTTCGCCATCGGTGTTAACACATGTCATTTTATTTTCCTCCCGATTTGACGAAGATAAAATTCGACTACTTTTGTGCGAATAGTTTCTAACATGCTCACAATCGGTTCCTCCCTGGCTATTTTCAACACACTATTTATGCTTTCAGCTATATTAGTTGTCAACATATCATAACGCCTCCCTTGAAAATAAGCGCGTGCCCAGAAATGATCACCAATTTCTTTAATCCATTTTGTACATTCACGCGCCGTCTTCTATTTTCGCATAATTCTTTTAAATTTTGCTTACGAAAATGCACGACAAAGAACCCGTAAGCGGTCTAGAGATTGTATCCTTATATTTATCAAACAGATTTAGAGCCAGGTGTCACATACAGTAGCTGTGAAAGGCATTAGGAAAAACTTTTTCCACTCCTTCCATCAAACCTTTCTGTCTGTCTGATATCAAAACAAACTGTTCTTCAAATTCACCGATTACACGTCTCCCTAATAGATCAAGAAACCATGTCCAATGGTCTTCATTTTCTTTCGGTACAACGCCGAACGCTATAGGAAATAAATGTCTATTCCCGTCTATCCCCGTAGCTATTAACAACACTCTCTTATATCATCCACGCAAATGCGTTCCATCTACCGCAATTATTCTTCGTAAAGTATTACGAAAGCTTCGAATGCAAGGTTCGAATGCCACGAAGAATCTCTGAAATGCATTATCAGGCTCGAGACACAATTCGGTCTGTATGTCTGGATCGACCCGCTGTAATTCGGCAACATATGACGGTAACATCTTAAATTGCTCCTTCCAGCTACCTCGGATGTCATTCAACGCCATTTCTTTTCCTCTCCATGCTTTCCAGTAACCTACTGTTATACCGTATTATTTTTCAATATAAAAAATTATTGAAGCAGGAGTCTCGTCAAAACCCTTTAATAGTTTATCTCTAACGAATGAAGCTATCCACGATGTCGTACATTGGCGATGTTCGCTTCCAAAAGCTGGCATTCCGCACGTGTGTTCCGGGTGGAAAGTTTTCACAGCAAACATGTCTACACCTACTAATTTCGATGCATATATTCGCCAAGCACATCCTACTTCAACACACCTCGCAGTTACTCGAAGAGGACTGGTTTTTATTGGTTTAATCTGAAAATTATTTGTCATCGCAAATTCTTTAAGAACTTTTTTAAATGATTTCTTATTTCTAAACGCCTGACCAATGGTAATCGTTCCCCCTTCGTACAGTTCCTCATCGTCTGAATCCATATACTCCCCTTCCGAGTCATTAAGCTGATAGTCTTCGTCCACCAGAGGTTGATCAATTCCCCTATTAGTATAAACACGCGAAGTGGGAGACGGCGAGGCTTCATCATTTTCAGGATCACTATCACCGTCATCGACTGGATGGTTATTACGTGATTGGGATTGAGCCCGTCGATGTACGCTTGGTTGATGTGCAGTTGTTTGGATTGATGTTAGCCGATGCGGGAATGTTTGATGTATGAGAGGTCGCATTGAAGGCTCGATTATCGCTGGCTCAAGCTATTTGTTCGGAAGGCCATTGATATGGACTAAGGCCGACTAAAACGCTTTCCCACCGATTTACGAATCAAGTTGAACGAGATGTATCATGCATCGGATTCATTTGATGAGAATGTCCTTGATCTTCATCGCCTTCACTCATCGGAATGTCCGAATAGGGTTGCTCGAAGTTTCTTGTAGTAAATCCTATTTATATTTGTAAATCTATTATCGGTGCAACAATGTTCTCCTCTTCATACCGTATTCCTTGATTTTCAATCAAATGTTCTGTTCCCACACCATGATCATCTTTGTTTGTTTCCTTAAACGGTTGAAATGTTTCTAAAGACGGCAAAATTTCTGCTATAGTAGTGACTAATGATTTTTCGATATAAATATTTATAACATCATCACCGATACGATATGCTCTAAATAAGTTTGTAAGATCATCAGAGTCAGACAATTCGGCAAATGCAAGCTCATTCCCTATGCATAATGAAACAGTAAGTGTAATAGAATGTTCTTCCGGTCGTGTCCGACTGACTTTGTACATTTTCTCTATAAACTCATCAAATGATATATTCTCCGTGACAGTGACAATCCTCCGATATCCTCCGTTGTAAGTATTATCTCTCACGCGTACGAAATCAAAATGGCAAAGAAGGGGAACATCCATTTCAACCTACAATATTTACAAAATTAAAATTAAAATTAGTTGTTTATAAAGAGTTATACTTGACTTAGCGCTACAATTGTTTAAAAATATTATTAAAAAATTAAAGGAATGAAAACTTTAGAGTTTTTGTCAATCATAGGTTATCGCTCGATATCCTAAGATATCGGGCCGATATCCTAAGATATATAGCCGATGGATGGACTTTTAACGTAAACCATAATCCAAAAACTAAAAAAAAAATGTAAAGACCCGTATTTTGAACCCGAGTTAGACTGACCCTGTGTGTGTATTCGGCTCGGCAACCGACGTCACCATTTGTTTTGGATTTTTATCTAGATGTAATTGTGCGGACAGATTTTAATTTAGAGCCCATTTGGACCCTCGTGCGAAAGTTGTGAACCGACCTCGGTGTAGCCGCTCAACACCGGACTTGAGTTTTAAAATTAGAAGTGTATAATACATAAGATGTGTGTGTATGTTTTACTTTGTGAGCAATCTTATTATAAGAAGGAATTGCATTCCCGTATTATACTAGGTTTTGTTAAGAGAGGATAGTTACCCAACCGTGTGAAACTCCTTCTTCTCTCTTCTTCAATCATCGTAGGAGATCGGTTTAGAAAACCTCCTTCTCTAGAACCCTCTTTGTTGAAAACACTTAAACCTTAGAAAGAACTTGAATCAACCTTGGATTCATAGTTGGCTATTGGGAGAGGTTGAGATCATTGGGGGCGTGTTGGAGTTGTCTCTGTGAACTCGTGGGATCGAACGCGGCGCGAATCGTTGAGGAAACCCGTCGATTTTTATCATCGCTCGAGCAAGGTATCACCGAACTCCGACATTGCCTTAGTATTTTAGTCATAATGTTTTATTTCGAACTCTGATTAAGACAATTCTTTTTGCGTTGAAAAGCTAATAGAAAAATCTACAACTTTCATGTTTTAACCAACTCATGAATCAATCGTCTTGATGGTCAAAAAAATATGAGAATGTTACGTTAAATCGCTCGAGCGAGCTATTATCATCGCTCGAGCGAGGTATCACCGAACTCCGATATTACCTTAGTATGTTTGTCATAACATTTTATTCCGAACTCCGATTAAGACGATTCTTTTTGCGTTGGAAAGATAATAGAAAAATCTACAACTTTCATGTTTTGACCAACTCATGAATAAATCGTCTTAATGGTCAAAAAAATATGAGAATGTTACGTCAAATCGCTCGAGCGAGCTATTATCATCGCTCGAGCGAGGTATCACCGAACTCCGGCATTGCCTTAGTATTTTAGTCATAACTTTTTATCTAGAACTCCGATTGAGACGATTCTTTTTGCGTTAGAAAGCTAATATAAAAATCTATAACTTTCATGTTTTGACCAACACATAAATCAATCGTCTTGATAGTCAAAAATATATAAGAATATTACGTCAAATTCTAGGATTGGCGCAACTTGCCTGTTTTGACTTGTTTTTGAGGAAACGCTTAAATAGGTCTATATTATTAGTAATTAGAGTTTATCTTAATGCATGAACGTATATTGTGATGTAGATTGAGGGCGAGAGGCCATCAATAGGACCTTGCTTGACTTCGCATAACTCTGAGTTTTAGGTAGGAGAATCTCATCTTTACAGTATTTTATTTTAATTCGCATGGATATTTTGAATTAAAATCTTTGAACTTGCATATGCCATTGAAATCACATCTGTAAATTGAAATTGATATGAATGACTAAAAATCTAAATCTACCAATCTCAAACTGAATCGCTTAAGCTCAAAGATTTGAAATCAAGAACTCGAACTATGTATAAGAGACTTCCATCCGATTATATTAGTATCGATTTGTTTTATGATTGACGAACGACCCTCAAAATTCTGAACAACTTCGCACAAGTTTCTCATTACGCAGGGCTTGTTGCATCCTCGAAAAGGGTTCATGAACGATGGTAGGTAGGGGTTCCCATCGGCTATATTCCCGCCTCTCGAGATATAGTTTACTCGGAGGTATTTTAAGTTGAGGATTAAGTCATGAATTACTTGAACTTTGCATATAGAAGTTAGAGAAACTAAGACAAAACACTGATCCGTTCTTGAAACTTTTTCACATTTAGAAATAAATCTTACATATGATTTCCGACCTAAATTCAATTTATTATCCGCTATATGTTTGATGGCTATATTCGATATTTGTTTTGAAACCATGTTAGTTAAAGTAAAATGCCGTAGATGTCTTTCTTCATCGAGCTTGTTGGTTAGCTCACTCGACTATACGCATGTGTGTATTGACGTGGCTATTCGTCGTGGAGATCGATCGACTACGTGCCTGAGGAAGAGCTTGAGGTTCCTCTTGAGGAGTTTTTCCCAGTATAGAACTTACTGATTTTCTTATTTGTGGTGAGAGTTAGACTTGAATTTGTGGGCCCAGTTTAGTTGAATACCATAGTTTTATATTTGACGTTGATTTCTGTTATGAGCCATGTTTCGATGATGGTCGGCCATCATCGGTAGTTCTTTACTTTTAATTGCTTCCGCATTTATTTTAGCTATGGATATTTATTGCGCTTTACTCTGATATGTGTCCTATTTGTCCGGCTTATCGTTTATTCGATACGTTGGCGAACCGACCTTTCCTATACCTGAGGGATTGGAAAAGTCGGGTCGTCACAAAAAACCTCTTTTAAGATATCGACTGATAACTTAAGATATCGGTCGATATCTTAAGTTATCGGTCGATATCTTAAGATATCGGTCGATAAATTAAGATATCGGTCGATAAATTAAGATATCGGACGATAACTTATATATCTTGGACTACCTACAATGTTTTGAGAAATTGGGAAAACAATAACTTAAAAGATATTGTACTCGATATCTTACCTAGTCTGTTGTATTCTCTATGTTATACAACCTTTAGTGGAATCTCGAAATCGCTTTCAAAGAAAGATAAAAATTGTTAAAAAATGATACAAAAATTCTAGATTCAATGCTTGCATAGAGAAGCATATATATAGATATCTGACGTGCACGCGGCTAGGCTTGGAGCTGGCCATTTATGCAAGGATTGAAACTATAAGGCCTTTATGCAAATACGCAAACATATAGGGCCGAAAGTGCAAATTTCCCTATATACTATTATGAACTAATAATAATATTGATATTAGTGTTAGTATCAATATTTTTTATTATTATCATTGTTATTGTTTTTGTCGTTCTTTTTTATCTTAGGTGGTAAATATGTTGCCAAGGTGCCAATTGTGGTGGGGGTCGGCCAATTTTTTTTTAATGATTTTTCTTTCATATTAAAATAATTTTTTACCAATAAAAAATTTATTTTATTTTATTTGAGTAAAGAGATTAATTGAAAAGAAGAAAGAATAGTATTAGGAACAAAATGGACCACCCAAGCTCAGTGACTCTCTACCACTCCCTCTATTGCCAATTCCTCATGGCACCCAGGGGATCAGGTGGCTGCCACGTGGGAAGACGTTTATACCCCGGGGATGTGCGTTTGAACGCGTGAATGATTCATGTGTTCGAACCACTTGGCAGCCACTCAGGGGATCGAGTCCCACGACAACGTGCCCATTTAAAAAAATCAGATGTATATCCGCCGTCGAAAATATTGTCAAAGGTGCAAAACTTCAATGCCAACTTTGACCATGTTTTGGAAGGAGTAAAAAGTCCCAAAACTTTTTTTTTAAAAGATCACATGCCACATGGCAACTGATCTTGGGTTCAAACACATGGATCCATCATGCATTCGAACCCATGGTCCCCTTTTCACACACACACACACACACACACACATATATATATATATATATATATATATATATATATATATATATATATATATATATATATATATATATAGGGAAAGGTGAAGGTACTCCAGCTGGAATACCCTTACCGTACTCCAATATCCAGAGGGAGGTCAACATGGCCTCCCAAATATTGGAGCTTCAACAGCCTGTATAGATCAAATTTTAAAAAAACGAATTTAAAATTGAGTTTTAAAATTAAAAGTCAAATTTTGACTGTGATTCAAGGATCTAGATTTTACAACTCAAAAACAAATGGAGATGATGTTTTAGATTTTTCATTTTCAGAGATGATCTAGCGTTTAGATTTTCATTTTCAGAGATGATCTAAACAGCGCTACCTTGCTCCATGTGGCACCCAAAATATGTTTGAACTGCCCCATGAACCTCCATGTGGATGTTGCAGTACGGTGAGGGTACTCCACCTAGAGTACCTTCCCAGCTCCTATATATATATAGGATAGCGAAACGCTACATTAACCATGTAGCATTCAACGCTACCTTAGTATCATTTGGGTGTCGTGTGGCACCTAATCCAAAGATTGGACGCTGAGGCAACATGCACAAAGTCGACCACTTCCAAAACGAGAATAAAAAATGATACCCTCCATCCAAAATGTGGTCAAAGTTGGAAAAAATTGAATGTACTAGGTTAATGGAGGTGGAGGCTAAACTTTGACCACATATTTGAAGGGCAAAAAACAGTAAAAATAAATTTTCTTTTTAGAACCACATGCCTAGTGTAGTGTTCAAATGATACACTTGAAGTGTAGGGACCCCTTAACCATATATATATATATATATATATATATATATATATATATATATATATATATATATATATATATACTTATTGAGGTCTAAGGTTTGGTCCATCAACTTTTCAGTTTGGACTAAAATATCTTTGTTATATATCATATTTGTCATTTTTTTTCTACAATGAGCTGATGTCATTGATACATTTTAGAGGGCATTTTAGGATATAAGAAATTTCAAAGTCTAGCTCCACCTACTTGCCCTTATTAGAAATGAGTTTCAAACTAAGTCCTTTTATTTTGTACTGCCTTTTATGTTTATGTAGGGATAAAAAGGTAATGGAGTGCAACATGATTTAGGGTAGGCTATTTCACTGTGCACAGTACACTGTACAGATGGTTGAATCAAGTTGGTTTGTGTCATACTGTCATTGTGTGTTGCCTCAAATGACAAGAATGCATGGCTTTTCTTACACCCAATTTTTGAGCATTAAATGAGCAGCATGCCATCTAAAATACAATAAAATAAAGAACGAAAATTCTTTTAAACATCTTCATTGGAAAAAAAAACTATTTTAAACTTGCTTCCTTAGCAAGCAAGCTCAAAAAAACCGCTGCGATTAATTATAATACAATGGGCAGCGTTATTTGCAGCAGTTTGGTGACAAGAATGCATGTTTTCTATATAGACAACCGCCCCTATACTAGCTTTTTGTATCATACGGTGGGATTTTATTTTATTTTTTTACTAGGATTTCACTAAAAAGAAAAAAAAAGTACATGCGGTGGGATATGGTTGTACACAATATCTAAGGAGGCATGGATTTCTATGATTAATATAGATGTAATGTGACAATCTTTCTAAAGTAGCCATGAGTTTTGTTTCACATGGATATGTGTTGTTTTTCATAGGCTATAGGGTATACCCTGTTTCACAAATGTGAAACATTTTCTGGTACATGGCTATTCTTGTGTCTTCTCACATGGTTCAGAAAGATGTAAGATCAACAAAAGAATACTTCACTTTGCGGAAAAAAAATGTGGTAGCCATCTTATGCTACATCAAACAAGGAGAGTATGAATTCAAAACTCTTTAATCTTGTATCTGTTTTTTTTTAGGATCGTCGTCTTCTTCCTTTTCCTTGGTCTATTTTCCAATCCTATTTTTGGGGTTTCTTATTTATTTTCGTGAACATGCAGATAGAAACACCCGTAATCATGAATCACAAGCTGTTGAATGGGACATCGATGAAAATCATGCGGTTGCATTAGGGTCCAAACACAAGAAAGAGCAAGATTGGAAATTTATTTGTAACTGTGAAATAGTATTATGATTTATAAATATATAAAAAATTCTTCTTTATTCAATATATCTCGTATTTTGTGAATTTTTCAGTTATATATATGTGATCTGATCATTAGTTTTTAGTAGCAGAAGAATATCAATGAATTGGTTCATACTATGAAGCTTAAAAAAATATTTTCGAGTTAAAAGTTGGGATAGTTTTATTTTGCAAGGTCAATATGTCTGTGGATGGGAAGAACAAGGGGATGGTATTGATTTATCGAGTTAAAGACCGAGGAATTTATAAATGGAGCTATGGAGAACCTTAATGTCTCCATCATTGAATGCAAGTTAGTGTATGTGATTGGTATGCTGTTTATATGTGGCAGAAGGGAGAATGCGCCCAGGTGCACAGGGTGGCCCTTGCCCCTGATCGCCAGATTACATGCCACGTAGCGTGATCAACCCAAAACAAACCCCGTTAATACATGCCAGTAAATAATTACGTTTTTACTTTTCTACCCTCCATTTGATGGGTTAAAGATAAGGTAACGCCCCAAAACCTTGGTGTATTGATTTTCACCAACTTTGATCACATTTTTAATGGTGGAAAAGTCATAAAAACAATTTTTTTTTAATGGGATCTGATCGACCTTGCTTAAGTTGTCGTAGCACTTGATCCTTGCGATGGATGTCACATGATGGCCACCTAATGGTGGCCGCAAGGATATCTCTGCGCCCGGACCCACAACCCCGGGTCTATATATATATATATATATATATATATATATATATATATATATATATAATCTTTATTCAAGATTTATTTTCTAATTTTCTTTTTTATGTTTTGGTATGGGTAATATGTATGTCCTTAAGTGAAGGAAATATGACAAGGAGTTTTTTGTGAAAATGGTGGACGTTCCCAAAGATTTAACACCATTCATCTTGGGGAGCAAAGGTATTAGACGTACTAAATTTGTGCTACATTTTTTATTCCTCCAAAAAAAGTGAAACAAGTTAGTGCATCTATCTCTGTTCAATCCATAGAGGTTCTTTTAGATTTGTGTATACATCTCACTGGCATCCTTGAATGTGTTTGATTTGTTTGTTTTTTGATATTTATGTTATACTCACCAGTCTTTGATTTCTTCGAGGGAATTAGAATATCTTAAAATTATTTTTGTTATGCGGTTATAATTCTATAAATATTGTTATCTGGATGCACCATAAAATGTTAAGCAATTGTACTTGCTTCATTTTAAATGTTGGATCTTTGAGCAACCTATTTCAATATGAGGGTTCAAGAGCATTTAGTAGTCCAACATACGGATGCGGTTCCCAATGGTATGGGAAAGAAATCCATTAAAAGTTCATGAGTGCGAAAGGGCTGGATTAAATGTCACCGCTCACCCGTGTTTGTGATTTGTCAAAGTTTGAACTCTGTAGCTCTCAGCTATAACTATGAAATAATATATCTTTATAAATGGTATGTAAATTAATTTTTTAAGTACAAAAGATTCTTGTTGCATAATGTAAATATTTTGAAGAGAGGGTACATTCTTTTATATGTGATTTGCAAAAGATCCACACAGTTTTTTGTCTCCCTATGCTGGTGGGAATATAGCCTTTTGGTTGAATTTTTTTTATTTTTATTTATTTATTTTTGAAACGGTTTTTTCTTTTTAGTTAAGAGTATGCTAATGCGCATTTAACAGATTGGTACAAGAAGTGATCTCCCGTACACCTTCTATTATGAGTTTGGGTGACAGTTCCTTTTAAAGTAGTCTATTATATTGCATGGTCTAAAAGTTTTATAGAACTATCCATTTCCTTGACAATAATTGGGGGAATCCTTTCACTCTTCATACTGTCAATAAATGGGTGAGGCCTCCATGAAAAGTAAAAGACATGTTTGACCAAATCAGAAATATTTATGCACTGTGTCTGTCTCCGTTTATCATATTCCCCAAACTGGTAGGCTAAGATGAGATGTGGGCTCGATAGTCACTCTACCTAGCTAGGAGTTGGATGCTTTCTTTTAAGGAGTTTGTCTTTGATGGCTGGTCTATATCATGGGTAGGAAAGTGGTCCACCTATCCATCCGACCATGTAATATGTGCATAAATTTTTCGGTGTATGAGAGTCCGTGCATGTCACCAAGTCACTCGGATGGATGTCCCAGTTTCCCACCCATGATAGTTGAATCACCCATCGTAGACGAACTCCTTTTAAGTATGAAATTGTAATTCAAAATATTAAAAGGCCCAAATTTTAGCCTATGTTATATGTACTGCAAGTGACTGTATTTTAATGGACCACAAGCATAGCACGTGTTATTTAAATCCATAGACCGATAGATAGGATTCCCATGATCTCAAGATCTATTTTGTGGAAGATTGAGACCAAAGATGATCTCTATCATCTTATTCAAAGCAGCCAACAAATTTTCCTTTATGTAAGTGAGGAGGCTTTAACATAAAGTGGTGTGATAGTAACACCAGCCTTTTATATCGGTAAAAAGGGCATAATTACTTCATTGTGAAGAACTCATGGGATCCAAATGAACTCTTAGAGATAGCCTTTGGGTGCAATTTGCTCACGTGCATCGCACGTGCTTTTAACTAGTATATATATATATCCTCCCACTTGAGTCATGGAACATAACCCTATGACTCGAGCTACTATTGGTTGTACGTCACATTAGTTGACTTTTAAAGTCAGCAAATGTGACATGCTGCCAATAGGAGCTCGAGTAATGGGCTTATGTCCCATGATTCGAGTTAGGAGATCATTTCCTATATATATATGTGTGTGTGTGTGTGTTTATAGCAAAAGGCTTCTCATCTCCTCTTATACAAAATATTTTGTATATGCAAAACTTCCACACACTTCTTTTCTGGGTTGTAAACTTATTGTTGTTTTCTTTTCTTTTGATAATTTAGATGGGCATTAGTTTTATTTGGGTTCTCCTGTTTGCTTTATGAAGTGCTTGGGATGGAGTCGCTAAATTATGGAGCATGCCTCAAGTTAGGAAGGTTGCTATCTTAAAAGGTCACACGGAGCGTGCAACAGATGTGGCATTTTCTCCTGTGGACAATCATTTAGCAACTGCATCTGCTGACCGGACTGCAAAACTACGGAATGCAGAAGGTTCTCTTCTAAAATCATTTGAGGGCCATTTGGATCGTCTTGCTCGCATTGCATTTCACCCATCTGGAAACTACTTGAGTACTGCTAGCTTTGACAAGACATGGAGATTATTGGATATCAATACAGGGGTCGAGTTGCTCCTTCAAGAAGGCCACAGTAGAAGCATTTACGGTATCTGTTTTCACCGTGATGGATCTTTCGCAGCATCATGTGGGCTAAGCCACTACCTTTGTCATTCTAAGAAGAAATGGGAAGGTGCCTGCCTCTTCCCCACAATAAGCAGGCGTCTATTTGTGGATTTTATCAAAAGAATCTGATTTAACCATTTCCTGAATGCATAAAGATGCTATGGAACAAATCCCTTTTCTATTGGTGATAAATATAGTTCCTAATTTTTTTACTTCTGTAATTTTTGAGTGTGAAGTTCTTTCATCTCGGCTCTTACTTAGGTTCTTGGAATCAGTTTCTCTCCTAATGGCTATCATTTTTCCACTGGCAGTGAAGATAATACATGCCGTATCTGGGATTTCAGAAAGAAGAGATCTTTGTACATAATACATGCTCATTCCCACCTTATTTCACAAGTCAAATATGAACCCCAGAATGGTTATTTTCTGACAACCGCTTCATATGATACTACCGCTAAGGTATTATTCTGCAGGAATATCAGATCCCACTCAAAAAGAAAAGTGGACAAAATGGAAAAATCAATAACATTAAATGTATTTTGTTCTATGTTGTTGGATAAGTGGTAAATGTGGGTAATTACTAAGATTGTGGGTATAATTGTGAGTAAGTGCTAAATGTGAGTAGTTACTAAGATTGTGGGTATAGTAGTGGGTAAGTGTTAAATGTGGGTAGTTACTAAGATTGTGGGTAGAATAGTGGGTAAGTGCTAAGTGTATGGTAGTTATGTTTAAGTCTATATAAGGATCATCTTGTATGTGTTTTATGCAAGTGAATTGAATAGAAAGAAAGTTTGCTTCTTCATTTATTTAGTTTCTCTTTTCTCTCCTTCTATCAGTGGTATCAGAGCCAAGTTTGAGTTTCGAGGAGAGAAAAAGTGAAATTGATGGCTTCCGAAAGTTTTGTACAACCAGCCGTTCCACGCTTTGATGGTCACTATGACCATTGGAGCATGCTCATGGAGAACTTCTTGAGGTCCAAAGAATATTGACGTTGTTGTTTCGAGTAGCGAGTCAATGAGAAGGTGTTGTGCTGACAGATGTGCAAAAGACAGAGCTCGAAGGGCTGAAGTTAAAAGATCTTAAAGCAAAGAATTATCTCTTCCAAGCAATTGATCGTTCAATCTTGGAAACCATTCTTTGCAAAGACACGACTAAGCATATTTGGGACTCCATGAAGAAGAAGTACCAAAGTACTACGAGAGCTAAAGCCTTCAAGCACTTCGTTCGGAGTTGGAAATACTTCGAATGAAGTCAGGTGAATCAGTTACAAACTATTTTTCAAGAACGATGACAATCGTTAACAAGATGCGGATCCATGGCGACAAGACAGAGGATGTTCTCATTGTTGAGAAGATTCTTCGATCCTTGACACCAAAATTTAATTTTGTTGTCTGTGCTATAGAAGAAGCTAATGATGTTGGTTTACTATCAATTGATGAATTACAAAGTTCTTTGTTGGTTCATAAGCAAAAACTTAATCAGACGGAAAAAGAAGAACAAGCATTGAAGGCCTTTTCAGAAAATCACTCTACACCTAGTAGAGCTGATAGAGGACGAGGAAGAGGCAGAGGTCGAGGTAGAGGAGGCAGATACAACAATGATCGTGGGAACCAACAATAAAATCATTATCATCAAGAAAGTCAATTTCAAGGAAGAGGCAGAGGACGTGGAGGCCACTACTCAACAACTTATAGATCAAAGTCAGCAGACAAGTCAAATGTTGAATGTTTCAGATGTCATAGGTATGGCCATTATAAATCAGAATGTCAAATTGATTTGAACAAACATAGTGGAGATCAAACTAACTTTGCAGAAAAGGAAGAAGATGTGTCTCTGTTGATGCTGTGTCACGTGAAGGAAGAATCTCAACAAAACATGTGGTATTTAGACACTGGTTGTAGCAATCACAGGTGTGGAGAGAAGGATGCATTTTCTGACATGGATGAATCATTTCGCAGCTCTGTTAAGTTTGCTAACAACTTTACAATTTCAGTTATGGGAAAAGGAAAGGTAACAATCCAAACCAAAGAAAATTCCACCCACACTATCGCTAATATTTTTTTGTGCCAGATTTAAAGACCAACTTGCTTAGTGTGGGTCAGTTACAAGAAAAGGGATACGTGATCTCTATAAAAAATGGAGTATGTCAGATTAAAGATGTAAAGTTGGGCTTAATTGCTCAAGTTCACATGACGGCGAATCGTATGTTCCCACTTTATCTCCACAACATCGCTCATTCGTGTTTTTCTGTAAAATTAAAAGATGAGGCATGGCTATGGCATTTTCGATATGGGCATATGAATTTTGGCGGACTAAAAATACTACAACAAAAGAACATGATGACGGGACTTCCTCAAATTATAGCTTCTTCGCAAGTTTGTGAAGAATGTGTTGTTAGCAAACAACACCGTACTCAATTCCCACAAGGATAATCTTGGAGAGCGAAGAAAACATTGGAGCTCGTTCATTCCGACATTTGTGGGCCAATAACGCCACATTCTAATGGAGGTAAAAGATATATAATTACTTTCATTGATGATTATAGTCGCAAGATATGGGCTTATTTTTTGCAAGAAAAATCTGAAGCCTTTGTAGCTTTTAAAAGATATAAAGCATTTGTTGAAAAAGAAGTTGGCAACCAAATAAAAGTTCTTCGCACTGATCGTGGCGGAGAATACAACTCACATGAATTTGTAATTTTTTGTGAGAACCATGGAATCAAGAGGCATCTTACAGCAGCTTATACACCCCAACAGAATAGCGTATGCGAGAGGAAAAATCGCACTATTATGAATATGGTAGGAAGTTTTTTAACAACAAGTGGCATTCAAAAAAGTTTCTGGCATGAAGCAATTAATTGGAGCATTCATATATTGAACAGAAGTCCCACACTTGCTGTTAAAAATATGACACCGGAGGAAGCATGGAGCGGAAGGAAACCTGCTGTAGATCATTTCCGGATATTTGGGTGTCTTGCCTATGCCCATATACCAGATGAGAAGAGGAGGAAGCTAGATAATAAAGGAGAAAAATGTATTTTTCTTGGTGTTAGTGATAAGTCAAAAGCTTATAAACTATACAATCCTAGCACCATGAAAATTGTCATCAGTCGTGATGTTGTATTTGATGAAAAAAGCACCTGGTCATGGAATCAAAATGACGTTAAAGAAAATATTCCAGTAGATTTCGACGATGATGAGAAAGGGCAGCAGCCTATGGAGAATGAGCAAGAAGAGGAAATCACTCAAAATGTTCCAACTGATCAAAGCCCACTTGCAGTTGAATCACAAAGGCCTCAACGTGTTCGAAGAAGACCAACATGGATGACTAATTATGATGTAATCGGAGTTGACCAAGGTGATGATTTACTTACACATTTTACTTTATTTTCAGATTGTGATCCTACCATTTTTGCAGTGGCTGTCAAAGAACCAAAATG
Organism: Chloranthus sessilifolius; assembly: GCA_021018995.1. Lineage (NCBI taxonomy): Eukaryota > Viridiplantae > Streptophyta > Magnoliopsida > Chloranthales > Chloranthaceae > Chloranthus > Chloranthus sessilifolius. The sequence continues at coordinate 162,622 of JAJIZI010000027.1, forward strand.
GAGAAAGGCTATGGATGCTGAAATTATAGCCATTGAATGAAATGATACATGGGAGTTATGTGATCTTCCAAAAGGGCAGAAGACAATTGGTGTAAAGTGGGTTTACAAGACAAAGTTGAAAGAAAATTGTGAAGTTGACAAGCACAAGGCACGCTTGATAGCTAAGGGCTACAAGCAGAAGTTTGGTGTTGATTATAAAGAAGTCTTTGCTCCGGTTGCAAGGCATGATACAATCAGAGTGGTGATTGCTATGGCAGCTCAAAATTCATGGCCTATCTTCCAGTTGGACATGAAATCAGCATTCCTCCACGGAGATTTGAAAGAAGAGGTATTTATCGATCAACTTCCTGGTTATGTAAAAGTTGGCAATGAGCATAAAGTGTATAAGTTAAAGAAAGCTCTATATGGATTAAAACAAGCTCCACGGGCTTGGTATAATCGTATAGAAACCTATTTTTTGAATGAAGGATTTCAAAATGTCCTATTTAACATACACTTTTTATAAAGATTGAAGATGAGGGGAAAATGCTTATTGTCTGCTTATATGTAGATGATTTAATCTACACTGGAAATAATACAGCCATGTTTGGTAGTTTTAAGAAATCCATGATGGCTGAATTTGAGATGTCTGATCTTGGCATGATGCATTACTTTCTCGGCATTGAAGTGGTGCAGTCTTTTACTGGAATTTTTATTTCTCAAAAGAAGTATGTGCAAGAAATCTTGGACAGGTTTCAGATGAAGGATTGTAATCCTGTAAATACTCCATCTGAATTTGGTATGAAGCTAAACAAAGATAATGGAGGAAAGAAGGTTGACGACACTCTTTACAAACAAATAGTGGGGAGTTTAATGTATTTGACGGCAACAAGACCTGATATAATATATGCTGTAAGTGTGATTAGCAGGTACATGGAATGTCCTACAGAGATTCATCTCTTGGCTGCAAAACGAATTTTCCGATACTTGCAAGGTACTAAGGAATTTGGCTTGTTCTACAAAAATAGAGAACAGTCAGATCTGTTTGGTTTCACAGATAGCGATTATGCAGGAGATTTAGATGATCGAAAAAGCACATCTGGATATGTTTTCAAGATGGGGACAGGAGCTGTTTCATGGTCATCAAAGAAGCAATCTATTGTCACATTATCATCCATCGAATTTATCATCCAGAATAAATTGTGCTTGTCAAGCTATTTGGCTAAAGAAAATCCTTAAAGAGCTGCATTTCAAGGAGGATCGACCTACTCAGATTTATTGTGACAACAATTCAGCAATAAAGCTTTCAAAAAACCCAGTTTTACATGGTCGAAGCAAACATATAGATGTGAAGTATCATTTCTTGAGGGATCTCACGAATCATGGAGTCATTAATCTTATTTACTGCAGAAGTGAAGACCAGATCGCTGATATTCTAACCAAACCTCTCAAGCTTCCTGTATTTCAGAAGCTCAGGAAGCTACTCGGTGTTTGTACTTCAAATGTTTAGTTTCAAAGTTTAACTCTTATTAAACTAAATGTTATGTCTGGAACATTAGTTTAAGGGAGGGATTGTTGGATAAGTGATAAATGTGGGTAGTTACTAAGATTGTGGGTATAATTGTGAGTAAGTGCTAAATGTAGGTAGTTACTAAGATTGTGGGTATAGTAGTGGGTAAGTGTTAAATGTGGGTAGTTACTAAGATTGTGGGTAGAATAGTGGGTAAGTGCTAAGTGTATGGTAGTTATGTTTAAGTCTATATAAGGATCATCTTGTATGTGTTTTATGCAAGTGAATTGAATAGAAAAAAAGTTTGCTTATTCATTTATTTAGTTTCTCTTTTCTCTCCTTCTATCATATGTATCATTCAATCTAACCCTGGTACATCTGGTTCAGGTGTGGTCAGCTAGAGATTTCAAGTCCATCAAGACACTCACTGGACATGAAGCAAAAGTTACATGTCTAGATATTGGAGGAGGTATTTCCTTCTTTCAGCTGTAGAGATGCATCATAAAGTCTAAATTAGTTCATTTTTTGGCTGTTTTTTCCTACACTATATATTTCAGTCAGATCAGCAAGTCAGCATAGCTAACTGTAGGAAAATGTAGGATGTAATGCCCCCAGGAATGGAGCATTGGACCATGTCCTGAACTCATGATTATAGCCTGATGATCATGGTCGGCCAATGTATTAAAATCAGAGAAAATAGAGAAAATGTGGAATGTTCGTTTACCAAAACTATGATGTTACAATAGCTGGAAGTATGCTGTGACCTGATTTAAGGAGAGAATTGATGATACATGCTGACCCCACATCCCAAAATTGTCCATGCACCTCTGTATTAAGATATGTTCCATGACCCATAGTTATGATTTGTTCCATGTATTAAGCTTGATCTGGAACCTAATGGATATCTGAAGACGATCAAGTCTACACTATTTCCAACTGCAGTGAAATTTGATGAAATTGCAGTCAATGAACCTTGCCTCGCCAACCGTGCAGTGATGAGTGGACCTTCATACATGTACACTCTTTAGGGCATTAAAATCTGCGTACTTCTCAAAGTTCAAATAAATGCACAGCTGACAGGATGTTTGCTCATTGTGAGGATGGTCTGCAGTAGGTCCTCCGCTCACTGTAGACAAATTCATGAAGTGATTAAACATTAAAGAAAGATCCACCAAAAATCTAAGTGATTGTCAATGAGCCTGGTAGGGTTTGGGCTAGGACTTCCAAAATTAAGCTCAAAAGTTGGCCCAATGTTACCAGTCCACTTGTTCGCTAATTTACTTTGCGATTTAGGTGCACATTTGCAAACCCTCTAGGGAACCCGGTTCGTTGGGGTAGGATGAATTTCAAGTTAAAAGACATTTAATGTCCTTTAACCAAGAAATTTGCTATAGCTTGTTGGTTAGTCTTCCGTTAAATGTCTAGAGGAGGTGTTGGGATCAAAGCCTCAACTCATCGCTTATCAGCTTGATGGTAGGGATGGACCGTAATATACCGGTCTTATAATAGTTTTTCGCCATGTGGCTCTTAATCACATGATCGGATGCCACGAAAGGAGCAGCTTTGATGGTCACAATTATTGTGAAAATATAATAATAATTCTTGTAGCTCGAGGTGAGGTTTGTTTCGGTAGTTTCCTTCTTAGGTTTTCCAGCATCTTGTTGGTCTTGTACAAGTTTGTATTCTTTCACTCTTTCCAAAATAACAAAAAAGATCACTCGTTGGTGGATCTAGTAATTCATAGTTTTTTAATAGTCAAAAATTAAATTGCACCAGTCGAGTTGAATGGTTTGTATCTTCTGATAGATGTGATTTTTGGGGGGGAGCCATTACTTGCACACTCTTTTTAACTGGTTGCCTCAAATTAATAAAAAATTGATATTAATTTAATTTTTAAAATGACTAAATTACTTTGGTGGTTGCATCTTGTATAGAGGCAAACTTTTGCAGAATTACTACGAAGAGGAGATCGAAAGAGAGAGAACAAGACAGAACGGTGTAGAGAGAGGAAGAGATGAGAGAGAGAGAGAGAATAGCGAAAGATCGTATTTCCTGAACCCCAATTAGTTCCGGTAAATTTAGTTTTCAGAATACATGCAATGTCATTAGAATGCACCATGAGAAGTTTATATGGATGAAGCTGATTTGGAATGAGTATAATGTACATCCATTAATGTTCCTACCAGTGGGTATGGAGATGTAATTGTAGGATTCTTACAATAGGAACGATCCAAGGTGAGGGCAACCGGGCTATGATTCAAACAAGAAAAACAGATTTCTTAGCGACATTTTGACAGTAAAAAAAGTCATTGAATGGTTGAAAACATCTTTGGCACTCAAATATATGTGCATCTGTTTGAGGAGTTCCCAAAGGAAGATTGATCTGGGCACCACTCTTGGGTACCTAATGAGAACTCATTGATTCTAGGCCATCAGATTTTGCCCATCTTTGGCACAGAGAGACGGTGTAGAGAGAAAAAGACAAGGAAGTGCAATTTTATTTATTATTTTAGGTGAAATCACAAGAAGCATGTGCAAGGACAAATTTTGGTCAATTTGGTGCAATCACTTAAAAAGTGTGCAAGTACAAACTCCCTTTTTAGCTGACATCAGCTGCTAGTTGGACTACTTTGATTGATCAAATATGTGTGTTATGGGAAAAAAACATGTGTCATAGAAGGTAAGAAAAAAACATGTGTCATAGAAGGTAAGAAAAAAAGTATGATAGTCATGACACAAGCTATTTAATGACAAACATAGGCCCTGTTTGGTACTGAATTTTAGGCCTATTAAGTGCTTTTTTTAAATTTTATTTTTTTTATTTTTTATGTAGGTGCATTAAGTGCGCATAGAAATACTTGTAACTTGTAATCATGGTTTTAAATCTCGTCCGAGACGGGACATCTCGTACGAGACGTCTCACGTCTCGGGCCTCAACGATACGAGATCCTGCTGTGATTTTATTCCGAGATGCCACCTCATAAATACTATTTTTATATTGTAATTTATATAAAGTGTCAAGACTTATACACTATTAAAAGTGTACTACTCATTCTCTTTGTACACACAACACTATTTTATCTTATCATACCCTATTTATGTGATGATCTAGTAAATAGCTATCACGGTGTGTCTAAATCTATCCACCAAATGTCGCTATTATTTTTATTTTTTAACGACTAGTATTGAAGATCTTTGATCGGACGGTACACAATTGATTTATAGCTGTGATTATTTAATGAAGATGCGTTCCAATCATGAACAACTACTTGAACTGTTTTGATTTATCTCAAATATTTGCCACATAGCATAACAGTAAAGTATTCCTTTAATGGTGTAAGATCAAACATCTATTTTAATAGTGTATGATCATTCAAAGAATTATTTTTGTTTCACGCCTCGCCGAGATGCGAGACGTCTCGGTCTTGGGGCTATCCCAGACAACTTGGAAATCCGAGATTTCAAACCATGCTTGTAAGTTCCTCTTAACACGAGTTATCATTCACTTGTGATTCAAAATCACGGAAGTAAGAAGGGAGTTAAGACTGTCATTCTCTTTTAACTTTTTCTTGAAAGAAGCTATCGTAGAAAACACATGCCTAAATTTGTGTTTCACTGCAGTTTGTTTACATAAAAGAAGTTTCTAATCTAGTAAATCAAGATATAAACAAACCCTCTAATTTTCTTCCTATTTTGCAGGGGCTTGAAAATATAAAAAGGAAAGAAAAAAAATTCAATTTCCTTTTATGAATCAGAGAGAATGTGACTCTTGTGACACTTGATACTTTAATTTCGGAGTCCCTTTGATGCAAGTTAAGAAGATTCCTACTCTTCCCCCCTTTTGAGTTGAGAATCCTCCGGAGTTGGTATGAGTGTGATTTTCTTTCAATCCTTGAAGAAGAAGTAAGTATTCTTCCTTCCATTGTATTGCGATACCACGTCACTCTAACAAAATATGGCATCGTCCATTGGAACCATGTCACACCACACATAATCCCGATTTTCTCCAATGGAGAAATAGACCAAACAGTGGGTGGTGACATAGAATCCTCCTCCTTTCTTGAACCACTGAACCTTATACAGACGCAGATGGTTCTTTTTTTCCAATTTCAAGGCATCAACCATCTTCAATGAGACTATGTTCTTGTTCCTTCCGCCATCTACAATAGCCATGCATCCCTTGGAGTGCACTTAGGAAAATATTTGATTGTAGCCACTTGTCTTCGTCAATGGTCCTTGAAGTAGTGACTAGGACCCTGTCAATGAGTAGACTTTCTCCCTCAGCAGTAGCCTCAATTTCAATCTCTTCATCTCCTTTCTCATCATCCTCCTCTTCATAGATAATATCTTTTTTCCGTTTCTACTTTGTGTTCCTCTTGTTGGGCTATGGTCACTTGTCTCTTAGGAGTAAGGACACTTGT
>JAJIZI010000028.1:0-145796 GCA_021018995.1 Chloranthus sessilifolius
TTAAGGCCCACCGTAACCGCCTAGAGGCTTTGACAATACCAGGAGAGAAATAATGGGAGAAATTGATCTTGAGCTGTTGATAGGGCCAATGACCTTTTCCATCTTATTTCAAGTCATGGATATCAAATCCTCATTTAATCTATTATTGGGGCGCCCATGGTTGCACGAGGTCAGAGCTCTACCTTCCACCTTGCACCAAAAACTCAAGTTCGTATCTGGGCACAAAATTGTTACAATCGTCGGGGAGGGGCACAATGAGAAAGAAAAAGCTACCAATAGCATCGAAAAACCCAATATGTTAGATATATCGCACACCACTGAGGATGTCGACCTCTACAATTTTGAATATGGGTGTCGGCAATACTCCCTAAACCCATTAAGGGCATCATGCCTAAGACAGGAGGCGGTATGGTAGCAGCGATGGCTATGCTCCAAAGATGGGGTTATCAGAAAGGCCGGGGACTTGGGCCCAGATTACAAGGCAGAAGAGAGCCAGTTGTGGCTAAGGGACAGAAGGTAAGATTCGGGCTAGGATACAAGCCCACAGAAGAAGAGGTCTAAGAAGCCAAAGAGAAAGTCAGGGTCGCTGCGGCTGCAAGAGCTCGAGGAATCAACATAGAAGAGGAACCTCACCCTAGGCAGCAAATCAGGGATTCCTTTGTCAGCGCAGGGGTCGTAAAGATCGATCGAAACAGAGTAACCCATTTGACCCCACACAAACCCACAGCCCCAATCCATCCCACCAATCCCCAGATCTCCCTTCCCAGTTTGGAAATAGATTTGGCTGCGTTATCCCTTTTCGAGGAACAACGGTCGGTACCTGAAAAAACTTTCCCTGTGGTAAATCACCATAAAACCTAGTTATTGTTTGAGGACATCATCTCAGACAAAATTGGGATCAATATGATAGAGGCTGACTCCAATAAGCCATATCAGTCGGCACCCACCATCCCAACAGGTAAAGAAGCGGCCCCTCAGGTACGCAACTGAGTATCTTTGCCCCAAACCCTGGAAGCGGGGGGTGGCCTAACATTTGGCACCCATTTCTCAAAAAAAAACAACCTATAAAAAGTGAGAGAAGCCCTTAGCAGGTAATACCGTGTGTATATAGCAACCCGCCTTGCCAAGGGTCCATCTCCGAAGAAAACAAAAATCTCAAAAACATGGAAAAAATATAAAATCTCAAAAGCATTGAAAAAATACAAAACCCAAAAAGATTATTTTTTAAAATTCTAGAAAAAGTCTCACAAAAGGATGCCTTAATCGAAATACCTGTCCCACATAAAATCGACCCCTTCCCTGTAGAAATACAAGAAGAGGTAGGCCTTACGAGTCTGGATGAGGATGTCCCCTTCGAGGAGCTCCCCAATGAGCTCCTTGACCGATTTGCTGACTTTGAGTATGGCCCTACCCCCATTGTCAAAGAGACCAAAAACATCAATCTACGAACTGAGGAGGTTCTCAGGATAACCAAAATCGGAACTTCACTGTCTCCGGAGGAAAGAAAAAGCATGATCGACTTCCTTCGGTCATACCAAGACGTTTTTGCCTGGTCGTACAAGGACATGCCTGGTCTGGATACTGATTTGGTCGAGCATGAGTTGCCCCTCTACCCTGATATAAAGCCAATCAAGCAGACGCTGAGATGTCTCCGACCTGAGTGGATGTTGAAAGTCAAAAACGAGGTCGTCAAGTAGTATGACGCAGGGTTTCTCATGGTATCCAAATACTCGCAATGGCTAGCCAATATCGTACCTGTGTCAAAAAAGGACGGAAAGGTCTGCATGCCCATCGACTTCAGAAACTTGAATAGGGCGAGCCCGAAGGACGATTTCCCATTACCACACATCGACATCTTGGTTGATAATACTGTTAAGCACTGGATGCTTTCTTTTATGGATGGATTCTCATGATACAACCAGATCAAAATGGTAGAGGTTGATCGCTAGAAGACAGCGTTCATTACCCCCTGGGGAACATTTTGCTATCGAGTCATACCATTCGGGCTGAAGAATGTCGGTGCAACATACCAAAGAGCTATGACTGCACTATTTCATGACATGATGCACCGAGAGATTGAAGTGTATGTCGAAGACATGATAGCCAAATCACCGGAGCAAAGCAACCACCTGGTAAACCTTCAGAAGCTATTTGAAAGGCTGAGGAAGTATCGACTACGACTGAATCCACAAAAGTGCGCATTTGGAGCTATGTCTGGGAAATTGTTAGGAATCATCATCAGCAGGAGAGGGATCGAGGTCGACCCGTCAAGGTTAAAGACATCACTGAAATGCCACCGCCGTCTACTGAGAAAGAAGTTAGAGTGTTCCTGGGCAGAATATAGTATATCAGCAGGTTCATTACACAGCTAACACCTATCTGCACGCCGATCTTCAAGCTACTAAGAAAGAACTCACCCGTTGAATGGAACGATGATTGTCAGGCAGCATTCGATAAAATCAAAAGCTACCTCCTTAATCCACCTGTCTTGGTACCACCCGAGCCAGGAAGACCACTCTTGATGTATCTTTCCACAATGAAAGTTTCGATGGGATGCATCTTAGGTCAGCATGACGAGACGGGAAGAAGAGAGCAGGCCATCTACTATCTGAGCAAGAAATTTATTGATTATGAGATGTGCTATTCTCATCTGGAGAAAGCATGCCTAGCTCTTGTATGGGCTACTTAGAGGCTCCGGCACTACTTGATGTCTCAAGATATTCTCCTTTTAGCCCGAATGGATCCGTTAAAATACTTGTTCGAGAAGCCAGCTCTTACTGGGCGGACTGCACAATGGTAGTTGTTATTATCTGTGTTTAACATTACATACGTTACTCAGAAGTCGATCAAGGGGCAGGCGCTTGCTGATCATCTTGCCGACAATCCTTTACCTGACTATGAGTCGTTAAGGACCGAGTTCCCAGATGAAGATATCTTGTTCATAGCAAAAGATGATACAGAAGAAGCAAAAAAATCATGGGTAATGCACTTTGATGGGGCTGCCAATGCCGAGGGTCAAGGAGTTGGCGCCATTCTAATTTTGCCGAAAGGATCCCACGTGCCCGTCTCTATCAAGCTCAACTTCCCTTGCACTAACGTTCAGTTACATGTGCTGGGCCTTGGGTTACATCAATGCACACTCTCACCTGTTTGAATTGGTTGTAGGACTTTCTAGTGAAAACCTCATCACGTCAAATGAATGGTGACTAGAAGATGAAAGACGAGAAACTGATCCCCTATCATGAATACCTCGAGGACCTAATAGCTTGTTTTGAAGACGTGACATTCTCATATGTCCTGCGGATAAGGAATCGCTTTGCCGACGCACTAGCAACTTTACCGTCAATGATTGAAATCCCCTATGGTGTTGAGATGGAGCCGATCATGATCGAATAAAGGAATGAGCGATATACGCCTCCAGATTGAGGAACCTATAGAGCCTGATGATGAGCCACCTTGGTTCTCAGATATCAAGAATTTCCTCGATACCCTAACTTTCCCAGAGGGTACATCCAAGACTGACTGACGAACCATTCAACATTTAGCGGCAGGTTACGTCATTTGCAGGGAATGTCTTTACAAGCGATCCTACAATAACATCTTGCTCAGGTGCCTCACTGAAGGTGAAGCGGTCAATATTATGAGAGAAATCCACGAGGGAGTATGCGGAGCCCACGTCAGCGGTCACATGCTCGCTAAACAAATCCTACAACATGGATACTTCTGGACCACCATGGAATCGGATTGTTGTAAGCATGTTCAAAAATGCTACAAGTGTCAAGAACACTCCAGTCTGATACACGCTCCCACCATTGATCTTCACTGCATGACCACTCCTTGGCCATTTGCTACCTAGGGCATTGACGTCGTCGAAATGATTAATCCAAAGGCATCGAATGGGTATCGATTCATCTTCGTCGCCATTGAATACTTCACCAAGTGGGTAGAAGTAGCGTCGTATGCCAACATCACGGCCTCTCTCAGAAATTACAAAACATACTCTCATTCGATCGAACAAATTTTCAAATCGATCGAACGAAAGTAATTCGATCGATCGAAACAGAGTTCGATTGGTCAAATTTCACAGAAGGCATTTCACCTTAACACAGTTCGATCGGACGAGTCCCAATTCGTTCGATCAAAATTCCATAATTTGATCGATCGAATTTAATTCGATCGGTCGAATTCTTACAAAAAAATTCTAGCGTTCTGTTTCTATACAAATCGATCGATAGAACCACAGGGTCGATCGATCGAAAACTTTTCGTTCGATCGAAATCACTTTTGATCAAACGAATTTCTCAGGATATCATTTTTCTTCCATTTTTACTGTCATTTCATTCGATCGAACCTTATTTCGATCGATCGAAATGAGCAGATTTCGCTCATTTTTGGGTTTTTCACCCCCGATCTCTTCTCACTTTGAATCAATCTCCTTTTCTTGAGATTCTCATAAGGACACACACTAATTCAACTCCACACTACAGATCTAAAATAGATATTCACCCTCCTTACCTTGATTCAAATGAATCCTCTTCCTTGCTTCAAGACGAGTCAGGGTTCACTAAGTGGCCGCAGTTCGTTCCGATCTCCAATTAATCCGTCGTTGCATTGATGATGAATGAATCAATCACACAATGGTGAGCTTTCAATCCTAAGTTTCACCCTCTTTCATCTTAACTCTCAATCACAAGCATTTAATAACCTATTAAATGCCCTAAATTTCTATATATATATATATATATATATATATATATATATATATATATATATATATATATATATATCAGTTCCTAAACTTAGGTGTACCGCAGTCATACCGAGGTATTTTGTGCGAGAGTCCCCTAGCTCCCATATCCAGTCTAAATACATACGATCTGATCCGTTGGATTTGATCTATAGACATTACATCATTGTAAAAGAGGTCCTCGGGGCATGATCCGTCGGCACACGCACCGAGTCTTACAGATCAAGGCCCAAAAAGGTTGGGGCGTTACAAAAAAAGAAGAAAAGAAAGGCTTGCACTAATTGAGAGGATTGATGCTTAAGGAGCCCTCTTGGTTACTCTCTTTAATAACGATTGGGCCGCTCATGCTAGTTCGAATCCGGTCCCGACCAGAATTGTCTTTGGGAAGCCGCTTTGTCAAATATATGACTCATGGTAAGGAGAGAGGTTTGACTTAATTCGAAGGGATTGACGTTCCAACCTTGGTGAAACTGCTAAAACTCACTCAGGCCCGACCATAGAAAAGGGTTCAGCCATGCTTAAAATGGGACCCGCGATTTCACCTCACTGATTAAGGCACCAAAAAAATGCACAAAACAAAACCAAAAAAAAAAAAAAAAAAAAAAAAAAACCAAAAAGATCTGTATAGATGTATATAATAAGCCACCTTTTGCACCACTTACACCACGTTCCAAAAAAAATAGTCGGTGTAATGACTAGCGTGCTTTCCTTTTTTACAAGTATAAGCAAAAACAACAAAAACATAAAGAAAATATGTATACCAAAAAAAAAAGAGGGGGGTGTGTATCTGTAAAGGGGTTTTTTACGCCCCTTTTCTGTGTATCTGATCTGTGCAAAAAGTTCTATGTGCAGGAAGGAGTTAACGGCCCAGCTCGCTTCAAAGCACTAATCTCAAAGATGAAGGTCATCCTCCCTGGACATTCCTCTCGACCAACGACCATGCAGGCTCTTGAACCTCTTCCGAGAGGAGTCGGCGGCTTCAAAAGTGACGCTCAGTGATCCCTTCAAGCGGAGAACCTCGCTCTCTGTTGTATCTACTCTAACCCTCTCACATGCCAAAAGTTCTTGCAGGACCCCCTTCTCATCCACCATTAACTCGATACAGGCTCGAAGTGTCGTCTCTTTCTTTGGCCAGGGGCCTCTAATGTTAATGACATCTGACAACTCTGAGCCATCAGTAGCAGGCCGCTCAGTCAACAGCCAGGCCTCATACTCAGGAGAAGTCTTAACCAAGTCTCCCTGCTCAATATCACACATCAGCGTTGACTAACACGTCTCCCAAAGAGCATCAATCCGATCTATGTCCCCAGAAGACCCCCTGGAAAAGATCAAATCACAGAAAGGGGGTCTGGCCTCACAAGGTACTTGCTAAGGGCAAACCCGCGACTAAAATGGAAGTAGAAGGTGCTGCCAGTCAATCCTAGGAGGGTGATGCCCTCACGGTCTCTAGAACAAATCACTGGGAAGGTCCAATCCAACCAAGGAAGCCTCCATGTCAGCTCGGCATCGGTCAACCAAAGTTTCAGAGCTGACACATCGCCCTATGGAAGCAAGTGGCATCTACCCAGAAAACATTGGGCCACCTCGCCTCAGGCAATATAAAAGCGGTGCACGGGCCCCAAAACAGCAAAATTCTCACCCAACCAGACCTGAAGCAACAAGGGGCATCCCCGAAGGCCCTCCACCTTACCCAAAGGGAAGGAATCAAGGCATCGGTATAGCTCGGCAAGCACCAAATGCATCATGGACCGGCCCGCCTCCAGCTCCGTCAAAATATCACAAACTGCCAATGAGAAGCTCTCTCCCCCGGTGAAGAAGAGGATTTCAAAGATGAGACCGAGTGCTAAAGCTTTCACATTAAAAACATTCCTAACCGGCAATTTTCGGAGGCTTTCATCACTAAAAAGTTCTTTGAGGAATTTCAGTGAACACCTTGTGGGCCCCCCAATGAGGCTTTTCTCATACTCAAATTTCTTCAAACCGAGAGTAAGGTGAACGGATTTGGAATATCCCAGCCGAGGCATAACTCTTGCAAGGCCCCTATGAAGCTTCAGGCTAGACAGATTGGACAGCTCCTCGAGGGTTGGGGTTAGTGTTAAGTAGTGAAAAATACCATTTTTCACCCCTAAACATGAGCCTTGAAAGACCCTTGAGAAGACTAAATAAGTGCTTTAGTGTGCATTTTACAGCTAACCAATCAGACAGGTCCAAATCCGAAAAGCATCCCAAAAAGATCAAAAAGCTGACAGCTCATGTCAAGTTTAAAGAAGGAGTGAAGAAACAGCCTCAGCAATGGCTAAAGAGGGTCTAAAAGAGCAGACAAAGACACAAGCAAGAGAGAGAGCCATTGCAAAGAAAAAATCAAGTTAAAAGTCAATTCAAGCAAAGAAGAATGGGAGCCTAGAGTTCAATTCAAAGAACTTCTACTATTCGCAAAGAACTTGCACTTTTCAGAAAAACCTTGAACTTTGCAAAAGAAGAAAACACTCCTCGAAAAGAAGATTGAACTTTGCGAGCAGAGCTTGAAGTCATTGAACTTTGCGAAAAGCCCTTAAACTATGCTAAATGGCATTCGGGATTTGCCCGTCCAAGGGTATTTCAGAAACTTTGCACGCGCCTAATGCAATCAAAAGACCAGAACATTCCGGAAGGTTCCAATCAAGATCCAAGGCATATTCCAACCCATGAGCGCCCAAAGTTAAATTACATGAACTTCGAAGCTCAAAGCAATTTCAAACCCATAATGTAATTGATGCTTCGGCGATTGGCGAACCGGATCGAAGCATTTCCATTGGCCAAAACAGATCCGATCCCCGTGCTCAACCCTCATTGGGCAATCCAGATCTAAAGCATTCTGATTGGTCAATCCAACCATGCAGGATGGAGGAAAAGTATAAATAGAGAAGCCATTCGCCCAAATTGGGCATCCAGATTTTAGAGTTTTCATCTCTGTTTCTCATTCCACGATAGCTTATCCGAACCCCCTGTAATCCCTTCTTGTAGTTTACCTTTGAGAGCCATTGTGACTGATTTCTACTTCCAAGTTCGCATTCAAGACTGTAAGTCTGACGGCTCTCTAAGAAGCTCAGACTCTAACTCTCGGGGCTATCTAAGAAGCCGTGCTCTGTAATTGTAATTTTGGATTTTAAAAGGTTCTTTGTAATTTGTGTCTTCTCCATTGGAGTCATGTCGAGGGTTCCAATGTTCACCTTAGTGCATTAGACTTCTTTAGATTCACTCATCCGCATGCAACTTCCCTTAATTCATCACCCTATGCGAATTAGCGTTGGTAACCTAATTCTAGCAGATTTACGATGATGTTCATGTTCTCAACTAACGAATAGGCCACAACTATTGGATGATCTGTGACCATTTAAGTGGACACATCATAGCCATAAGCCTAAACCTATTCCTTAATTCGGATTTATTTCTCTTACATCTGTGCTGGTAGCCAGTTGAAGATTGAATCTGCTCTGTTGAACTACAGATTCTCCATTAAAATTCAGAGGCTAAAGTACATGAAGCTATTATTTCTGCATTTGTCTTATTTTAAACATCTCCCCAACTCGGATCTGGATCATGTAGTTAGTTCTTTTCTTTATTTGCTTATAGTTAAATGTGACACAATCCAACACTCTCTTTTATCTATTCTTTTTTTAGATAATTATAGAGCCCGATCCGCAGACCGGAGGTTTATCTCTCAGTTTAGACAAAATTCTCTGTGGACGATCTTGAAATACTTACTTTTAAAACTTGCTACAATTGGCCCTGATCTTGCAGGCCAGTGTTAGCCCCAATGTGCTGATATCCCTTTCATAAGTTAACATCCATATAACCTAGCATTCTTTAATTCTTTAATTTTTGATTCATAATGCACACAATTATGGCACACTTGGAGCGACAACAGTTAGCTCCCGCTTCCCAACACGAAATACGTGCAGGTTCACATCCCAGAATGAAGCGGCGGCATGAAGAAGTTCCCACCAAAGAGGAACCTCTAGGAAGGAAGGAAGGCGAGTGTGACGACCCGACTTTTCCAATCCCTAAGGTATAGGAAAGGCCGGTTCATCAACTTATTGATTTCTCAATAAGCCGTAACAAACAGAAGCCGGCAACATAAACAAAGGTCTAAAGACAGAGGCAACATTGTTAATCCATAAACAAAAGCTTCATATAACAAAATTAGATATATCACTGTGAGGAACCAAAAGGAACCACCGGTGATGGCCAATCCGATCACCTAAAATAGAGGTTCACAATAATGGTTCCTCGAGTGATATCAAAAGATCAAAAATAATAGCCTAAGGCTCATCATCCAAAATAATATCCAGACAAATACCAAAAAAATAGAAAATCTAGGATCACGGGAAGAACTCCTCAGCTGGTATATCCAAATCCTCCTCGGGAATATAATCGGAGTCCTCCGGATCCTCTGACCCAAGGTCGATCCAAGACTGTGACGTATAGTCGAGGGTGAGCTAACAGCCAAGCTCAATAGGGGAAGACAGATCTATTTGCATTTCTTATAAGTAAAAGTTTTCAAAAGACGAAATCGGATCAAATATGGTTTTTCAATGATGCTTTTCAAATTAAATCTCCAGTTCTAATCCTGAGTCAAAACTGATCATAAAACCTAAAGTGTTCAAAATGTTCTGATTTAGCATGCTTCTTGTCTTAAATTTATAACTTAATTTTATCTCCCAAATTTCCTATAGCATGAGAGCAGACTACGTGACCGATGGGAAGACCCTACTGACCATCGTCGTTCATGAACCCATTTCGAAAATGCAACAAGCCCCTACGCTATGAGGGAAACTTGCGCCAAAGTTTTACCGTCAACACGGTTGGTGGAATCTAGGGCATCGTACGTATGAACCCAAAATCAAATGCAAATGCTAACACATATCCAAGCTTATTATTCATATCATATACTGATTTTCAAAGTTCTGATTCGAAGTTCTGATTCAAAAGTTAACTGAGGTTCTGATTCAAAAGTTAACTGAGGTTCTGATTTAAATTTAGCTGAGGTTCTGATTTCCAATGATTCTTATTTATGACAAGGTTTGCAAATTTTCGGATTGTATCTTATGTTCAAAGTTTTAATTTCACTGTGTGTAATGAATTTTCTATATTTCATGCTTCTAAAAATAACCTGATTTATGACTGTTTATGCTTATAATTTATGCAAATAATAGTTTGGATTCCCCTACCTTAACCAAGCAAATTCAAAAGCATGCATAAGCAGTCCTCTCCAAGGACTCCCAATTGACCAAAACCTACATATATTAACACCCTAAGTGTTAATATACAACCCAAAAATTAATCCAAAGGCTCACAAAACAAAAATCCAATCAAAAATTAAAAAGCCAGAAACTGGACAGAATTCGACCATCGATTTCAAATTCGATGGTCGAATTTGAAATTCGATGGTCGATTTTAAAATCGACCATCGAATTTCAGAACTCACATAAGTTGTATTCATTTTCGACTGTCGATTTCCAATTCGACAGTCGATTTCCAATTTCGACAGTCGATTTTGAAATCGACAGTCGAATTTCTCAGGCTCTGTGGCTGTAAATTTTAACATGCCCGGATTCTTTTTCATATTTTCTACACAGCCATTCCATCCTTTCTATTGAATCCAAATCTTAATTTCTTAACAAAAAACCCAACAAATTTGTATAAGGAGGTTTCAAAACATACCTCTTGTAGCTAAATCTGTTGATTTCCTTGTACCGATTCACACACCGGAACAAGCTTTTATGATTGAAGGTTTTAAAAGCTTCAAGTTAGCCCATTATAACCCTTCTTCCATTGTACAGATCCTATCATAAAGAAACGACCACAGCCATCAGATCACACAGATTTTCTCACTCTCCACATCACTCTTCTCTTTCAATATATCAAACTGATCCTAAGACAATTTCAAAGCTAATCAATGGTTGAGATGTGAAGAGGAGGTCTCAATCTCTCTAGATCTAGGATCAAACGAGCAAGGTCTTTAGAAGCTTAAATTCCAATGAGAGCGGGAGAGTCTTTCTTCTCTTGCACTCTCTCTCTCTCTTATAACTAAACCTAAGCAACTATAATATCTAGATTTTTTTTGTATTTGCAACTTATCCACTTAAGTTGAGAACATATCTAGTGTTAACCACCAACACCAACCCAATAGTATAAGTCATCGATTTCATGACTTGCACACCTCTCGAGACCAGATCCTTTGGCCATTAGTCTTACCATAGCCTTAGCTTACCAAAAGTCGAAAAATATTCTACAGTATTTTCCGGGCACGCTTACCGAGGTAAACGAAAATATGCCGAAAATATCAGGGATATTACATTCACCCCTCCTTAGGAATTTTCGTCCTCGAAAATTGAACATAACACACACCAGACAATAAAAGAAGAGAAAACAGGGTGCACCGTGTTTCGATCCCACAGGGCACGCAAGCCAAGGGATGGGATCCGTAGTAACATGGATGTACTGCATGTGGCATGAAAAAGCCATAGTGGATTGCATCCGTACATGGATGCCCACACCCCAAGTGTCACGTGCCGGGAAACCGATTCACAGTGATGCATGAAAGCCATAAAGAGAATGAAAAGCTATCAAAGAAACAGGAAGTACAAAAGTGACATAGAACTAATCCACACAAGCATCTAACTGAAGCAGATATCAAAATACCAACAAAAGCAATGCACATCGAGATCCAATCACGCATATCAAAAGAGGAAAACAAGGCTCGAACTGAACTATATACAAACCAAGATAAGCAAAGTATCCAGAGCAAAGCAAAAGACAGAAAATATAAAAGATAACAAAAGAAGGACCACCAGGTCCTAAATAATCCAAGCTGTAAATAAATACAGACCCATAACAACCATAAAAATAAAGCGCATTCTCCCCTGTACACTAACAATCCCCGGCAGAAGATGGACCCGCCCGATCCGAAGTACCATCACCCGCAGCAGCATCATCATCACCCGTAACCTCCCTGGCCGTAGAAGGCATGCTAGGACCAGCGCCCGATGTCGAAGGGCGATAGACTGAAGCACGAATATCGGCCATATACGTCGTGTAATCCTCTGGAAACGCGTCGATCAGATAAGAGAGAGCGCCGCCATGGACATCCAACTCCTGACGCATAGAGCTGGTGTGGTGGGTGAGCTCTTGAATCTGATGGCTCATGGCGGTCATCTGTCGGGTGAACTCGGAGAGTGTAAGAACGTCACTCTGTGGGGGCTGAGGAGGTGCAGCGGTAGTAGTGTCAGGGATAGAATGAGTAGGGTCCTCATCATCACTAGCGGTATCAGGTGCCTCTGCATCCTTTGGAGTCTTTACCAGCCTACTGTAGGTTTGACCCCAATTGACCAAATTATACATTTTCGAACCCGCTGTGGATTTGGGTTCAGTAGGAGGGATATCATAAGCAGGGCCCGCTCGGTAGTTCTCAATCATCACTGAAATTATGCGAGCATAGGGCATTGTCTTCAATGGTTTCTTCACATGTTTGCCCATTTTCTCTGCTTTGATAATCCTTTAAAAGGATTTCGTGAGCACTAAACCATCGCTCCTTATAGGCCGCAAAAGAATTTGTTGAAGGGGTCCAAAGGGTAAAGGGTGGTCTTAAAAATTTTATCCAAGATCCACATGGTCTCCGGCATATGGACCGTGACGATGGATTTACCGGACCCATGACGGCCTTGCGTCATCTGCGTGATTACATCTTCGAAACGGACTGGTTTGGGAAAAGGAGGACCTAATCCCATCGTTTGTGAGTGATTTAAAGGGCATCTCAATGCCACAGCCATGTCCTCTAGATCAAAGGTATAATCGCGGCCATCAATCTCTGTATAGATTCTTTTCCCGTCTTCGCGGCTCATGTGCTGATAAAATAGACGCACGAGTCGGGGATAGAAATGGTCGCTAAAGGACGTGCACAGAGAGGTCAATTTGGCCTTTTCAAGGTATTCACCTACCATTGTGTGGTCGCTTTGGTCAAATAACTCGGTGAAATAAATATTCGTGAAGCCTTTAATGCTCCAAAAATCGCTAGTTGCTCTCAGCAAAGGGGAGACAAGGTGGTGGGAGCCCATCCGTGGGTTCCGGGCAATGCTTTTGTGCGGCTTGTAGACGCAATTTTAGAAGTCGGCTTTTTGAGGTGGGATTTCAATGGGTGTCTGCTTTTAGGCCCCATTAATCAAAATTAAGAGCAAACCCACAAAATACCAGAAAATAGGGATGCACAGAGAATAGAGCAAGGGTTACCTTGTGAAAATGCCCCAAATCTGTTTTGCAAGGATGGAAAGAAGCTCCCTTTGTGAAATGCAGTGAAATCCCCTTTGGAATGCAGCCAAAAATGAAGAGGAAGCTCCAAAATCCCCAAATCGCCCGAAACCCCTCAAAACCCTAAGCTCAAAACCCTCAAAACAGAAAACCGAAATGGCAAAAATTTTAAACCCCAAAACTTAAATCGATAAAGTCGACCATCGATTTAAAATTCGATGGTCGATTTTGAAAATCGATGGTCGATTTTAAAATCGATGGTCGATTTGCTCAGAACTTCTCAGGTTCTGTTTTTTTGGCCGAAAATTGACTTGAAAACTCATAGAAAATTCGATGGTCGAATTTG
Source organism: Chloranthus sessilifolius (assembly GCA_021018995.1). NCBI lineage: Eukaryota > Viridiplantae > Streptophyta > Magnoliopsida > Chloranthales > Chloranthaceae > Chloranthus > Chloranthus sessilifolius. The sequence continues at coordinate 13,380 of JAJIZI010000028.1, forward strand.
CATTTCGACAGTCGAATTTTTTTATACTGCTATGATGAAAATTTTTCAAAATTTTTGAAATTCCAAGCATGCCCTTGGGTCTAATGGCACCTTCTTTGATTCCATTTCATGCCCATCACCTTATTGGGCTATGATTGTATTACCACAGCCGGAATTTGGCGTAGAAAAATTTAAGAATAGGCCAAGTAAGCTTTTGGCCAATTTATTTCTCATAACCATTCGGAAAATAATAAGTCCGGGTTTGGTTTGCTCGTAAAATGCTTAGGAACTCCACAACACAAAACAACAAAAACTGTAAACATTTACAAAATAATATATATATATAGATAGGCCATGATATCTCAGATCAAGGCCAAATTTACGTGGTAATTTAAAGAAGTAGCTAACTATAGGCCAATTTTATGTCACATGGCCAGTATTGTGTAAGATACCAAGGGTAGGCCCAATAGGATTGAATTTTCCATAATGTAGGGGCTTCTAAACATGCACCATATTGGGCCGATAAAATTTATCGCCAATCATCTGTATAAAATTAATAATTACATGAAAATTCAAGAAATTATACATTAAACACTTAATGTCTCAAAATTCACTCAAAAAGGTTCGGAAATTGGTCTCGGAGCTCAGCTTCACGCTCCCAAGTGGCTTCCTCCGGTGTATGATTCCGCCATTGCACGAGAACCAAAGGAATGCTTTTAGTGCGTAGGATCTGCTCCTTGCGATCCAAAATGCGAATCGGGTCTTCGACCACCTTCAACCATCCTGAAGCTCGATGGGTTGGTAATCAAGTACGTGAGTCGGGTCACGGATGTATCGACGCAGCATCGACACATGAAAGACGTTGTGCATGCTAGATAATTGCGGCGGTAACGCCACACGATATGCAACCTCTCCGACTCGGCCTAATATCTCGAAAGGCCCAACGTACCGAGGACTAAGTTTCCCTTGTTTTCCGAACCGCATAACGCCCTTGGTAGGCGAAATTCGAACAAAGACATTCTCGCCGACCTGAAAATCCACGTGTCTCCGTTTGAGATCGGCGTAGCTCTTCTGACGACTCTGAGCTACTCGTAGTCGCTCGCGTATCAACCGAACCGTCTCGTTAGTGCGCTCAACTATCTCAGGTCCAATAATGAGCTTCTCACCCACTTCTTCCTAGTTCAACGGTGATCGACACCGCCGTCCATATAAAGCCTCGAACGGAGCCATACCAATGCTAGACTGAAAGCTATTATTGTAGGCGAACTCTATCAGAGGCAAGTGTTGGTCCCATGACCCGTGAAAATCCAACATACATGCTCTCAACATGTCCTCAATGATTTGGTTCACGCGCTCGGTCTGGCCATCCGTCTGTGGGTGAAATGCTGAGCTAAAATCAAGACGAGAACCCATGCCCTCCTGAAATCTCTGCCAAAAATGTGAAGTAAACAACGGGTCTCGATCGGACACAATACTAGCTGGTATCCCATGCAGTCTAACAATCTCCTTCAGGTATAACTCTGCAAGTCTACTGGCTGTATAGGTGGTATTATATGGCAAGAAATGAGCAGACTTGGTTAGTCGATCTACAATGACCCAGATGGCATTGTTCTTTCTCAGTGTCTTCGGCAATCCGAGTATAAAATCCATCGAAATGGCTTCCCATTTCCACTCAGGCACAGGTAAAGGCTGTAATAACCCTGCTGGATTCTGATGATCAACCTTAACCTGCTGACAAACCAGGCACCGCGATACTTACTCAGCGACGTCGCGTTTCAAACCTCGCCACCAGAAACTCTTCATCAAGTCCTGATACATCTTGGTGCTACCAGGATGTATGGCATACATGGATTTGTGTGGTGTCCGGCTCGGTTTTCGATACGCATACCCGGTCGTGAAATAGCAAGGTCCCATCCGCCGAATGGAGAAATCCTTCTTCGCCATTCTCGACATCTCGATTGCCATCAGCTCATCATCGGTCATCCGAAGCTTTCTAATATTCTCAAGAGCGAGGGCGAGTAGTACAAGAGTAGCCATCAATGCTCCCAGCCTTTTACATCAAACCGTGAGCTGCCCAAAGCCATATCTTCCAATGGCTTCCATCAATCCGCTCACAAGATGTGATAATCGAGTCAAGACCTTCTCGAGAGCATCAAGAACGACATTTGCCTTTCCCGGATGGTAATCAATCGAGCAATCATAATCTTTCAAAACTCCATCCATCGTCAGCCTCATGTTCAAGTCCTTCTGAGTGAACAGGTACTTGAGACTCTTATCATCGGTGAATATATCAAATATCTCACCGTAGAGGTAATGTCGCCAGATCTTGAGAGCAAATATAACTGCTGCTAACTCGAGATCATGCGTCGGATAATTTCTTTCATGGTCCTTCAACTGCCTAGAACCATACGCAATGACCCGCTCGTGTTGATTAAGCACACAGCCTAATCCGCCATAGGAAGCATCACTATATACTGCAAAACCTCCAAAGGTATAGCAAGCATCTTTTGTAGTCAAGCGGCGCTTTAGCTCCTGAAAGCTCTGCTCACACTGTTCTGTCCAGTCGAACTTAGCATTCTTTCTTGTGAGCTGTGTAAGTGGACCTGATATCTTCGAGAAACCCTCGACAAATCGCCGATAGTACCCTGCCAAACCAAGGAAACTTCGGACCTCTGTAACTGTCGTAGGTTGTTCCCATGTCACCACAGAATCTATCTTTGTAGGATCCACTGAGATCCCCGATTCAGAGACTACGTGGCCCAAGAAACTGACCTGCTCAAGCCAAAACTCACACTTACTGAGTTTGGCATACAACTGATGGTCCCTGAGTGTTTGAAGAGCCATCTTCAGATCTTCAGACATGCTCCTCTCTGGTTTTCGAATAGATGAGGATGTCATCTACGAAAACTACCACAGATTTATCAAGATGTGGTTTGAACACCCTGTTCATCAGGTCCATGAAAGATGCAGGCGCATTTGTCAATCCAAATGGCATCACTAGAAACTCATAGTGGCCATAACGCGTCAAAACGCAGCGTCTTGGATATATCTTCCGCCTGGAGCTTGAGCTGGTGATAGCCTGACCTCAGAACAATCTTGGAAAAGAACCTTGCACCCTGTAATTGATCAAACAAGTCGTCTATCCGCGGAAGAGGATAACGATTCTTAATCGTCATCTTGTTAAGCTGCCTATAATCGATACACAGACGCATCGATCCATCCTTCTTTTTCACAAATAGAACCGGTGCACCCCAAGGAGAGACACTCGGTCGTATAAAGCCTTTATCTAACAGCTCTTGAAGCTGTTCCTTGAGCTCTTTCAACTCAGCAGGCCCCATCCGATATGGAGCTTTAGATAACGGTTCTGTACCCGACGCTAGCTCAATCGCGAACTCAATCTCTCGGTCAGGTGGTAATCCAGGTAAGTCCTCTGGAAAGACATCAGGATAATCGCAGACCACCTTGATAAGAGCCAAGTCGTTCTTCTTCTCGGTAGAATCTTGCAAATAGGCCAGATACCCACTGCAACCATTCTTCATCATACGCTCAGCTTTAATGGCTGAAACCAACGGCGCAACCTTGGATTTGACTCCACAGAATCGGAAGGATTTTCGCTTTGGCGGTCGGAAGGTCACTATCTTCCGAAGACAGTCCACGCTCGCGTGATAAGCTGCCAACCAATCCATTCCGAGAATGACGTGAACCTTCCATGCTCAACGTAATCATGTCGGTCAATGTCTCGCTGCTCATCAATCAAGTGACATCTTATGTCGATGCACACGAACTCCCCGTAGGAATCTTGACATCTAGAATGAAAGCAAGGGGTTCAGGAGTAATACCCAACTTCTCTGAGAAGGAAGGAGTAATAAACGAGTGTGTAGACCCATGGTCTATAAGTACTCGTGCCTCAATTTTATCCACGTCGTCTCGACTACTCATCATAAGTGTACCTTTAGTTAAAAAGTTTGTTAATTATATGCAATGATTCCTATGTGTTTTAACATAATTGACTTGTATGTAGATTTAAACAATAATAATTGAATCAATGCATAATTGACGCCTCAACTTTAATGATACCTTGAATGACGCGTCATTGACGTTTGGGCATCTCAGGCCACCGCATAAGCCCGACCTTGAACGTAGGTCGGGTTTCCTGCAGAGAGACCGTCAGAGTCCGTCCTTTCTCAATAGTAGGACAATCCTTGATCATGTGACCAACTTTGTCCACACACGAAGCATCCTCCGGTGTTAAAATGCGCAATCCTCTCCGTCCTATGTGGTTTCCCACATCTTGCACACTGGGGTAGAAGCAGAGTAATGGTGATCCTCTCGTCGAGCCCTGAGCCACAGAAGCTCCACTCGCAGTAGTGCTCCCGGCTCTGAAAGGTCGTCCTGGTGACGTACTCTGAGGTCTCTGATAGGAAGACGTCACTGGTCCTGAAGCAACAGCCGGTCTAGAATATGATGGCTGACTAGGGTAGGGAGGAGGTTTAGAGAACCTCGGCTTTTTGTTCACCTGCTCTGAAGCACTCTGCTGTCCCTGGCCAAACCTATTTTTATTACCCTGCTCTCGCCTCAAGTACTGTTTTTGAATATCTTCCTCTGCAATGAGGGCCTTGGACATCACGCCAGCATACGTCTCCATTTCCCACATCGACACCCTCTCCTGAATGTTAGGCCTCAAACCTCTCTGAAATTTCTGAGCTCTCATCAGCTCAGTGGCCACATGTAGGGGTGCAAATCGGGAAAGTCTATCAAATTCTGCGCCATACTCGCGCACCGACATCTCATTCTGTTTCAATTCAATAAATTGGACTTCCCATTGATTACGTACGATCTTCGGAAAGTACTGATCGTTGAACGTCTCCACAAACTCTGCCCAAGTCCATGGAGTATTGGGGTAGTCCTGCTCTCTCATCCGAAGCAGACTTCCACCACGTGGCCTCAAAAGTTTGAAAGATGCCCAGCGTACTTTCTCGACATCGGTACACTGCAACACTTCAAATATTTTCTCTATCTCATCCAGCCATGCCTCGGCTTCCATAGGATCCGTCTGCCCTGAGAATGTAGGAGGTCTCATCCGCCTAAACTCTGCGAATCCTCCTGGCTGATGTCTAGCTGCCAGCATCTCGGTCACTGGTCAATGGTCGATCTTTGAGCCATATTAGTAGCCAAGGCTGCCAACACCTCGTCCACATTCCCTCTATCTTGCCTAGCAGCTCCCAAAGGTTCTGCATTAGGGCCAGAAGCAACTCGCCCTCTGCCATATGAGGTGCCTACGCCCTCATCAATCTCCTCAATGCGAGCTGTACGAGGTCCCTCTATACCTCGGCCTCTGCCTCTAAACCGTGGAGGCATGCTGATCTGTCATTGTTAAACAAACAATAACAATTGATCAGTAATAAATTGTTAGAAATAATCTAACCCCTAGTCCTAAGACTATGAACCTAGAGCCGCGCTCTGATACCAACTGTGACGTGTGTTAAGTAGTGAAAAATACCATTTTTCACCCCTAAACATGAGCTTTGAAAGACCCTTGAGAAGACTAAATAAGTGCTTTAGTGTGCATTTTACAGCTAACCAATTAGACAGGTCCAAGTCCGAAAAGCATCCTAAAATGATCAAAAAGCTGACAACTCATGTCAAGCTCAAAGAGGGAGTGAAGAAATAGCCTCAGCAATGGCTAAAAAGGTCCTAAAAGAGCAAGAAAAGACCTGAAGAAGAAGAAGGATCCATTCGCAAAGAAGAAATCAAGTTAAAAGTTCAAATCGCAAAGTAAAAAGTACTTTTCGAAAAGTTCAAAGTTCTTGAATTGATTACGGAGTCGTAATGAACTACTCGAAAAGAACCATGTTCTCGAATAGTTGAAATTTCCTTCGAATAGAAGATCCGGGAGAAGTCCTTTAAAAAGACTTTACGAAGCCAAATTGCTTTGCGAAAAGAACACGGAGCCAAAACACTTTGCGAAAAGGCACTTAAACTCTACGAAAGGACATTACGGGAATTCTGACTTGTTTAAAGGGCATTTCGGTAATCTCTGACGCGCCCCAATGCATTTAATGACCGAGGACATTTGGAAGATTCAATCAAGATCCAAAAGCATATTCCAACCCATGTGAGCTCAAAGATGAAATCACTTGGCGGGGAACTTCTAGAAGCTCAAACAGATTTTTGAATTCCATAGAATTGATGCTTCTAGCGCTGATTGGTGAACGGTCGAGCATTTTCATTGGCGAGATCTGGATCCCGTGCTCAAGCGCCATTGGGCAATCCAGATCTGAACACTTCGATTGGTCAATTCAATACCTGCAGGAGATCAAGGGAAAGCTATAAATAGAAGACATTTGCCCAATTGTGGCATCCAGTTTTGAGTTTTCATCTCTATTTCCCTACCTTCGGTCAGGATAGCCTATCTGTACCTCCTGTAATAACTTCTTTTGTTTTACTTTTGAGAGTTGTTGAGAGTGATTTGTAACTCCAAGGAGATCGGATTCAAGGCGCAAGTCCGAGGGCTTTCTAAAGCCGTGCTTTGTAATTGTAATTTTGGATTTTAAAAGGTTCTTTGTAATTTGTGTCTTCTCCATTGGAGTCATGTCGAGGGTTCGAATGTTCACCTTAGTGCATTAGACTTCTTTAGATTCACTCACCCGCATCCAACTTCCCTTAATTCATTGTCCTCATGCGAATTAGCGTTGGTAACCTAATTCTAGCGGCACTTCTGATGATGTTCATGTTACGAACTAAAGAACAGGCCACAACTATTGGATGATCTGTGACCATTGGACGATGATCATAGCCATAAGTCTAAACCTATTCCTTAATTCGATTTATTTCTCTTACATACATCTTTGGTAGCCAGATGAAGATTGAATCTGCTCTATTGGAATACAGATTCTCCATTAAAATTCAAAGGCTAAAATACATGAAGCTATTATTTCTGCATTTGATTTATTTTAAACACCTCCACAACTCGGATCTGGATCACGTAGTTAGTTCTTTTCTTTATTTGCTTTTAGTTAAACGTGACAAAACCCAACACTCTCTCTTTTATCTGCTTTCTAGATAATTATAGAGCCAGATCTGGTAGCACAGATCTGGAGGTTTATCTCTCATTTTAGACAAATTCTCTGTGGACGATCTTGAAATACTTACTTTTAAAACTTGCTACAATTGGCCCTGATCTTGCAGGCTAATGTTAGCCCCAGTGTGCTGCCGATATTCCTTTCATAAGTTAACATCCATATAACTTAGCATTCTTTAATTCTTTAATTCTTTATTCATAATGCACACAATTATGGCACACTTGGAGCGACAACAAGTTTTTGGCGCCGTTGCCGGGGAATTTGTTCTAAAATTGGTAGACCTAAGTTTTTTTTTTTATTTTATAGATTTGATTTTCATTTTAGTTTTTGCTTTAAACCTGCACTTTGTATTCCAAGTGCTTGATTAAATGTCTACTGCAGTTTTGTATAGAAAACCTATTTTACTGCAGCAGATTTTTTTTTTTTCTAAGTTTTCATTCTTTGCCTTCTAGTTGTTTGAATAAATGCTGCTGCCACTCTTTTGTCTTTTTGTCAAATTTGGGCAGTAGCCTGAGTTTTTCTTTTCATTTTTGTCAATATACTGGAATAAGGTATCGTCATAGCTTTTTGGATTGTTGCAGATCCGAGCAGCCGTTCAACAAGGAGCATCTCGGACTAAAGTCGAGCAGATCCGCTTGAGTTTGCATCCTCTTCTCCTTTGCATTCATTTTCTATTTTAAATTCTTGAGAACCAGCAGATTACATGTGTTTATTGTTTGTTCGATTATAATTTACTTTGTCTTTTAGGCATCTTTGATTTTTTACAAAACCAAATACAAAATAAAAGAAAATGAAAACACAAATAGAAAATCTCTTAGTTGTTTCTCATTATTTTCAGATAGTAAATAAGGGCTCTTGTTGAGCACTGGGCTGATCCAAAACAAGTAAAAATAAAAAATAGAAAATTATAAAATAAAAATATATATATATATCTTCGTAATATGCTTTTCTCCATTTGCATCCACTTTTCCCATCTGGACTCTTTGAGATCATTTTTTTATTTTAGGAATCATGTAGGACAATGAGTAGTGAATCATAGTGTTTTGAATATTCAATGGACCCACTTATTTTATTTTCCTTGAGATTTCTTCATCATAAATGGGTCTCAAATTGTGTATGAACTCTGCTTTTAATATGTGCTCCCATGCTTCATTATTTTTATTCATACCCATCATCAACAAAGGTTGATCTTATGAATCTTGCTTTTCGTATTCACGCTAATCATTTTTTTTCACTTAGATTCATAAGTATCTAGGGCTTTTGGCATTAGATTTTCTGTTTGGGCTTAGGATGTATCATTTTTTCTCTTTGGGCTTAGGATGTATCCTTTGGCATTAAAAATTCTGTTTTTAGGAATGTTAGTTTCAAATTCTGTTTTTAAGAATTTTAGTTTCAAATTCTGTTTTTAGATTTTCAAATTCTGTTTTTAGGAATTTTAGCATTCTGTTTTTAGATTTTCAAATTCTGTTTTTAGGAATTTTAGTTTCAAATTCTGTTTTTAGGAATTTTAGTTTCAAATTCTGTTTTTAGGAACATTGTCCTAGTTTTACTAATTTTCGTCATTTTTCTGTGAGTATAGTTAGTTTCTAACTTTGTTTTCCTATTTTGCATTCACAAATTCTGTTTTTGTGTCAACACTTTTCTATTTTTTTTAAACTTTGTATGCAGTCCCTACATTTTTATTTTTTCTCGCATATAGTTTAGATTTTTCTATTCTTAGTTTTTCTTTCTTCTTTTATCCTCACGCCTAGTTTCTCAGCTTTTTCCCACCCCCTCCCCAGGACCCCTTTAGTCCCTACCACTCCATCCCCTCCCTAGATATGCCACCTCTCCCGCCATGAAAATCCCTACATCCGTAGGGATGTGCAGAAGGGGCTGGCTGATTTGGAGGCCTACATCCGAACCCCTTATGAGGCCAAAATAAAAAAATTAGAGCATTTCATGCAATTTGAGAGAGAGAAGATGAGGGATCTGGTTGGACAAACATACCAATTGGTCAGGGCTGAGCAACACAAGGTAGCTATGCTCCAAGCTCAACTAGTTCAAGAACAGACCAAACTAGCTCAAGAACAGAGAAAATGACCTGACCAAACATCCTGAGCCTCACCAAGAAGATCAAGTCCAAAGAGTACACTGAGCTCAAGAATTCCAGTCCTGAGAAATCACCATCAAGTTCTGATTCCAACTCTGATTCAAGTTCAACCAGTGACTCTAGCTCAGACCCCAATGACCCAACTTATGGTAGCGACTTTGATCCAAGTTATTAATGTTTGCATGTACTTTGTTTCTAAATATAATATATAAATCTGTTCTTTTTGTCCAATTCTGTGCACTTCTTTTTTCTTTTCTTTTTTTCTTTTTTTCTGTTTTCTGTTCATTGTTCTGTAATTATTTTTTCCAATCTTTTCTGTTAGATCTGTAGCGAGCAAGCCTATTTTATTTTTTCCCCTTACATCAAACCAGTGAGGACACGGTTCCTCACAGGTTTCGCCCCTCTCCCTTAATCCCAGTCCCCCCTCTGTCTTTAATTTTCTTTTTCTTCTCTGTAATGTTTCTAGTCAATAAATTTTGCTTTCTCCAATGCTCACTGTCATGTTTTACTTTCTCATTGCTTATGATTTCCTTCATGTTTTTCTGAATAATGGGACCATGCCACCTTTGAACCAAAGGAGGACACCGCTCCTCATAAGTTTGGGGTGTGGCGCATGATCCCGCCCTCGGGACGATCGATAAAGGCGGAAAAAATCACCTAAATGGTGGAAGAATTTAATGTACTTAAGAATCAAGTTAACTAGGAAATTTTTAAATATTCTTTGCAAAAATTTAGACAGTCTAAACCTTGCGATAGTCTACATTTCCATGATGATTACACCATAAAAACATCTTGGTATCAAGACGTAGTAAGTCAAAAGGAAGAGAAAAGGTAAAGATATACTTAAAAGCTCAAGGAAAACCATAACCGTGAGAATTGAGCTCATATATTTTCCATCTCGTTGAAGAGTGACTGAGGCAATTTTTTTTCCGATTCAAAAGATTGGCCGAGGCATTAGATCCACTAGAAGTTAGGAAACTCCAAATTAAAACAAGTAACAAGACTCATGAAACCGAGGAAAAGATCAAGGCCTTCTTTGAATGACTTGAACCTATGAGAACCAACCAAGAAAAATCTGCCTGTTTGTACCCCATTTGAGTACTAAATCCTACAATTCTTCATCAAAAATATCCAAAAGTACTTGCACTGAACCTATGGAACCAATTCAGCCTTCCCTCACTCGAGAATTGGGAGGTAAAGGAGAAAGAAGCGAAGATGGACCATTTCAAGGGCAAGATCAAGAAAATGAAGAGAAAATACCTCAAAAGCAGGGAATATGGTGACTGAGAAAGGAAGAGACAAACAATGTGAAAAAGTTGCAAGCAAAAAGGCAAAAAAGGGACCTTATGATGAAAAATGCAAGATCAAAGAAAGAACTGATCGCTGTGAATGTGAGAATCTCGAAAAGAAGAAGAAAGAAGCTAAACTCAAAAAGGTGGAGTCATGAACCATCTCCGCACTTCCCGAGTTCTCAAATTCAAACCCCTGCTTCAAACCGCCTTTCCTTGAAACTTCACTCCATAAGCCATACAAACAAACCTAGATTAAAAGTCCTTGTGATCCAAAGTTGAGTGAGCTGTCAGAGATAAGAAGTTCCCCAATCTATGGTGAGGAGATGTCAATGATGCCGAGAAAGCAGGCCTATGCTCATGCTTACAGATCCATTTGGGAGATGTAATCGCTCTTGAGCTTGAGTGAAAACGAACCCTCAACAAAAACAACGATGAGAGTATACCTGGTGAGTGTTTGGGTTGGAACTTGAGCACATTAAGTATGACTTATAACCTAATTTTTATCCATAGGATGAGCTTCTTCTGGCACATTTGTATGATTTTCTATGTTGTATGATTGGAAATATTGAAACATTCATGAGGTTTATAAATGTTGAAATCTCCTTGCAAACAATACAACTAAATTTACGTAAACATGGATTCAAGAGTAACTAATTTCGATCTTTGATTGCTCATGAGATAACGGTGCACTAATGCCAAGCTGTCCCATGGAGAAGTTTGTGGGTACCTTCACCGAAAACCCTCGGAGACTTCACTCCTCCTCTAGGGATCACCTAGGGGTTGAAAAGGCTTGTTGCATATGCTAAATGCACTGCTTCCTACAAAAGTGGCTCTTTACTTTGTTTTTATGTTTCTTTGCTCGGGGACTAGCAAAGCTTAGGTTTGGGGGTGTGTTAAGTAGTGAAAAATACCATTTTCACCCCTAAACATGAGCTTTGAAAGACCCTTGAGAAGACTAAATAAGTGCTTTAGTGTGCATTTTACTAACCAATTAGACAGGTCCAAGTCAAAAGCATCCTAAAATGATCAAAAGTCGACAACTCATGTCAAGCTCAAAGAGGAGTGAAGAAATAGCCTCGAATGGCTAAAAAGGTCCTAAAAGAGCAAGAAAAGACAAGAAGAAGAAGGATCCATTCGCAAAGAAGAAATCAAGTTAAAAGTTCAAATCAAAAAGTAAAAAGTACTTTTCGAAAAGTTCAAAGTTACATTGAATTGATTACGAGTTGTAATGAACTACTCGAAAGAACCATGTTCATTCGAATAGTTGAAATTTCCTTCGAATAGAAGATCCGGGAGAAGTCCTGCGAAAAGACTTTACGAAGCCAAATTGCTTTGCGAAAAGAACTTACGGAGCCAAAACACTTTGCGAAAAGGCACTTAAACTCTCTGAAAGGACATTACGGGAATTACGGCTTGTTTAAAGGGCATTTCGGTAATCTCTGCGCCCCAATGCATTTAACAGCCGAGGGACATTTGGAAGATTCCAATCAAGATCCAAAAGCATATTCCAACCCATGTGAGCGCTCAAAGATGAAATCACTTGGCGGGAACTTCTAGAAGCTCAAACATTTTTGAATTCCATAAAAATTGATGCTTCTAAGCGCTGATTGGTGAACGGTCGAGAGCATTTTCATTGGCGGAACAGATCCGGATCCCGTGCTCAAGCGCCATTGGGCAATCCAGATCGAACACTTCGATTGGTCAATTCACGCGGATCAAGGGAAAGCTATAAATAGAAGACATTTGCCCAATTGTGGCATCCAGTTTTGAGTTTTCATCTCTATTTCCCTACCTTAGGTCGGATAGCCTATCTGACCTCCCGTAATAGCTTCTTTTGTTTTACTTTTGAGAGTTGTTGAGAGTGATTTGTAACTCCAAGGAGATCGGATTCAAGACCGCAAGTCCGAGGGCTTTCTAAAGCCGTGCTTTGTAATTGTAATTTTGGATTTTAAAAGGTTCGTAATTTGTGTCTTCTCCATTGGAGTCATGTCGAGGGTTACGAATGTTCACCTTAGTGCATTAGACTTCTTTAGATTCACTCACCCGCATCCAACTTCCCTTAATTCATTGTCCTGTCGAATTAGCGTTGGTAACCTAATTCTAGCGGCACTTACGATGATGTTCATGTTACGAACTAAAGAACAGGCCACAACTATTGGATGATCTGTGACCATTGGACGGATCATAGCCATAAGTCTAAACCTATTCCTTAATTCGATTTATTTCTCTTACATCTGTCTTGGTAGCAGATGAAGATTGAATCGCTCTATTGGAATCTGATTCTCCATTAAAATTCAAAGGCTAAAATACATGAAGCTATTATTTCGCATTTGATTTATTTTAAACACCTCCACAACTCGGATCTGGATCACATAGTTAGTTCTTTTCTTTATTTGCTCCCAACACTCTCTTCGCTTTCTAGATAATTATAGAGGGCATGATCCGGAGGTTTATCTCTCATTTTAGACAAATTCTCTGTGGACGATCTTGAAATACTTACTTTTAAAACTTGCTACAATTGGCCCTGATCTTGCAGGCTAATGTTAGCCCCAGTGTGCTGCCGATATTCCTTTCATAAGTTAACATCCATATAACTTAGCATTCTTTAATTCTTTAATTCTTTATTCATAATGCACACAATTATGGCACACTTGGAGCGACAACAGGCCAGAAGCAACTCGCCCTCTGCCATATGAGGTGCCTACGCCCTCATCAATCTCCTCAATACGAGCTGTACGAGGTCCCTCTATACCTCGGCCTCTGCCTCTAAACCGTGGAGGCATGCTGATCTGTCATTGTTAAACAAACAATAACAATTGATCAGTAATAAATTGTTAGAAATAATCTAACCCCTAGTCCTAAGACTATGAACCTAGAGCCGCGCTCTGATACCAACTGTGACGACCCGACTTTTCCAATCCCTAAGGTATAGGAAAGGCCGGTTCATCAACTTATTGATTTCTCAATAAGCCGTAACAAACAGAAGCCGGCAACATAAACAAAGGTCTAAAGACAGAGGCAACATTGTTAATCCAAAAACAAAAGCTTCATATAACAAAATTAGATATATCACTGTGAGGAACCAAAAGGAACCACCGGTGATGGCCAATCCGATCACCTAAAATAGAGGTTCACAATAATGGTTCCTCGAGTGATATCAAAAGATCAAAAATAATAGCCTAAGGCTCATCATCCAAAATAATATCCAGACAAATACCAAAAATAGAAAATCTAGGATCACGGGAAGAACTCCTCAGCTGGTATATCCAAATCCTCCTCGGGAATATAATCGGAGTCCTCCGGATCCTCTGACCAAGGTCGGTCCTCAAAGACTGGACGATATAGTCGAGGGTGAGCTAACACCCAAGCTCAATAGAGGAAGACAGATCTATTTGCATTTCTTATAAGTAAAAGTTTTCAAAAGACGGAATCGGATCAAATATGGTTTTTCAATGATGCTTTTCAAATTAAATCTCCAGTTCTAATCCTGAGTCAAAACTGATCATAAAATCTAAAGTGTTCAAAATGTTCTGATTTAGCATGCTTCTTGTCTTAAATTTATAACTTAATTTTATCTCCCAAATTTCCTATAGCATGAGAGCAGACTACGTGACCGATGGGAAGACCCTACTGACCATCGTCGTTCATGAACCCATTTAAAATGCAACAAGCCCCTACGCTATGAGGGAAACTTGCGCCAAAGTTTTACCGTCAACACGGTTGGTGGAATCTAGGGCATCGTACTTATGAACCCAAAATCAAATGCAAATGCTAACACATATCCAAGCTTATTATTCATATCATATACTGATTTTTCAAAGTTCTGATTCGAAGTTCTGATTCAAAAGTTAACTGAGGTTCTGATTCAAAAGTTAACTGAGGTTCTGATTTAAATTTAGCTGAGGTTCTGATTTCCAATGATTCTTATTTATGACAAGGTTTGCAAATTTTCGGATTGTATCTTATGTTCAAAGTTTTAATTTCACTGTGTGTAATGAATTTTCTATATTTCATGCTTCTAAAAATAACCTGATTTATGACTGTTTATGCTTATAATTTATGCAAATAATAGTTTGGATTCCCCTACCTTAACCAAGCAAATTCAAAAGCATGCATAAGGTCCTCTCCAAGGACTCAATTGACCAAAACCTACATATATTAACACCTAAGTGTTAATATACAACCCAAAAATTAATCCAAAGGCTCACAAAACAAAAATCCAATCAAAATTAAAAAGCGAATCGGGAATTCGACCATCGATTTCAAATTGATGAATGAATTTGAATCGATGGTCGATTTTAAAATCGACCATCAATTTTTAATTACAAACTAAAATTTCATTTTCATTGTCGATTTCCAATTCGACAATGATTTCTTCGACAATCGATTTTGAAATCGATCAATTCTCTCAAACTCTGTGTAAATTTTAACATGCCCAGATTCTTTTTCATATTTTCTACACAGCCATTCCATCCTTTCTATTGAATCCAAATCTTAATTTCTTAACAAAAAACCCAACAAATTTGTATAAGGAGGTTTCAAACATACCTCTTGTAGCTAAATCTTGATTTCCTTACCGATTCACACCGGAACAAGCTTTTATGATTGAAGGTTTTAAAAGCTTCAAGTTAGCCCATTATAACCCTTCTTCCATTGTACAGATCCTATCATAAAGAAACGACCACAGCCATCAGATCACACAGATTTTCTCACTCTCCACATCACTCTTCTCTTTCAATATATCAAACTGATCCTAAGACAATTTCAAAGCTAATCAATGGTTGAGATGTGAAGAGGAGGTCTCAATCTCTCTAGATCTAGGATCAAACGAGCAAGGTCTTTAGAAGCTTAAATTCCAATGAGAGCGGGAGAGTCTTTCTTCTCTTGCACTCTCTCTCTCTTATAACTAAACCTAAGCAACTATAATATCTAGATTTTTTTTGTATTTGCAACTTATCCACTTAAGTTGAGAACATATCTAGTGTTAACCACCAACACCAACCCAATAGTATAAGTCATCGATTTCATGACTTGCACACCTCTCGAGACCAGATCCTTTGGCCATTAGTCTTACCATAGCCTTAGCTTACCAAAAGTCCAAAAATATTCTACAGTATTTTCCGGGCACGCTTACCGAGGTAAACGAAAATATGCCAAAAATATCAGGGATATTACAGCGAGATAGCCCAAGGTGTTCCAAGTCGGCGAGCTCACTCTCATTCAAGCTCCCAAACCAGGCCGCTAAAAATTTAAGCCCCAAGCCCAACAAAGGGGATAAATTGGCTCCAGGCCCTCCACGTAAGGGAGGGTTAGAAAGCGGGTCCATAAACGTATAAGGATCTTTTGAGGAGGAAAAAATCGGTGTATGGTGATGGCCCCGCCTTGGAAAAGAAAAAGCAAAAAAGAACCAGTCAAAGAGGCCAAGTCAAACAAAACAGAAGTAATTTTTGGACTAACTCGGGTATATAAGGACCCACTGCCCCCAGGTTGAACAGGGCGCAACTATTAGTTGCGCTCGTGTCTTTCTCCCCCAGGTTAAGCTTGGCGCAACTATTAGTTGCGCCAGCACATATTTTTGGGATTTCAAGTTGGCGCAACTAATAGTTGCGCCACACTACGGCCCCCCTCTCTTCAGCCATCTTGGGACCCAGCTGTGGGGACTTACACTGTTTTTGTGCTATTACACACCCCCTTTTTTACTAACAGTTTGGCAATTATTTTGTTTATTCATATGCAGGACTGATCCTACATCAAAGTGTGCGCTCAAGGAGTCGGTTTCTGAGAGCATTTTTGGGCGAACACATCCTACAGAGAAACCGGTCTGATACAAAGAGATCATGGCATAAAATCAAAGCAGAAATACTGAATAATATTTTCCAAAAAATGATGATCCAAAGTATCACATCAACCATCCCCAAAATGTTTAAACAAATCCAAATCAAATTCCAAAGAGTACTGAGTTATCAACGCAAAAATTAAAAGCCTATTCTTTGCTCGCGCCCTTGGATTTCTTGTGACGGCGAGAAGAGCTCTGAAAGGTCCACATGTCCCCCACCCTGGACCACGCCTGCAAGATCCTACTAAGCAAAGAACGCGATTCCTTAGCACGCGCATGCTGCAAGGTACGGTCAAAGTCAAGAGTCAGGATCAGTTAAGGGACGAATGATAATGAAATGAATGAGAGGAATAGAGCAGCAAGGTACTCACCGTCTCCACCTCCCTAAGCTCCACCAGGTGGCAATGATATGTCGCATATTCCATGGCCGAGTTGATGACCTACGTTTAGAACGATGCAATATCAGTTGTCAGGACAATCCTAAAAGCGTGCGCAGAAGAAAACCGAATGGAGGAAGATTGGGTCATCAAAAGACTTACCCCAGGGACCACCTCAGGAGGGGGGACACAGGCCGCTTCGGCAGAGAGCCGTGCCTGTCAATCTACATCAACGCAGAGGCTCAAGAGGAAGCTATCGTCAAGGCACCGAAAGGTCCCATAAACCACAGGCGGATCACCACCAGGGATACCAACCTGAGAGGCACCCGAAGGGCCCTCGCCCGAGGGACCCATGCTGGAAGGGCCAGCACCGGAGGGATCTACCCCTGACATATCAGTCGCACTTGGCCCACCTTCACCATCCGAATCATCTCCCAGAGCAAACTGTGAACAAAATAAAGATCCACTTAGATGAGACAAAGGCCAAATTAAAATATAAGGGAAACTAATCCAAGTTGAGACGAATTACCTGACCGAGCGGGCCGCCAAATGCCAGAAAAATAGCGCTAGGGACAAAGCGCGACAAGATGAATCGATGAGGCAGGCACTCATACCAGAGATGATAGTCCCCAGGCACGTGAAGGGCATGGATAGGGAACCCATTATTGAAGAAAGCCGTTGTAAGCTCCTCGATACTACCAACGGGATTCCAAACTTTAGCCGGAGGGTCCACAGGTGTAATATCCCTGATATTTTCGGCATATATTTGTTTACCTCGGTAAGCGTGCCCGGAAAATACTGGAGAATATTTTTGGACTTTTGGTAAGCTAGGGCTATGGTAAGACTAATGGCCAAAGGATTTAGTCTCGAGAGGTGTGCAAGTCATGAAGTCAATGACTTGTACGATTGGGTTGGTATTGGTGGTTAACACTAGATATACTCTCAAACTAAAAAGGATAAGTTGTAAATTTAAATATCTAGATTTTTTTTTGTATGCTTTGTTTATATATTAAAGAGAGAGAGAGTTTAGAGAAAATATACTTCTCTCTTCCGGTTGGAAAACATAGGAAACTTTTGGGGCTGCTTTTGATCTTTAGATCTAGAGAGTTTGAGAACTCCTCTTCCCATCTCAACCATTAATAAGCCTTGAGTTAGTACTTGGATCTGTTTGAGCTACTGAAAAAGAAAAGAGATGAGGAAAGGGGGAAGTTCTCTTTAAATTGTCATGGCTGAGGCAGTGACCACCTCCATAGAAAAAATGAGCCGATTGAATGTTTAAACCGTTGATCTTGGAAATTTGTTCCGGTGCGGGAATCAGTACAAAGGGATCAACGAATTAGGCTCCAAGAGGTATGCCTTGAAACCTCCTTATGCAAATTTGTTTGATTTTTGTTAAGAAAATAAGTTTTGAATTCAATAGAAATGATGGAATGGCTGTGTAGGAAATATGCAAAAGAATCCGAGCATGTTAAAAGTTACAGCCAAAGTACCTGAGAAAATCGACCATCGATTTTCAAAATCGACTGTCGAAATTGGAAATCGACAGTCGAAAATGGGATTTTAGCTTTAAAACAGAATTCTGAAATTCGATGGTCGAATTTCAAATCGACCATCGAATTTCAAATTCGACCATCGAATTTAAAATCGATAGTCGAATTCTGTCCAGTTCTGGCTTTTTAAATTTTGATTGGATTTTTTGTTTTATAAGCCTTTGGATTAATTTTTGGGTTGTATATTAACACTTAGGGTGTTAATATATGTAGGTTTTGGTCAATTGGGAGTCCTTGGAGAGGATTGCTTATGCATGCCTTTGAATTGTCTTGGTTAAGGTAGGGGAATCCAAACTATTATTTGCATAAATTATAAGCATAAACAGTCATAAATCAGGTTATTTTTAGAAGCATGAAATATAGAAAATTCATTGCACACAGTGTAATTAAAACTTTGAACATATGATACAATCCGAAAATTTGTAAACCTTGTCATAAATAAGAATCATTAGAAATCAGAACCACAGTTAAATTTGAATCAGAACCACAGTTAAATTTGAATCAGAACCTCAGTTAACTTTTGAATCAGAACCTCAGCTAACTTTTGAATCAGAACCTCAGTTAACTTTGAATCAGAACTTTGAAAATCAGTATAAGATATGAATAAAAAGCTTGGATACGTGTTAGCATTTGCATTTGATTTTTGGTTCATACGTACGATGCCCTAGATTCCACCAACCGTGTTGACGGTAAAATTTTGGCGCAAGTTTCCCTCATAGCGTAGGGGCTTGTTGCATTTTCGAAATGGGTTCATGAACGACGATGGTCAGTAGGGTCTTCCCATCGGTCACGTAGTCTGCTCTCATGCTATAGGAAATTTGGGAGATAAAATTAAGTTATAAATTTAAGACAAGAAGCATGCTAAATCAGAACATTGTGAATACTTTAGATTTTATGATCAGTTTTTGACTCAGGATTAGAACTGGAGATTTAATTTGAAAAGCATCATTGAAAAACCATATTTGATCCGATTCCGTCTTTTGAAAACTTTTACTTATAAGAAATGCAAATAGATCTGTCTTCCCTTATTGAGCTTGGCTGTTAGCTCACCCTCGACTATACGTCACAGGTGCTGAGACTGATTTGGGATCTGAGGATTTGGAGGATTCGGATTATATTCTTGAGGAGGAATTAGACTTGCCTGCTAAGGAGTTCTTCCCTTGACCTTTAGATCCAGTATTTTGGTATTTTGTCTGAATATTGTTGTGAATATTGGGCCCTAGGCCTTATTTTGTTCTTTTTGATATCACTCGAGGAACCACTATTGTGAACCTCTGTTTTAGGTGATCGGATTGGCCATCACCGGGGGTTCTTTTTGGTTCCTCACAGTGATATATCTAATTTTGTTATTTGAAGCATTTGTTTTTGGATTAACTAAGTTGCCTTTGTCTTTAGACCTTTGTTTATGTTGTCGGCTTCTGTTTGTTACGGCTTATTGAGAAATCAATAAGTTGATGAACCGGCCTTTCCTATACCTTAGGGATTGGAAAAGTCGGGTCGTCACAACAGGTATAGCGTAGTAGCCCTGGAACTGGTGTACCACCCGCTCCCCCAGATAATAAAACCTGGCCCATGCTCCATAGAAGAAGACGACACGGCGATTGTTGAATAGACGGGAGGCACCCACCGCTACTCGGTCCCAGAAGGGGGATGTCAGGTACGAATCAGGGAGGATCTGCTCAAGCCAAAAAAAAAAGAGAGAAGAGAAAAACCAAGCAAGCAACACCTCAGTCAAAGGAAATTTCCAAGCTAAAAGTAAACAAGGGGTCGAAGAGTTGTCACTTGCTCGGGGACCATCAAGTCGAGTTGGGACCTCAGGCCCATCTCCAAGTGCTTTAGGCCTACGTCACGGCGCCGGGCCTGGTTCTAATTACTGAGGAGGGGATAGGTGAGCACCTCCAAGAAAAGAAGCGGGCTCCCAGGGTAAAAGTGGTGATATCCCCATACCTGAAATGGGGGCATGGCACAAGAGCGGGTCAGTAGCATAAATGGATCATTCAAAAAAAAAATGACAAAAGCAAAGGAATGAGGAATTACCTCTAGGGTGGCCCAAAAACCCACGACAGACTTCGAATCCCCGGTCGTAACCTGAGATAAATTGTACATCAACCATGCATATCCTGCCCCTCCCCAGTCGTACCTAGGGACGTCGCCCCAATTATCCATCACGCTCAACGAGGCCAGGCTGACTCAGCCTCCACTAGCATTTGTGAAAAGAGTCTTGCCCAGCAGGAGTAGGAGGGTGATGCGAGCTAGGACAATCGCCCGCTCTGGCGTAATATAGAGCGCCCGATCCGGCTGACCCAAGTCCACCAACTCATCAGGTAAAAAGAGGGAGGTCAGCCAAGACATCTTGACCTCTGTGCCATGGGTCTGCCCGCGAGGAGGATAGGCCCCAATCAGTCGAGTAATGTCCTCCCGGCTTGGTACTGCTAAAGTGGATATTGGGACCCCCCCCCCCAATCCTAATGTCGGTAATCATGGCCCAGTTGATAGGCGTCAACGTCATGGTCTCAGGACGAAACCTCTCGATCAGGGCCTTCAAATAAGCGGCATCAGCCCTCATAGCGGGACAGGACAGGAACTCCCCAAAGCCCACCTGCTCCAACAGGACCTTCACTACGGGGGGGATATAGAGGTAGAACTCATGGAAGTCGAGCCACCCCCCACGGAACATAATGTTGGGCAAGTCCTGCACCCAAAGAAATGTGCATTAGATTGCAGAGGTAAAATAAAACTGCATAATGGAAATGAATTAAACCTCTCTTTTACCTTGCCCGTTATTCCAAAATTCGAAATGTGAGTATGCTGCTGGTGAGGAGGCCGACTTGGGTGGCCTCGCCTTGCATCTCGAGCCATGGGCCCGCTCTCCGCTCCACTCAGAGGAACTGCTCCTCCTGCGGACCATATATTATCTCGGGCCCCTCCTCCTGCCTCCTCGTGAATATGCTCACCCTCACCCAACATTCTAGGGCAACAAAAAGCAATCACGTCAGAGCAGATCAATGATAAAGAGTCTCGATATGCTATACTGCGAAAGGGAGGTAAGTATGCTCACCATTCCCCTTTTCTTTTCACGTATTTTCAAAAATAAAAGATACACATGCACAAACAAAAGAGCAGAGATCCCTTTTAGGTTGAAAATGCAAAAAAATCTTTTCTTCAGAAAATAATAATAAATAAAATTTCCCCTTCCTATCTTTGAAAATAAAGCAAGTTAGAATTTTAAAAAAATCATTCTTTTATCATTCTAAAAAAAAGGGGGGGGGGGGGAAGAAAAAAAAAGAGCCCTTCTTTTACACTTAAGAAAAAAAAACAATAGAAAAAAAATCCTCCCTTTATGTCTAGGAAAACAAAAGCAAAAAAAAAAGAAGTAAATATTAATAATAAATAATATTTTTCCTTTATGTTCACAAAAACAAAAACAAAAAAAAATGTGTGGTTCCCTTCAAAAAAACAAAAAAACAAAAATTCCTTTACTTTACTTACAAAAAAATAAAAAAATAATGATAAAAAGAATCCTTTGATTTATTCTAATAAAAACAACAAAAAATGCCTTTTTACATTCACAAAAAAAAAAATGCTTTTTCTTTGCGTTCACAGAAACAAAAAAAAAAATCCCTTCCCTGTTATCTTCAAAAGTAAATAAAAATTAAAAAAATCTCCCTTTTCTATGTGTAAAAATAAAGCAAGTTAAAAAAAAAAAAAATCATCATTTCTTTATGCTTTGAAAATAAATAAAAACCAAAGTTAAAAACAAACAAAAGACAAAAAAAAAGAGGGGGCTTTGTTACGCTCCTAAAATCAAAAACCAAAAAAAGAAGTCATTTTTTTTATTATGTTCTTAAAAATAAAATAAAAAACCCAAAGGAAAAGTCCTTTTATGTTTAGAAAAACTAAAAACAAAAAAAAAAAACCTTTCTCTTATGCCTATAAAATCAAAAAATCAACACAAAAATAAATAAATAAAAATGATAATTTGATTCCTTTAAAAAAAAAGGGGCAACAAAAAATTGAAAATAATAATAATAATAATAATAATAATAATAATAAAAATAATAAAGCCCCTTTTCCTTAGTTAATTTTCAAAAATATACAAAAACCCAAAATTATTTTCCTTAATCAGTTTTCAAATAATAGAAATCAAAAATCATTTTCCTTAATTAATCTTCAAAAAAATATAGGAACCAAAAATCCCTTTTCCCTAATTAATGTTCAAAAAAAAAAAAAAACACCAAAAAATCCTTGCTTTATATTCAAAATGAAAAAAAAAAAAAAACGAAAATAAAATCCCCTCTATATGCACAAATAAATATAACAAAAAATATATATACACATATTAGGCACCAATAAAATCCATAATGTAACAAAATAAGGGCATCATTCATAAAACAATTGTCAACACATCATCAATAATAACATGTGTACAATAAAAATAAACCATTATTCATCAAAGAATGGAAGATCATGCTCATATTTATAAGAAAAAAGCAAGAAAAATCAAGGAAAATGAGTTTTAAATGATTACCTTTTGAAGGAAATGGGGTCTTTGATCTAGCGTGAGTCGGCAATCGATCTGCAAGAAAAGCAACGGCAATGGGGCACGCGTAGAGGCAATATAAAGGAACCCTAGGAGGGGGGGGGGGCGATTTTCGGTTTCAAAGAGGAAGAGGGGGGAGAAAAATTCGAACTAATGCCCCACAGCCCGAGTTCGGGCTGTTTAAACTCCCCAGCCAAACCTAGCGCAACTAATAGTTGCGCCAGGCAAAATTGTGCCCTCTTGTTGCTTGGCGCAACTATTAGTTGTGCCAGGCTATTTTGAGGCCCCTAGTGACTTGGCGCAACTAATAGTTGTACCAAGCACTTAGGCCGGGTCTTGGGCCAGGTACGGGCCAGATAGGAAGGCCGGTTCCCCACTTCTTCCTCATTTGTTCTATCGCCCACGGCCGATGCACTCAGAACGGCCTTTCGATCATCCATCGACTCGCCGAGGAAGCCATGCTAAAATAGAGACGGACTGAGGTCAATAAGCACCCCGGTCCTACACAAAAAAAAAAATCCAAAATCCCCGCAGAGAAGCCACAAAAAAAATCAATCAAAAATCACAAAGACTAGTTTGAAAGAAAAAAATCCCAAAAGAATTTCACATGAAATGAATAACTTAAACTAGTTTGAAAAATCTCAAAAAATTCACATAAAATAATAAAAATCCCAAAAAATTCACATAAAATAATAAAAATCCCAAAAAATTCACATAAAATAATAAGAATCCCAAAAAAAAATCACATGAATTAGTTTGAAAAATTATCACAAAATAATAGTTGGAAAATCCAAAAAAAAATAGGAAGAAGAAAATCCCCACAGAAACGCACAAGCATAAAGCGGTAAAATGTCAATAGTTTATCAGCGATGCAACTATGCCACATTAAAGTCCTGAGTCGGAGGTTCGCCCCGGATCTTTGGATCCTACTTTAAGGTAGGAGCAACGGTATCGGTCCCGGTCAAACAGCCAATGTTTCGATCGAGTTAACTCCACTGCTAAATCTTTGCGATGAGCGTTCTGTTTTGGATTCATATGAACTTAAGTGTCTTAAGCTTCAAATTCTCCGTTGGAAAAGGTCAATCGTTGGTTGAAACCAACCTGTTAAGAATGAGATTACATATCAATCAAACTATGTGCAACCATGCATTCGGAAGGGTTCATTTCCCTTTTATTTTCTACAGGCTTAAAACCTGTATGGGCAGCGGTATCCCGATAAAGTGTACGCCATGTGTCTGGGTATCCGTATGATGGTCATTTGTCCCCGTAAATTGTACCCGGGCGAGTCCGGGTCGGGTCATCCATCGCCTTTGTTGCTGCTTATTGCCCCAATGGGTGCATGATTATGCATAGTTAATTGATGATTATGATCATTATCAACAGAGACCAGAATTGGACGCCCCCTTTTGGGAGGTGCCCAATGTCTGGCTGGATCTGTTCAAGGAAGTCGAAACTAGATACTCTAGGTCATGCTGAGCTGAGGCATGCTTTCAAAATAATGGCGCGTACTCCCAAAAGCTGCTAGACATCTATTCACTTCGCTCAGATGGTCATGCTAAATAAACTTCGGGATCGATGGGTTCGCCCAAAGATCTCGAACCCTGCTTTCAGCAGGGGCACCCACGAATAATCCGATGAGGTCATCAAATACCTTATAGGATTGGACGCAAACTGTGGAGCCTTGCATATGTTTACTTCGCACCTATCTTTAAATGCGGGTCGATCACCCCTCTTACTTACGAAGCTATTGTATTCAGAATAAATCTCAAACATCAATCACCTTCAAATCATCTCGAGAAGCGGACATTTTCCAGACTAACGGGCTTTCGCAACTCGAGAGGCAAACATTTTTCCCAGCTATTGGGCTTTCGCAACTCATTTCACCTCGATTATGCCCAGTAATGTCGCTAAGCGCTTGGGGACCGATTGCCTTGAGAGACGAATGTTTTTCCCGACATACAGGGCTTTCGTTTTCTCACCATGATGCTCACCTGATGTTTGAAGTTCGTTCTGAATATAGCGAACCAGTCAGTATTGCCTTGGGCCTCTTCGGATGTCTCTTTTCTTTGGCATACGATCATTAGTGATCGGATACCAAAGAGGGGCATCTGTAGACACCCAAATTTAGCCCAAGGCCAAATCGAAACACCTTTCAAGAGAGGTGCAATCCAGAGCTTTTGATGGCATGTATGGAACCCTTAGGAATCACCCAAAACCTCTAAGAATCACCCTAGATCCCTTAGGAACCTACCTCGAACCTTTAGAAACCAGTCCCGACCCTTAGAACCCCTTTCAAACCTCTAAGAATCACCAGAACTGGCTATGGCCCTCTACGGTGATCGAATCTCATACCATTGAAAAGTAGAGATCATCAGCTTTCCAACGATCTAAGAATTGCCCCAATCGGAGGTATATATCAAAAGATATGGCAAACCGAGCACAGTGGGTAGAAATGTAATTTCATATGACCCCTAGGGATTTGGCGCAACTAATAGTTGTGCCAGTTATAACTTTGCCTGGCGCAACTATTAGTTGAGCCAGGCCAATTCTCCCAGACTTTAAGCCTGGCACAACTAATAGTTGCGCCAAGTTTAAATATGGGCCCCACCCTCGCGAGCTGACTTCCAGGCACTGTGCAGACACTGTTTTACTGTATATTTGCCTGGCGCAACTAATAGTTGCGCCAGGTAAATGAACAGTAATCTCTGGTTTTTGCCCCAAATTTTGTGTTTGGGGTTTGACTTGTTGACCACCTCGACCTTTGGGGTGTGTTTTGATAGTTCTGTTGCACCCATTCCTATTTGCAACCCTCCAAGTGGCTTAAGGCCTCACCCCATCATCCACCATTGGAGGACCTTCTCACACCTTTCAAGGCTCCAAAACCCCTAGGAAACCTTAGATGTTAGATTACCTAATTCCTAATCTTGATTAGCATCTAAGTGGTCTCCTAATCCACCCATTTCCTCTAAATAGAGACCCCCACCCCTTGGTTTAGGGGTTGAGAATTTTGGCCTAAAAGAGAAAGAGCTTAAAGTGAGAAGATCTTTCTCCCTTTGGTGCACACTTCCCATACAAATTCCAGAATTCCAAAACCTCCTTTGAGTGATATTTTTCACCTTAGATCCCTTAGTTTAGGTATATGCTACTCATTCACCTTCCCTCTCTACCTCTTAGTTAGCAAGCCTTAGAGGTTAGAACCCCTCTTTCTACCATACAAGCCTTCAAAAGCTTATCAAAGCAAGGCAACACAAGGCTCTCCTACGGTGCTACAAGGGCCCGAGGGCTCCGGCTCTCCCCTTTCTTCTCCTATCTCTTTCTAGCTCCCTCCATCCTCCCATTTGTGCCGTTACGCCGCCGACTTTTCTGTAGGAACGGAGGGGCACAAGTAGGATTCTAAGCCCTTTTAGGCAAGAGGAAGCTTTTTTGGCCATTAGTAGAGACTGCGTTAAGCGGGTTGATTGGGTGTCTAACACCTTTTCGATCGATAACCAAAGCCCTTACCCAAGAGCCTTTGGTGTTGACTGGATTCAGAGTCATATTTTTAACGCTTCGGTGCTCATAAAAATGAACTAGGTACCCGGGACACCGAAAGCTCCGGGTGGCGACTCTATATTTTTCATTAGAGGGCGCATCGCTGCGACGGGACCGCTACGGATCCCACGGTTGCACACATTTATAACAAAATGAGATGGGTCACATAGAGCATAATACGATACCATCGGTTCATCATCTTGTGATCTAAGTGCAATGATCTGATTTTGAATGATAAAGTTACTTGTTACAATCAAATTTCAGTTATAGCTTTCTTTCTTTGTCTCCTTTATATGTTTAATGTAGTCTATTGGTGACCTTTGTGCCAATTGGTGCATTTTCTTGTAGATTTTTTGCTTTACTATGGACTATGATAATAGCATGTAGCATAATATGATATCAAAATATGTAATATCTCCAAAAAATCTTGGCATGAATAAGCATATTTTGTTACCTTTAGGCATACAAATCGCATCCCAGTTAACCATATGAGCTTTAGCCTTCTCCTCA
Source organism: Chloranthus sessilifolius (assembly GCA_021018995.1). Lineage (NCBI taxonomy): Eukaryota > Viridiplantae > Streptophyta > Magnoliopsida > Chloranthales > Chloranthaceae > Chloranthus > Chloranthus sessilifolius. The sequence goes on from JAJIZI010000028.1 coordinate 40,169, forward strand.
CCCTAGCCCCAGAAGAAGTTCTTAGAGCATCTTTCTAACCTATCAATCACCTTAAGAGGGCATTTGTATAGAGAAAGTTGATAAATTGGGATGCTTGTTAAGGAACTTTTGATGAGACTAAGTCTCCCAGCCATCAATAAATGTTTCGCCTTCCAAACTAAAAGTCGCTTCTCAATTTTTTCAACTACAAGGTCCCACATCTTTATGGATGGTTGCCCCAAGGATGTTGGAAGTCCCATATATACTGTCGGTAAAGCAGCCACCTCACAACCGAAATACGAGGTAAATCTCCCAAGAGTTTCCTGATTCACATGTAGCCCCATAACCTTAGATTTAGTCTTTGAGACCACAATCAAAAGATGGGAACATGCTACACATATAAGTCTAATGACACATTCAAGAACAAAAAGAAAATTAACCTTCATTTAAATTCTATAACCTATAAAAAGTCCATAACTAACGGACAAATTATCCCTTTCATTTTTTTAATTCTATCAGTAGAAGACAAGACGGGCAAAACACAAACGGACAAAGAGATCAGAAGACTAAGAGTCTTTTAAGCATCTGCTAGACTAAAACAAGACTCCCCATCCTTTATTCCTCTCAATCGGCTCTTTCAAACCCCTAAAAAATGCCCCTTTTGTTCTAGCGTCTCTTCAAAGTCCTAAAATCGCCCCTTATTCCTAATCGTCTCTTTATAATGGATAATAGAGAAACACAAAACACCCCATTCTTTATTCCTCTCAATCGACTATTTAAAACCCTAAAAAACGACTCTTTCGTTCTAGCGTGTCTCTTCATATTCCTAAAAAATCCCCTTTTCTGCGCCATATCTCTATTTTGTCGATCATCTTATCGCTCTTATCGTCTCTTCAAAGCGCAGGTATGTTCGTTTCTCAAATTTTCTCTTTATTATTTTTTTTGGGTTTTTTTTCATCTAATTTTTTTCTTTTGATCTCCAATATTTATACCAGCTTAGTGTGTTTTTGCATCTGAAATTTTGTGACTCGTGCAAAAAATATATTGCAAAGTCTATACATCTAATACTATTTCATTTTTTGGATGTGTGAAAGGAGAGAGATGGTAGAATTCTTAAGCTAAATATTTTTTTTTTCTCACTTAATGAAGAATTATTTATTATCTCATATCAAATTGAATGACTAAAATTAATTTATTTCATTAGTTTTTTTGTTTTTAATCTTGATGATATTATTATTTTTTTTTTGGGTTTTTTTTCATCTGAAATTTTTTTTTTTTTTTTTTCACACAGCCATCAAAATATGAATATAAAAAAAAAAATGCCAGAATCTAATATTCATACCAACTTAGCGTGTTTTTGCATTTGAAATTTTGTGACTCGTGCAAACAATATATTGCAAAGTCTATACATCTAATACTATAGATGTGTGAAAGGAGAGAAATGGTAGAATTCTTAGGGTAAATATTATTTTTTTCTCACTTAATGAAGAAATATTTATTATCTCATATCAAATTGAATTACTAAAATTAATTTATTTCATTAGTTTTTTTGTTTTTAATCATTTATGATATTATTATTATTTTTTGGGTTTTTTGTTTTCATCTGAAATTTATTTTTTTTATTTTTTCACACAGCCATCAAAATATGAATATAAATAAAAAATATATATGCTAGAATCCAACCTGAAATCTACTCTTGAGAAGCAGGGGAAAAAAGGATTTCAAAAGTATAGAATCCAACCTGAAATAAAAAATATGAATATAAATAAAAAAAATATGCTAGAATCCAACCTATATATATATATATATATATATATATATATATATATATATATATATATATATATAATGCATAACTAACAGACAAATTCATAACTAACATTTTTTCTATGTTTTATATCTATAACATATAAAAAATGCATAACTAACAGACAAATTCTCCCCTTTCGTTTTTGGGTTCTATCACTAAAAGACAAAATGGCCGAAAGACATTTTTTTTTTGTTTTTGGGTTCTATCACTACAAGGCAAAATCGACAAAAGCAGAGAAGACCTTTCGTTTCTCCCCTTTTGTTTTCCAGTTCTATATCTAGAAGGCAAAACGGATAAACAGATAAAAGACCACAAGACATTTCTTTTTTGGGTTTTAGGTTTTGGGTTCTATCAGTACCAGGCAAAACCACCAAAAGACCTTTCGTTTTTGGGCTTTGGGTTCCATCACTACAAGGCAAAATGAACAAAAGAACAGAAAACCATTCGATTTTGGGTTCTATCACTATAAAACTAAGCACCCCTTTAATCCTCTTAATCCTCTCTTTCAAAACCCTAAAAAGTGCCCCTTTATTTGTTGCTTCATCTCTTCAAAGTCTTAAAAACTCTCGTGTTCTATTATAGGTTTACGACGCAGAGAATGCAAACCAAAAAGAGAAATTCGAAGCGGATTTGAAGAAGGAGATAAAGAAGTTTCAGAGGTACAGAGATCAGATAAAGACGTGATTACAATCGAGCGAGATCAAGGACCAGAAGGTTCAATTCTAATCGTTTGGTCTTTTTTATGTATCTTCAATTTCACCATCTACTTGTTTATATTGTTATAGGTAACTCTGTTCTATCTTGCTAAGAGAGTTTTGATTTTTGTTGATTTGATTCAAGTAATAACAAGTTCGTTAGTGAAAGAACATATAATTTTTATTTAGTGAGGCAGAACTGAAAATTTCGGTTTATGTTCTATTGAGGCAGAACTAAAATCTAACCAAAACGAATCACTTCGGGTTTTTATTCAAATTTCAAATTCAAACCAAACGGACACTAGAAAAAATAGGTTCAGTTCTTTTTTTTTTTTTTCCGATTCTCTATTCCTACCTAATTGGTTTTTTGTTTCCTCATTAACCAAATCACGAATATATAAATGAAGCAAGACTAAAATGATGGTTTTTATAACAAATGGATTTTTATATCAAAGCTGTAATTTTAAAAATAAAATGATGGTTTTAAGTTTTCTTTTTGGGTTTTCTATGAAATATATGGATATGATGAATTTTTGTTATGTTAGCAGATTCATGTGGTTTTGTCTGGAGAAATGCTGATTCATCTAATTTATTTTCATGTTGGAAATGGTTATCCAAGTTGTTCTAATTTATTTCATGGTTATGTGGCCAAACATTGTTTTGGTTTTGATCCTGAAATATTTTCTCTGCTATCAAAAAGTTGTATGGTAGGATTTTGTGGTTCTTGTGTTGCATAAGCTAAGTTGACAAAGTTTTGTGATTTCAATTTTAATATTTTGGTTGTTTTGTTCCATGGAATTGATTTTTTATGTTTGTGATGTTGACTCTCTTTTCGATTTTGGGGAAATACAGATGATAAGCATTCACAATAATGAAACTTTACTTGTCTCGTTGTTGACAAGTATGACATCAAGCTGAACAATGCTATTCTTACAGAGGAAAAGCATCGGCCAATGTAAGTTTTCAGATTTAATCTTTTCTGTTGCAGAAATCATTAAAATTATTTGGATCCTTGTACATGTATATCTTTCTATCTGTAATATGAGGTGTTTGAGTTCAACTGGTTTACAACTTAGATCTTAGTCAACTCTTATTTTATCCTTTATGTTTTTGATGCCTTGAATCTGTTGTCTTTTGCTGTTGCTTGATTACTTGTTGCATTATATGGAATTAAGGTTTTTATCAAAAAAGAGATTGACCATATTGATTTTGCACATCACAAGGTATTTTATTTACAAACCTTCTACTTTGAACTTTTTTCATATTCCAATGAAAAAAAATTTATCAATTTTTTATCGTAAGATAAATCGGAACATATTGGGCTTGGGCCTATAACACAATAGAAGGTTGTTAAGTAGTGAAAAATACCATTTTTCACCCCTAAACATGAGCCTTGAAAGACCCTTGAGAAGACTAAATAAGTGCTTTAGTGTGCATTTTACAGCTAACCAATCAGACAGGTCCAAATCCGAAAAGCATCCCAAAAAGATCAAAAAGCTGACAGCTCATGTCAAGTTTAAAGAAGGAGTGAAGAAACAGCCTCAGCAATGGCTAAAGAGGGTCTAAAAGAGCAGACAAAGACCTGAAGCAAGAGAGAGAGCCATTCGCAAAGAAAAAAATCAAGTTAAAAGTCAATTCGCAAAGAAGAATGGGAGCCTAGAGTTCAATTCGCAAAGAACTTCTACTATTCGCAAAGAACTTGCACTTTTCGTAAAGAACCTTGAACTTTGCGAAAAGAAGAAAACACTCCTCGAAAAGAAGATTGAACTTTGCGAACAGAGCTTCAGAAGTCATTGAACTTTGCGAAAAGGCCCCTGAACTCTGCGAAATGGCATTCTGGGGATTTGCAGCTCGTCCGAAGGGTATTTCAGGAAACTTTGCACGCGCCCCAATGCAATCAAAAGACCAGGAACATTCCGGAAGGTTCCAATCAAGATCCGAAGGCATATTCCAACCCATGTGAGCGCCCAAAGTTAAATTACCTGGCGGGAACTTCCAGAAGCTCAAACAGAATTTCAAACCCATAACAGAATTGATGCTTCTGGCACCTGATTGGCCGAACCAGATCAGAGCATTTCCATTGGCCAAAACAGATCTGGATCCCCGTGCTCAACCCTCATTGGGCAATCCAGATCTAAAGCATTCCTGATTGGTCAATCCAGCCATGCGCAGGATGGAGGAAAAAGTATAAATAGACGAACCATTTGCCCAATTTGGGTATCCAGATTTTAGAGTTTTCATCTCTGTTTCCCTCATTCCGGTCAGATAGCTTATCTGAACCCCCTGTAATCCCTTCTTGTAGTTTACCTTTGAGAGCCATTGTGAGTGATTTGTACTTCCAAGTTCGGATTCAAGACTGTAAGTCTGAGGGCTCTCTAAGAAGCTGTGCTCTGTAATTGTAATTTTGGATTTTAAAGGTTCTGTAATTTGTGTCTTCTCCATTGGAGTCATGTCGAGGGTTCTGAATGTTCACCTTAGTGCATTAGACTTCTTTAGATTCACTCATCGCATGCAACTTCCTTAATTCATCACCTGTCTTGCGAATTAGCGTTGGTAACCTAATTCTAGCATTCTGATGATGTTCATGTTACGAACTAAAGAATAGGCCACAACTATTGGATGATCTGTGACCATTTAAGTGGACAGATCATAGCCATCGATCTAAACCTATTCCTTAATTGGATTTATTTCTCTTACATCTGTCTTGGTAGCAGATGAAGATTGAATCTGCTTCTGTTGAACTCTGATTCTCCATTAAAATTCAGAGGCTAAAGTACATGAAGCTATTATTTTACGCATTTGTCTTATTTTAAACATCTCCCCAACTCAGATCTGGATCATGTAGTTAGTTCTTTTCTTTATTTGCTTATAGTTAAATGTGACACAATCCAACACTCTCTTTTATCTATTCTTTTTTAGATAATTATAGAGCCAGATCTGGTATGCACAGATGGAGGTTTATCTCGTTTAGACAAAATTCTCGTGGGACGATCTTGAAATACTTACTTTTAAAACTTGCTACAATTGGCCACGATCTTGCAGGCCGGTGTTAGCTAATGTCTTGATATCCCTTTCATAAGTTAACATCCATATAACCTAGCATTCTTTAATTCTTTAATTTTGATTCATAATGCACACAATTATGGCACACTTGGAGCAACAACAAGTTTTTGGCGGTCTTGGGAAGTTTGATCTAAAAAAGATAGACCTATGTTTATTTTCATTTATTTATCAGCCATTTATTAATTTTGTTGTTATTTTAATGCAGCGTACAGCTGTGTAAAAGGAAAGGAAAGTTCTTACATAGACAGTTTGTTTGCACCAAACTCTCTCACGAGTTGTATGTTTGGCGAGAGAACCCTCAATCTGAGATTCTCCGTTAAATTCGAAGTTGAAAGACTCCTAAGAAACCGACATACATCACACATCTGCTGAAATGGGTGAAGAACAGAGATTGTTAAGAGACTACTTTGCCCCCGGTGCTTATAATTCCCCATTTGCATTCAATTTCCCACAGTGGAGAAATTATGAAATTAAGTCCTCCACCATCCAAATGTTGCCTTCATTCCATGGATTGAGTAAGGAAGACCCTTACAAACACATTGATGAATTTCTGGCTTTATGCACAACATTTAACATAGCTGGGCTGGTCAGAGGCAACCAAGCAGCTCTTTCCTTTTTCATTAAAGGACAAAGCTAGAGCATGGTTATCTATGTTAGCACCAAACAGCATCACATCATGGAATGATTTGCAATGTCAATTTTGTCAAAATATTTCCCAATGACTAAAACCAGCCAAGCGAGACAAAGCATCATCTCTTTCTCCCAAAACTCATTGAAACTTTCCATGAAGCATGGGAAAGGTTTAAAAAACGATTAAGGCAATGCCCTCACCATCAAATTCCTAAATGGCATGGTTCAAAGCTTCTATCAAGGAAGATCAAGGGCAAGAACATGGTGGATGCCTCTTGTGGAGGTACCTACTTGCAGTAAAAGCAGTTGAAGAGGTTTGGGACCTCTTTGAGGTGATTGGAGAAAATTCAACCCAGAGAATCTCTGTCAAGGGACACCGAGAATCCAGCTAGGATGAATAATCCCCAATTCACAAGAGGAAAGTTTATGAAGTCAATGAGCTGGAAAGGAAAGTGGATAATTTGACCACAAAATTTGATAGGTGATGGACTCATTTAAAGCTCCAAATGGGTCAAGAGTAGAGGAGGCATGTCGATATGCCGGTCCCCACTCATTCCATTGATCAATGTCATACGCATCACAATTTCCGAACTCATGATGGAACAAGCTCATGCAGCTCGATCTTATGGATGATGCAATCGAATGACTACCCATGGAGATCTCATCCTAATCTCGTGGAATCAGGAAATTACCAGCCCCAACAAATGACAGCCAAAATCAATTACCTTTCAAACACCTTCGATAAATCAAATTTTCAGACCTAACCAACAACAAGCCATGCAGATCACACCAGCCCTGCCCTCCTAGATCCACGACCTTTGAAGAGCGGGTCTTGAGTTCACTTCAAAATCTTGGAACTACATCTCTGATCGTGAACCTTCACAAAGCATTAAAAATTGAAGAAACTCGGGCCAACTCTCAAATTCATTGGCTAAGAGAGAAGAGGGTAACTACCTACCAACTCCGTGAACAATCCTAAGGGACAGTTCATGGTTGGAGAATCCTCAAATGGCCATGAGGAAATCAAAGTGACTACTTTGAGAAGTGGAAGAATAATAAACAACACAAAGGTAGTGAAGAGGAAAAGATGAAGAACAAGTGCAGGAACAACAATGGATAGCAATATGGTCATTGATTTACATCGAAAATTCAAAAAATGAAAAATGTAAAAAATATAAAATTGTTGAAAAAGATGAGGAGGAGAAATTTGTTCCTCACCTCCCATTTCCCCATGCAATGAAGTCGGTTTCTCCTTTTGACAAAGGAAACACAAAAATTGAGGAAATGATGGAGACATTCAAGCAAGTTAAAATTAATCTACCTCGCTTGATGCAATCAAACAGTCCTGCTTATGCAAAATTTCTCAAAGAGGTGTGCACCCACAAAAGGCAATCTAGGATACATTTATCCAAGAAGGCCTTTCTTTGTGGAGAAAATCAACCAAGTGCTATCAATTGCAACACCACCTAAGATGCAAGACCTCGAATCCCCACAATCCCTGCATCATTGGGGAGCACACCATTGAGAAAGCCTTGCTAGATCTGGTGCTAGTGTCAACTGCTTCCCTATTCATCTATGAGAAGCTAGGTTTGGGAGAATTGAAACCCACTCAAGTGGTGTTACTGACAGATCTGAAAGGAAACCTATGGGGTTGATTGAAGATGTTTTGGTAGGAGTAGACAAGTTTTTCTACCCTGCTGACTTTTTGGTGTTGGACATGGAACCAACCAAAAGTACCACTGCCATCCCTGTCATTCTGGGAAGACCATTCCTGGCTACAGCTAATGCATGCATTCAATGCAGGTCTGGCATCATGGAGGTGGCTTTTGGAAATATGAAAGTTAAATTGAATGTGTATAATGCTGTTACTCAACCTCAATTCTCTGTTGAGGAATGTTTCCATGTTGACATCATTGATGAGTTGGTGGAGGAGTCTTTACAAACATTTCTGCAAGGTAAAGACTCCACCACAGAATTTAAAAATGATTGGGGATCCACTGAGAAAGAAGGAAAAGGGAGATCAAATTCAACGGGAGTCTGCTTTGTGCAAGGCACTCACCTTGATCAAGTTGTCTTTCTTGGAGACCAGCTCCTCTCCCTCTTCCACAAGTTACCAAGGTACCTATGCTGCCCTCTTTTCTCAGCCCACCTGAATTGGAACTCAAACAGCTCCCCAAAAATCTGAAATATGTATTTTTGCGAGATCATCACACACTACCTGTGATTATTTCGTCCTCCCTTACAACGGCGCAACAAGAGGAGCTGCTGCTAGTTCTAAAACAGTAGAAGAAAGCAATTGGCTGGAACATGCCTGATTTAGGAGGGAGAAACCCAGCTGTATGCATGCATAAGATCCACACGGAAGAGGATGGAAAGCCATCTAGAGAAATTCTAAGAAGGCTGAGTCCTCACATGCAAGAAGTGGTAATGAAGGAAGTTGTCAAGCTGCTAGATGCTGGGGTCATTTACCCCATTTCAGATTCTGCTTGGGTAGCACCCCACAGGTGGTGCCTAAGAGATCTGGCATCACTGTTGTAGCAGCAGAATCTGGTAAACTTATGTCCACCAGACAAACAACTGGATGGAGGGTCTGCATAGACTACAGAAAATTAAATACCATGACAAGGAAAGACCATTTCCCCCTCCCCTTCATTGACCAAAACCTTGATGAGCTTGCAGGCAAAGCTTACTACTGCTTCCTTGATGGGTACTCTGGTTACAACCCAGATCCTGTACCCACAGGACCAAGAAAAGACCACCTTCACCGCCTTTGGCACTTTTGCCTTTAGGAGGATGCCCTTTGGTCTTTGCAATGCCTCTGCTACTTTTCAAAGATGCATGTATGCCATCTTTTCTGACATGATTGATCAATTCATGGAGATCTTCATGGATGACTTTTCAATTTATGGAGACAGCTTTTCCCAATGCTTACACCACCTCAAGTTGGTGTTGCAAAGATGTGAAGAAACCAATTTGGTTCTAAGCTGGGAAAAGAGTCATTTTATGGTCACCCAAGGCATTGTCCTAGGACATGTGGTCTCCCATAAAGGCATAGAGATGCACCAAGCTAAAATTAATCTAATTGCACATTTGCCTCCTCCCAACACTGTTCAGCAAATCAGAAGTTTCTTAGGGCATGCAGGATTTTATAGGAGGTTCATCAAAGATTTCAGTAAAATTTCCAAGCCACTCTGTCATTTACTGTGTCAAGATGTTCCTTTTGTGTTTACTAATGAATGCATGATAGCCTTTGAGGTCCTTAAGAAATGTCTGATTTCAGCTCCCATCTTGCAGTCCCCTGACTATTCAGTGCCCTTTGAGCTGATGTGTGATGCATCAGACTATGCCCTAGGAGCTGTCCTAGGGCAGAGAAAGGATAAGCTTCCCCATGTCATAGCTTATGCCAGCAGATCCATGATAGATGCCCAGCTCAACTACACAACAACTGAGAAAGAGCTGCTGGCCATTGTGTTTGCATTGGAAAAATTCAGGCCTTATGTTTTAGGTTCACAAATTGTGGTGTTTCTTGACCACTCGCCTAAAGTACCTTCTACTAAAAGGATACCAAGCCCAGATTAATCGGTGGATCCTCCTATTACGAGTTTGATCTACAGATTAAGGATAAGAAAGGAGTGGAGAATGTGGTGGTGATCACTTATCCAGAATTCTCAATCGAGGATGATAGCTTACCCATTAATGAATCATTTCACGATGAGCAACTTTTGCCATCAATACCCACCGTCCTTGGTTTGCAAACATAGTCAACTTCTTGGCTATTGGACGATTCCTCAACATTGGAATCGAATGGATAAAGATCTTTTCTTCTCACAAGTTAAACATTTCATTTGGGAAGATCCTTATCTATTCAAGAATTGTGCGAGACCAAGTGATCGTAAAGTGTGTGACCATGAATTCCTGGCATATTGTCAATGTGTCATGAACAGGCTGTGGAGGCCATTTCAGTGGCAATAAAACAGCTGCAAAAATTCTGCGTGTGGTTTCTATTGGCCCACAATCTTTAAAGATGCCTTACTGACCGATCAAATCTTGCGAATCGCCAAAAGCTGGCAAGATTTCCAAAAGAAACTCAATGCCCTATGACCAATCACAGTAGTTGAGTTGTTTGATGTTTGGGGCATAGATTTTATGGGCCCCTTTCCCCCTTCTAACGGAAACAATTTCATCTTGGTAGCCGTGGATTATGTCTCCAAGTGGATTGTGGCCATAGCTACCAAATCCAATGATCACAAAGTGGTTTTAAGATTCCTCAAAGACCACATTTTTCCAGATTTGGACTCCCAGAGCCATCATTAGTGATGGGGAAGCCACTTTACAATGGCTTTGACTCTCTATTAAAAAAGTACTCTGTCACTCACAGAGTAGCCACTCCCTATCATCCACAAACCAGTGGACATGTGGAGATTTCAAATAGAGAGATCAAACACATTTTAGAAAAAAGCTGTGAAGAAGGATGAAAGGACCTGGTCCTTTAAGCTTAATGATGCTTTGTGGGCATACAGAATCGCCTACAAGACTCCTATAGGATGTCCCCTTTCGGTGGTTTATGGCAAGGCATGCCATCTACCAAGAGAATTAGAATATAAGGCCTTGTGGGCAATCAAAACTTTTAATATGGATCTAATCGCCTGGTAAACCAGAAGCTTCAACTCATCGAACTGGAAGAAGGATGGATGCCTACACTAGCTCCAGTTGTACAAAGAAAAGGTTAAATCATTCCATGATAGGAGCCTCATGAGAAAAGAGTTCATACCGGGGTCCAAGGTATGGTTATTCAACTCTAAACTTAAATTCTTTCCTCGGCAAATTGAGATCCAGATGGGAAGGGCCATACACGTCATCAAGGCCTCCCCTCAGAGTCATGGATATTTCAGATCCCAAGGATGGAAGAATACTCAAGGTAAATGGTCGAGGCTCAAACCATGCATTGAAAACACCCAGAGCCCTTGCCCACCTATCATCATGAATCTCCAAAATCGATGGTAGAAAAGTGTATAATATGTTTGTACAACATTGTTTTTCTCGATTTTTCTTTGTTTCGCTATTTTTCTTGTACATAGTGTAAATACACTTCAAAGTTCAAATCGCAAAGTAAAAAGTACTGCTCGAAAAGTTCAAAGTTCTATTCGAACCGATTCGAGTCAGAATGAACTACTCGAAAGAACCATGTTCTGCTCGAATAGTTAAAATTTCCTTTCGAATAGAAAATGGGAGAAGTCCTTTGCGAAAAGATCTTTCTGGAGCCAAATCCATTTCAATAGACATATCAAGCTCGCCTTTCACTACACTTTCTCAAGATTTTTTACCTTTCGAAAGTCACTTTTGCTATTCGAAATTGAGTAAAGGACTCTTTTGGAACTTTTCGAACACTTAAGGGTGCTTTGCGATTTTACTTGTTAGTATATTAGGTCATTTTGTAAGTCACTGGATATCTGCAAACACTCTCCCAAGCAAAACCCTTTTCAAAACCCTAGCTCACCCTCTTCTCTCACGAGCTCCACACGAATAACCACCATCTATTCTAATCTTCGCGCTTTTCACTTGTCGAAATCAAAAGGTAGAGCCCAATTGTGATCTGTTCAAAGCAAAGAAACCCAACAGAGGAAACCCCTAGATCGGTTGTTACTCACTTATTGGGGAATTAAATGCAGTTACTTTGCCTCCCACACGCATGCGCCAATGCTACTTAATGACCCACGATTCTCGGGCCATGAGCATTCCCAATGCCCCCCATTCAAGTCCCACCCTTTCTGTTATTTTTCTTCTTATTGTTCGCCTTGTTTCAATTTTTCCGGTATAATGTGACCATGCCACCTTTGAACCGGTGAGGACCTTTGTTCCCCATAGGTTTGGGGGTATGGCAAGCATCCTATGGGATAATTAGCATAAGGGCATCACAATCACCAAAGTAATCAGGAAATGAATCAATTTACTTAAGAATCATGACAATGTGGAAATTTTAAAATTTTCTTTGCAAGAATTTAGACATTCTAAACCCTACAATATTCCACATTTCCATGATGTTAACACCAGGAAAATACACTTGTATTAGCACATAGCAAGTCCACAGGAAGAGAAAAAGGTAAAGATATACTTAAAAGCTCAAGGAAAAACCATAACCAGTGAGAATTGAGCCTATATGTTTTACATCTCTGTTGAAGAGTGACTGAGGCAACCCTTTTCTGATTCAAAGGACTAGCTGAGGCATTAGATCCACTAGAAATTAGGAAACTCCAAATCAAAACAAGCAACAGCATTCATGAAACTGAGGAAAAGATCAAGGCCTTCTTTGGACAGCTTGAGCTTAACAGAACCAACCAAGAAAGATCTGTCCTTGTTTGTACCCCAATTGAGCTATAAATCCTACAATGCTTCATCAAAACACCCATTTTCCTTGCACCTGAACCAATGGAACCAATTCAGCCTTCCCTCACCTTGAGAATTCAGGAGTTAAAGGAGAAAGAAGTAAAGATGGAACATTTCTGGGCAAATATCAAAATAAATGAAGAAGAAATACCTCAAAAATGGGCAGTATGGTGACTGAGAAAGTAAAAGAAAAAAAAAAAAAAAAAAAAAAGGGCAAAAGGGAAAAAGGGGACCTTTATATTGAAAATTCAAGAACAAAGGAAGAAGATCTGAGTACTTTGAACACGAGAATCTCAAAAGAAGCTAAACTCAAGAAGGTGGAGTCATGAACCACCTCCTTCAATTCTCGACTTCTCAAAAATCCAAACACTGCTCAACCTTCCTATCCTCAAACCTCACTCCATGAGCCATACAACAAACCCAGCCTAAAAGTCCTTGTGATCCAAAGTTGAGTGAATCTCATGTGGAGATAAGCGCTTCCCAATCTATGGTGAGGAGATGTCAAGGATGCCAGACCGAGAATCATGCCTATGCTCATGCTTACAAATCCATTTGGGAGATGTAAGCTCTTGAGCTTGAGTGAAAATGAACCCTTCAACAAAAATCTTGATGAGAGTACACCCTGGTAAGTGTTTGGGTTGGAACTTGAGCACATTAAGTATGACTTATAACCTAATTTTTATTCAAATGATGAACTACTGCTGACACATTTGCATGATTTCTATGGCTGCTCACAGATTGGAAAGAGTGAAACATTCATAAGGTTTATAAATGTTGAAATCCCCTTGCAAACAATAAACCTAAATTTCTGTTTAAACATTGATTCAAGAGTAACTAATTTTGATCTTTGATTGCTCATGGGATGACAGTGCACTAATGCCAACTGTCCCATGGAGAAGTTTGTGGGTACCTTCACTGAAAACCCTCAGGAGACTTCACTCCTCCTCTAGGGATCACCTAGGGGTTTAAAAGGCTTGTTGCATATGCTAAATGCACCTGTGCTTCCTACAAAAGTGGCTCTTTATTTTGCTTTTACGTTTCTTTGCTCAGGGACTAGCAAAGCTTAGGTTTGGGGGTGTGTTAAGTAGTGAAAAATACCATTTTTTACCCCTAAACATGAGCCTTGAAAGACCCTTGAGAAGACTAAATAAGTGCTTTAGTGTGCATTTTACAGCTAACCAATCAGACAGGTCCAAATCCGAAAAGCATCCCAAAAAGATCAAAAAGCTGACAGCTCATGTCAAGTTTAAAGAAGGAGTGAAGAAACAGCCTCAGCAATGGCTAAAGAGGGTCTAAAAGAGCAGACAAAGACCTGAAGCAAGAGAGAGAGCCATTCGCAAAGAAAAAAATCAAGTTAAAAGTCAATTCGCAAAGAAGAATGGGAGCCTAGAGTTCAATTCGCAAAGAACTTCTACTATTCGCAAAGAACTTGCACTTTTCGTAAAGAACCTTGAACTTTGCGAAAAGAAGAAAACACTCCTCGAAAAGAAGATTGAACTTTGCGAACAGAGCTTCAGAAGTCATTGAACTTTGCGAAAAAGCCCTTAAACTATGCGAAATGGCATTCTGGGGATTTGCAGCTCGTCCGAAGGGTATTTCAGGAAACTTTGCACGCGCCCCAATGCAATCAAAAGACCAGGAACATTCCGGAAGGTTCCAATCAAGATCCGAAGGCATATTCCAACCCATGTGAGCGCCCAAAGTTAAATTACCTGGCGGGAACTTCCAGAAGCTCAAACAGAATTTCAAACCCATAACAGAATTGATGCTTCTGGCACCTGATTGGCCGAACCAGATCAGAGCATTTCCATTGGCCAAAACAGATCTGGATCCCCGTGCTCAACCCTCATTGGGCAATCCAGATCTAAAGCATTCCTGATTGGTCAATCCAGCCATGCGCAGGATGGAGGAAAAAGTATAAATAGAGAAGCCATTCGCCCAAATTGGGCATCCAGATTTTAGAGTTTTCATCTCTGTTTCCCTCATTCCGGTCAGATAGCTTATCTGAACCCCCTGTAATCCCTTCTTGTAGTTTACCTTTGAGAGCCATTGTGAGTGATTTGTACTTCCAAGTTCGGATTCAAGACTGTAAGTCTGAGGGCTCTCTAAGAAGCCGTGCTCTGTAATTGTAATTTTGGATTTTAAAAGGTTGCTGTAATTTGTGTCTTCTCCATTGGAGTCATGTCGAGGGTTCTGAATGTTCACCTTAGTGCATTAGACTTCTTTAGATTCACTCATCCGCATGCAACTTCCCTTAATTCATCACCCCTGTGCGAATTAGCGTTGGTAACCTAATTCTAGCATCATTTACAGTGATGTTCATGTTCTGAACTAAAGAATAGGCCACATCTATTGGATAATCTGTGACCATTTAAGTGATCATCATAGCCATCAGTCTAAACCTATTCCTTAATTCGGATTTATTTCTCTTACATCTGTGCTGGTAGCCAGATGAAGATTGAATCTGCTCTGTTGAACTACAGATTCTCCATTAAAATTCAGAGGCTAAAGTACATGAAGCTATTATTTCTGCATTTGTCTTATTTTAAACATCTCCCCAACTCGGATCTGGATCATGTAGTTAGTTCTTTTCTTTATTTGCTTATAGTTAAATGTGACACAATCCAACACTCTCTTTTATCTATTCTTTTTTTTAGATAATTATAGAGCCAGATCTGGTAGCACAGATCTGGAGGTTTATCTCTCAGTTTAGACAAAATTCTCTGTGGACGATCTTGAAATACTTACTTTTAAAACTTGCTACAATTGGCCCTGATCTTGCAGGCTAGTGTTAGCCCCAATGTGCTGATATCCCTTTCATAAGTTAACATCCATATAACCTAGCATTCTTTAATTCTTTAATTTTTGATTCATAATGCACACAATTATGGCACACTTGGAGCAACAACAAGTTTTTGGCGTTCTTGGAAGTTTGTTCTAAAATAGATAGACCTATGTTTATTTTCATTTATTTATCGCATTTATTAATTTTGTTGTTATTTTTATGCGATATGTAAAAGGAAAGGAAAGTTCTTAAATAGACAGGTTTGTGCACCAAACTCTCTCTGAGTTGTATGTTTGGCAGAGAACCCTCAATCTGAGATTCTCCGCTAAATTGAAGTTGAAAGACTCCTAAGAAACCGACATACATCACGGACATCTGAAATGGGTGAAGAACAGAGATTGTTAAGAGACTACTTTGCTGGTGCTTATAATTCCCCATTTTGCATTCAATTTCCCACATGGAGGGAAATTATGAAATTAAGTCCTCCACCATCCAAATGTTGCCTTCATTCCATGGATTGAGTAAGGAAGACCCTTACAAACACATTGATGAATTTCTGGCTTTATGCACAACATTTAACATAGCTGGACCTGGTCCAGAGGCAACCAAGCTTAGGCCCTTTCCTTTTTCATTAAAGGACAAAGCTAGAGCATGGTTATCTATGTTAGCACCAAACAGCATCACATCATGGAATGATTTGCAATGTCAATTTTTGTCAAAATATTTCCCAATGACTTAAACCAGCCAACTGAGCCAAAGCATCATCTCTTTCTCCCAAACCTCGACTGAAACTTTCGATGAAGCATCCGAAAGGCTTAAAGAACAGTTAAGGCAATGCCCTCACCATCCAATTCCTAAATGGCAGCTGGTTCAAAGCTTCAAGGCCGAAGTCGGAAGAGGCAAGAACATAGTGGATGCCTCTTGTGGAGGTACCTACTTACGAGCAAAGCAGTTGAAGAGTTTGGGACCTCTTTGAGGTGATTGGAGAAAATTCAACCCAGCAGGAATCTCGTCAAGGGACACGAGAATCCAGCTAGGATGAATAATCCCCAATTCACAAGAGGAAAGTTTATGAAGTCAATGAAATTTGGAAAGGAAAGTGGATAATTTGACCACAAAATTTGATAGACTGATGGACTCATTTAAAGCTCCAAATGGGTCAAGAGTAGAGGAGGCATGTCTGATATGCCATTCCCCCACTCATTCCATTGATCAATGTCCTTCTGCATCACAATACCCAGAACTCATGATGGAACAAGCTCATGCAGCTCAGTCTTATGGACAGATGCAATCGAATGACTACCCATGGAGATCTCATCCTAATCTAAGGTGGAATCAGGGAAATTACCAGCCCCAACAGCAGCAGCAGCCCAAAAATCAATTACCTTTCAAACCTGCTTTCGGCAGAATTTTTATAATAAATCAAATTTTCAGCAGCCTAACCAACAACAAGCCATGCAGCCACCAGCCCTGCCCTCCTAGATCCACGACCTTTGAAGAGCAGGTCTTGAGTTCACTTCAAAATCTTGGAACTCTGTCTCGGTGTGAACCTTCACAGTCGAGCATTAAAAAATTGAAGAAACTGGGCCAACTCTCAAATTCATTGGCTAAGAGAGAAGAGGGTAAACTACCCAGCCAACACATGAACAATCCTAAGGGACAGTTCATGGTTGGAGAATCCTCAAATGGCCATGAGGAAATCAAAGCTGTGACTACTTTGAGAAGTGGAAGAATAATAAAAAACACAGTGGGTAGTGAAGAGGAAAAAGATGAAGAACAAGTGCAGGAACAACAGCTGGATAACAATATGGTACATTGATTTACATCAGAAAATTCAAAAAATGAAAACAGAAAAATAACAAAATTGTTGAAAAAGATGAGGAGGAGAAATTTGTTCCTCACCTCCCATTTCCCCATGCAATGAAGTCAGTTTCTCCTTTTGACAAAGGAAACACAAAAATTGAGGAAATGATGGAGACATTCAAGCAAGTTAAAATTAATCTACCTCTGCTTGATGCAATCAAGCGAGTCCCCCTTATGCAAAATTTCTCAAAGAGGTGTGCACCCACAAAAGGCAATCTAGGATACATTTATCCAAGAAGGCCTTTCTTTGTGAGAAAATCAACCAAGTGCTATCAATTGCAACACCACCTAAGATGCAAGACCTGGAATCCCCACAATCCCCTGCATCATTGGGGAGCACACCATTGAGAAAGCCTTGCTAGATCTGGGTGCTAGTGTCAACACCTTCCTATTACATCTATGAGAAGCTAGGTTTGGGAGAATTGAAACCCACTCAAGTGGTGTTACGACTAGGCAGCCAGATCTGAAAGGAAACCTATGGGGTTGATTGAAGATGTTTTGGTAGGAGTAGACAAGTTTTCTACCTCGACTTTTGGTGTTGGACATGGAACCAACCAAAAGTACCACGCCATCCTGTCATTACAGGAAGACCATTCACAGCTACGCTAATGCATGCATTCAATGCAGTGCGGCATCATGGAGGTGTCTTTTGGAAATATGAAAGTTAAATTGAATGTGTATAATCTTACTCAACCTCAATTCTCTGTTGAGGAATGTTTCCATGTTGACATCATTGATGAGCTGGTGGAGGAGTCTTTACAAACATTTCTGCAAGGTAAAGACTCCACCACAGAATTTAAAAATGATTGGGGATCCACTGAGAAAGAAGGAAAAGGGAGATCAAATTCAACGGGAGTCTGCTTTGTGGACGGCACACACCAAGCGTCATCAAGTTCTCTCTCGTGGAGACCTGCTCCTCTCCCTCTTCCACAAGTTACCAAGGTACCTGTGCTGCCCTCTTTTCTCAGCCCACCTGAATTGGAACTCAGACAGCGCGGCAGAAACCTGAAATATGTGTTTTTGGGAGATCATCAAACACTACCTGTGATTATTTCTTCCTCCCTTACAAAGGAGCAAGAAGAGGAGCTGTTGGTAGTTCTAAAACAGCACAAGAAAGCAATTGGCTGGACCATTGCTGATTTAGGAGGAATAAACCCAGCTGTATGCATGCATAAGATCCACCTGGAAGAGGATGCCAAGCCTTCTAGAGAAATGCAAAGAAGGTTGAATCCTCACATGCAAGAGTGGTAATGAAGGAAGTTGTCAAGCTGCTAGATGCTGGGGTCATTTACCCCATTTCAGATTCTGCTTGGGTGGTGCCTAAGAAATCTGGCATCACTGTTGTAGCAGCTGAATCTGGTAAACTTATGTCCACCAGACAAACAACTGGATGGAGGGTCTGCATAGACTACAGAAAATTAAATACCATGACAAGGAAAGACCATTTCCCCCTCCCCTTCATTGACCAAATCCTTGATAAGCTTGCAGGCAAAGCTTACTACTGCTTCCTTGATGGGTACTCTGGTTACAACCAGATCCTGTGTACCCAGGACCAAGAAAGACCACCTTCACCTGCCCTTTGGCACTTTTGCCTATAGGAGGATGCCCTTTGGTCTTTGCAATGCCCTGCTACTTTTCAAAGATGCATGTATGCCATCTTTTCGACATGATTGAACAATTCATGGAGATGTTCATGGATGACTTTACAATTTATGGTGACAGATTTTCCCAACGCTTACACCACCTCAAGTTGGTGTTGCAAAGATGTGAAGAAACCAATTTGGTTCTAAGTGGGAAAAGTCATTTATGGTCACCAAGGCATTGTCTTAGGACGTGTGGTCTCCCATAAAGGCATAGAGGTGGACCAAGCAAAGATTGATCTAATTGCACATTTGCCTCCTCCCAGATCTGTTAAGCAAATCAGTAGTTTCTTAGGGCATGCAGGATTTTATTGGAGGTTCATCAAAGATTTGATAAAATTTCCAAGCCACTCTGTCATTTCTTGTGTCAAGATGTTCCTTTGTGTTTACTAATGAATGCATGACAGCCTTTGAGGTCCTTAAGAAATGTCTGATTTCAGCTCCCATCTTGCGCCCCCGACTATTCGCCCTTTGAGCTGATGTGTGATGCATCAGACTATGCCCTAGGAGCTGTCCTAGGGCGTAGAAAGATAAGCTTCCCCATGTCATAGCTTATGCCGTAGATCCATGATAGATGCCCAGCTCAACTACACAACAAGCGAGAAAGAGCTGCTGGCCATTGTGTTTGCATTGGAAAAATTCAGGCCTTATGTTTTAGGTTCACAAATTGTGGTGTTTTCTTGACCACTCGCCCTAAAGTACCTTCATCTAAAAAGGATACCAAGCCCAGATTAATCGGTGGATCCTCCTATTACGGAGTTTGATCTCTGATTAAGGATAAGAAAGGAGTGGAGAATGTGGTGGCTGATCACTTATCCAGAATTCTCAATCGAGGATGATAGCTTACCCATTAATGAATCATTTCGATGAGCAACTTTTTGCCATCAATACCCACTTGTCCTTGGTTTGCAAACATAGTCAACTTCTTGGCTATTGGATGATTCCTCAACATTGGAATCGAATGGATAAAGATCTTTTCTTCTCACAAGTTAAACATTTCATTTGGGAAGATCCTTATCTATTCAAGAATTGTGCGAACCAAGTGATCGAAAGTGTGTCCCGGACCATGAATTCCACGGCATATTGTCAATGTGTCATGAACAGCTGTGGAGGCCATTTCAAACAATAAAACAGCTGCAAAATTCTGCGTGTGGTTTCTATTGGCCCACAATCTTTAAAGATGCCTACAAAGACCAGTAAATCTTGCCAGAATCGCCAAAATCAAGTATTTCCAAAAGAAACTCAATGCCCTGCAGCCAATCCTGGTAGTTGAGTTGTTTGATGTTTGGGGCATAGATTTTATGGGCCCTTTCCCCTTCTAATGGAAACAATTTCATCTTGGTAGCTGGATTATGTCTCCAAGTGGATTGAGGCCATAGCTACCAAATCAATGATCACAAAGTGGTTTTAAGATTCCTCAAAGACCACATTTTTCCATTTGGATTCCCAGAGCCATCATTAGTGATGGGGAAGCCACTTTTACCTTGCAGTTTGACTCTCTATTAAAAAGTACTCATCACTCACGAGTAGCCACTCCCTATCATCCACAAACCAAAGGTGGGAGTGGAGATTTCAAATAGAGAGATCAAACACATTTTGGAAAAAAGCGTGAAGAAGGACGAGAAAGGACTGGTCCTTTAAGCTTAATGATGCTTTGTGGGCATCTAACTACCTACAAGACTCCTATAGGGATGTCCCTTTCGGGCGGTTTATGGCAAGGCATGCCATCTACCGAGAATTAGAATATAAGGCCTTGTGGGCAATCAAAACTTTTAATATGGATCTAATCTGCTCTGGTAACCACGGGAAGCTTCAACTCATGAATGGAAGAATCGAGGATGGATGCCTACACTAGCTCCAGTTGTACAAAGAAAAGGTTAAATCATTCCATGATAGGAGCCTCATGAGAAAAGAGTTCATCTGGGGTCCAAGGTATGGTTATTCAACTCTAAACTTAAATTCTTTCTGGCAAATTGAGATCCGGATGGGAAGGGCCATACATGTCATCAAGGCCTCCCCTCGTGAGTCAGTGGATATTTCAGATCCCAAGGATGGAAGAATACTCAAGGTAAATGGTCGAGGCTCAAACCATGCATTGAAAACACCCGGAGCCCTTGCTGCCCACCTATCATCATGAATCTCCAAAAATCGATGGTAGAAAAGTGTATAATATGTTTGTACAACATTGTTTTCTGATTTTTTGTTTTACATCTATTTTTCTTGTGCATAGTGTAAATACACTTCAAAGTTCAAATCGCAAAGTAAAAAGTACTGTTCGAAAAGTTCAAAGTTCTATTCGAATCGATTACGAGTCAGAATGAACTACTCGAAAAGAACCATGTTACATGCTCAATAGTTAAAATTTCCTTTTCAATAGAAAATCTGGGAGAAGTCCTTTGCGAAAAGATCTTTCCGGAGCCAAATCCATTTCGAATAGACATCAAGCTCAGTTCTTTGAACTACACTTTCTCAAGATTTTTACCTTTCGAAAGACACTTTGCTATTCAAATAGAGAAAAGGACTCTTTTGGAACTTTTGAACACTTAAGGGTGCTTTATGATTTTACTTGTTAGTATATTAGGTCATTTTGAAAGTCAATCGGATATCCGCAAACACTCTCCCAAGCAAAACCCTTTTCAAAACCCTAGCTCACCCTCTTCTCTCACGAGCTCCACGAATAACCACCATCTATTCTAATCTTAGCTTTTCTTGTCGAAATCAAAAGGGTAGAGCCAATGATCTGTTCAAAGCAAAGAAACCCAAGCAGAGGAAACCCTAGATCGCGGTTGTTACTCACTTATTGAATTAAATGCGAAAGTTACTTTACTCCCACACGCATGTCGCCCAATGCTACTTAATGACCCTGATTCTGGGCCATGAGCATTCCCAATGCCCCCATTCAAGTCCCACCCTTTAATTTATTTTTTCTTCTTATTGTTGCTGCCTTGTTTCAATTTTTCCGGTATAATGTGACCATGCCACCTTTGAACCAGTGAGGACACTGTTCCCCATAGGTTTGGGGGTATGGCAAACAGTCTGCCATGGGATAATTAGCATAAGGGCATCACAATCACCAAAGTAATGTCGAAATGAATCAATTTACTTAAGAATCATGACAATGTGGAAATTTTAAAATTTTCTTTGCAAGAATTTAGACATTCTAAACCCTACAATATTCCACATTTCCATGATGTTAACACCAGGAAAATACACTTGTATTAGCACATAGCAAGTCCACGGGAAGAGAAAAGGTAAAGATATACTTAAAAGCTCAAGGAAAAACCATAAGTGAGAATTGAGCCTATATGTTTTACATCTCTGTTGAAGAGTGACTGAGGCAACCTTTTCCGATTCAAAGGACTGGTGAGGCATTAGATCCACTAGAAATTAGGAAACTCCAAATCAAAACAAGCAACAGATTCATGAAAGCGAGGAAAGATCAAGGCCTTCTTTGGACAAACTTGAGCTTAATAACCAACCAAGAAAGATCTGCCCTTGTTTGTACCCCAATTGAGCTATAAATCCTACAATGCTTCATCAAAACACCCATTTTTCTTGCACCTGAACCAATGGAACCAATTCAGCCTTCCCTCACCTTGAGAATTCAGGAGTTAAAGGAGAAAGAAGTAAAGATGGAACATTTCTGGGCAAATATCAAAATAAATGAAGAAGAAATACCTCAAAAATGGGCAGTATGGTGACTGAGAAAGTAAAAGAAAAACAATGTGAAAAAGAAAAAAAAAAAAAAAGAAAAAAAAAAAAGGGCAAAAAGGGCAAAAAGGGGAACTTTATGTTGAAAATTCAAGATCAAAGGAAGAAGAACTGAGTACTTTGAACACGAGAATCTCAAAAGAAGCTAAACTCAAGAAGGTGGAGTCATGAACCACCTCCTTCAATTCCTGACTTCTCAAAAATCCAAACACCTGTTCAACCTTCCTATCCCTGAAACCTCACTCCATGAGCCATACAACAAACCCAGCCTAAAAGTCCTTGTGATCCAAAGTTGAGTGAACTGTCATGTGGAGATAAGCAGTTTCCCAATCTATGGTGAGGAGATGTCAAGGATGCCACGAGAATCATGCCTATGCTCATGCTTACAAATCCATTTGGGAGATGTAATCGCTCTTGAGCTTGAGTGAAAATGAACCCTTCAATAAAAATGTTGATGAGAGTACACCGTGGTAAGTGTTTGGGGTTGGACCTTGAGCACATTAAGTATGACTTATAACCTAATTTTTCTTCAAATGATGAACTACTGCTGACACATTTGCATGATTTCTATGGCTGCTCACAGTTTGGAAAGAGTGAAACATTCATAAGGTTTAAAAATGTTGTAAATCCCTTTCAAACAATAAACCTAAATTTCTGTTTAAACATTGATTCAAGAGTAACTAATTTTGATCTTTGATTGCTCATGGGATGACATTGCACTAATGCCAAGCTGTCCCATGGAGAAGTTTGTGGGTACCTTCAAAAACCCTCGGGAGACTTCACTCCTCCTCTAGGGATCACCTAGGGGTTTAAAAGGCTTGTTGCATATGCTAAATGCACTGTGCTTCCTACAAAAGTGGCTCTTTATTTTGCTTTTACGTTTCTTTGCTCGGGACTAGCAAAGCTTAGGTTTGGGTGTGTTAAGTAGTGAAAAATACCATTTTCACCCCTAAACATGAGCCTTGAAAGACCCTTGAGAAGACTAAATAAGTGCTTTAGTGCATTTTAAAGCTAACCAATCGACAGTCCAAATCAAAAGCATCCCAAAAGATCAAAAAGCGGCGACTCATGTCAAGTTTAAAGAAGGAGTGAAGAAACAGCCTCAATGGCTAAAGAGGGTCTAAAAGAGCGATAAAGACCAAGCAAGAGAGAGCCATTCGCAAAGAAAAATCAAGTTAAAAGTCAATTCAAAGAAGAATGGGAGCCTAGAGTTCAATTCGCAAAGAACTTCTACTATTCGCAAAGAACTTGCACTTTTCAGTAAGAACCTTGAACTTTTGAAGAAGAAAACACTCCTCGAAAGAAGATTGAACTTTGCGAGCAGCTTGAAGTCATTGAACTTTGCGAAAAAGCCCTTAAACTATGCGAAATGGCATTACGGGATTTGCGGCTCGTCCAAGGGTATTTCAGAAACTTTGCAGCGCCAATGCAATCAAAAGACCAGGAACATTCGGAAGGTTCCATCAAGATCCAAGGCATATTCCAACCCATGTGGCGCCCAAAGTTAAATTACGGCGGGAACTTCCGGAACTCAAGCGAATTTCAAACCCATAACAGAATTGATGCTTCGGCACCTGATTGGCGAACGGATCGAGCATTTCCATTGGCCATAACAGATCTGGATCCCGTGCTCAACCCTCATTGGGCAATCCAGATCTAAAGCATTCTGATTGGTCAATCCAGCCATGCGAGGATGGAGGAAAAAGTATAAATAGAAGCCAATTACCAAATTGGGCATCCAGATTTTAGAGTTTTCGTCTGTTTCCCTCATTCCGGTCCGGATAGATTATCTGAACCCCCTGTAATCCCTTCTTGTAGTTTACCTTTGAGAGCCATTGTGAGTGATTTGTACTTCCAAGTTCGGATTCAAGTCTGTAAGTCTGAGGGCTCGCTAAGAAGATGTGCTCTGTAATTGAAATTTTTGATTTTAAAGGTTCTTTGTAATTTGTGTCTTCTCCATTGGAGTCATGTCGAGGGTTCCGAATGTTCACCTTAGTGCATTAGACTTCTTTAGATTCACTCATCGCATGCAACTTCCCTTAATTCATCACCCCAATGCGAATTAGCGTTGGTAACCTAATTCTAGACATTCTGATGATGTTCATGTTACGAACTAAAGAATAGGCCACAACTATTGGATGATCTGTGACCATTTAAGTGGGATCATAGCCATCGATCTAAACCTATTCCTTAATTCGATTTATTTCTCTTACATCTCTTGGTAGCCAGATGAAGATTGAATCTGCTCTGTTGAACTACAGATTCTCCATTAAAATTCAGAGGCTAAAGTACATGAAGCTATTATTTCTGCATTTGTCTTATTTTAAACATCTCCCCAACTCGGATCTGGATCATGTAGTTAGTTCTTTTCTTTATTTGCTTATAGTTAAATGTGACACAATCCAACACTCTCTTTTATCTATTCTTTTTTTTAGATAATTATAGAGCCAGATCTGGTAGCACAGATCTGGAGGTTTATCTCTCAGTTTAGACAAAATTCTCTGTGGACGATCTTGAAATACTTACTTTTAAAACTTGCTACAATTGGCCCTGATCTTGCAGGCCAGTGTTAGCCCCAATGTGCTGATATCCCTTTCATAAGTTAACATCCATATAACCTAGCATTCTTTAATTCTTTAATTTTTGATTCATAATGCACACAATTATGGCACACTTGGAGCAACAACAAAGGTGGACAATATTGCAACCTCAAGGTCGTAGGTTAGAGCCCAGCTTACCTATCAAAAATATAAAATAAAATATCGAAACATAAGCCTTATACATTTAGATGATGCTTCTGTGACAGTCCGAATTTCGGCACCCCGAAACCCGTGCCATCAGCACGATCATCTTGATCGTGCCCCTTGGCTAAGCACGGAACACTGGTATATCAAGCATGCAATAGAATAATAAACGAAATTTCGGAATTTAAATCTATACTAAGCAACTCCCCAAAAGACAGTTCTACCCTCATGCCTCTGCATGAATGGAGAACCGATCCGAACCATCGATGATAGCAATCATCACGGATGGTTCGTCCCAAAAGAATAATCCCAACTCCTTATATACATGGTTTAAACAAAATCAAAGCTTGACATACCAAGCCGTACAAAACTCTCTCAAAAAGCCCTCAAAGTGGCACAACGGAGTCCTCTAGAAGAAGTCCTCAGGAGGTGGCTCCAACTCTTCGCCGGCCGCAAGGTCCGACTCACCGGGGTCAGCGTCTCCTGAAGCCTCGGCAGCTGCTAGTAGTGGACCTGCGACGTATAGTCTATAGGGTGAGCTACATCCTAGCTCAATAGGGAACAAACACGGTTGAACATATAAATTATAACTCACATATATTCCATGATATGTCATGCATGATGTGTCTATGCAGTTATTGATGAAAACAGTTAAAAAGCATTTCATTATACTGTTCATTACTTATGTTTTCATTTATTCATGAATGATGCTGAAAAGGCCTAAAGCAAAACTTAAACTTTCAACTTAAGTAATCCCCGAGCAATATAGCATCGAGCCCCGATGAGATACCCTTCATCGTCATCTATATAGATACTTTTAACGTATTCCCTGGGAATACAATATATAGTACCCAAGCCCCTTTCACAGGGATTGGTGGCGGGTTTCACTTGTCTCAATTCAACACCACAGGGTGTGCTTACTACGTCACGGATAAGCCTCACGGCCTACGATTTCACCGTGTATCGGTCACGGATATCCTGCCGTGTCAGTCGTGGATATCCCGCCACGTCGGTGGGGTAACCTATCAAACCTCAAATAACAAAAATATCGGTGCCTTACATATAGTTATTCACCGTGTAAGTGTGCTATCTTATATCAGTTAGGCCCTATCAAACATAATTCAATCTTGGATACATCCCTGGGATGTATCCATTCACTTGCATCACACCTGATGCTCTTATCTCTTCACTTCATCATCCCCTGGGGATGGCTCATTATAATTCCTCTTATGGATGTCACACACACATACTTTTTCACAATTCTTAAGCAATAAAACATTTGAATTTAATTTCTATATCACTACATACATGCTCTTGTAAAATAAGGTACATGTTCAAGGTGTTCCCTACCTCAAGTCTTGTTTGCTCAAAGCATCAAGGTCCCACGTGGCTCCTTGTGCACAAGTTCACACGTACCACCTATGGTACCACATAACAGGTGAAACACATCACAAAGGATGCAATAAAGAAGGTCCAAGACCCTCCAAGAATCTTAAAGTCAAACTCAAAAGTTAACATTATTTATCTCAGTCGATTAATCGAACTCCAAAATCGATTAATCGAGTCTGATTCGATTAATCGATTTCCAAAATCGATTAATCGAAAGTCAATATCGATTAATCGATTCTAAAATCGATTAATCGAGATTCTCATTCGATTAATCGAATCCTAATTCGATTAATCGAAATTCACTGTTCAGCCAAGTCGATTCTCAATTCGAGTAATCGAGTTCCTAAAATCGATTAATCAATCCCAAATCGATTAATCGAAAATTGAAATCGATTAATCGAAATCCCATTTCGATTAGTCGATTTTCCCAAGTCATTTCCTCCAGCCCCCCTTGGGTCCACTGGAGGTTCCCAGTCGATTAATCGATACCTAAATCGATTAATCGAAATCCCAAGTCGATTAATCGAACTCCAATTCGATTAATCGAAATCGGGGTCCTCTGACTTTTCAACTTCCTGGCCAATTTCGATTAATCGAAACCCAATTTCGATTAATCGAAATTGTCAGATTCAGCCATTTTCGAGCTATTCTTCCCAATCTTTTTCCACACTTTTTTCCTCTCATTTTTCCAAACCTTTGTCCTACATTTCACAACATTTCTAGCCACTATTCACCCTTCTAATCTATGCATTTAAATTACAAAAATCTTACCTTCAATCAATCTCAAATTGATTTCAATCGAGTGGTTGGAAAGGCTAGGGTTCCAGCCTTTGCTTGAACGGATTCCTTGCATTGAATCGGTCTCTTTAATGCTTGAATCCCCCCCTCCAATCACCCAATAACTCTTGTTTAATCTCTTTACTCCTCTCTCTCTCTTCTTTACTCCTCTCTCTCTCTTCTTTACTCCTCTCTCAACAACCAATTACAGATTTTAGGGTTATTAAACCCTTTTATCTCTTTCCTCTCTTGTGTGTTGAGCACATACACCGCGATAGGTGTATGCGACTTCACATTTACAACACACACCACATAGACATTCAACCCATCACATCTCAATCGCTCATCACACTCAATGCTAACTATCGAACTCCTAATTGGTCAAACCTGTGACCGATAGGGCACGGATCCCGAGGTCATAGTTTAGCGTGATTTTTCGGGCTATTACAGCTTCACTGCCCTGACAGATGATAATACCCACTGTCAAAATAGCTTGAGCAATAGCATTTATCATTTATTCAGTGTGACATAACAATGTAAGTGCTAAGTGTCATGCCATGTGGCCCCAATCTAAGCTAGCACATGAACCAATGAGTCTGACCATTTCTGGAAAATCACATTGCATTAGCCACCATTATTCTAGGTCACCATTTTTTCTACTTTGTAGTTTTTCTTTGTGAGAAGTTGTATTTTGCCAATAGAAATAAACATTTGTAGTTAAAGAGTCAAATTTTGATATAGTGATATACGTTCCGGAAAAAATTAAGCATGTTGACTCTTCTTTACTCTATAGGTCACTGGAAGAAGGGGTAGAGCCAAGCCTTTGCCATTTAAGTTGGAGTCCAGTGGTGTTTGGGGCTTTGCAGGATCAAATGTTGGAAACTCTCAGATCTTTGCTAAATTCATTGCACCTTGTTATTATATGAATAAGTGAGTTTAGTCTTAATTAGTTCATGCAGTTTGTTTTAATGTAGGAGTTGACAAATCTTATCCTAATCACCATTATATAACTGATATCACAATTTTTCACTAAGCAACCTGCTTTTAGTTGCATAGTGCTAGATAATCACATGTTTGTTATTTTTAGTTCATGGTTCATGCATTAACTGATATTTCCATATACTTTGATCTCGCTTGGCCTAGAGGTCATTGTTGAGAGAAAATTAGATTATTTCACAGCTTAATATGCATACTCTATGTAAGCTTCCTATTGCTAGCATCTCTCATGTTGCCAAAGGACGCTCTTGTGTATGGAATACAATTCATCAAAGCCAGCTCAAGGAAGCTAGCTTGTGGTTTTTATTAACCATAGAAAAAGAAGGTAGTTGTAGTTTCCTTCTAATATGCAAGCATACCATGCAGTTTCATCCTTAGGGTGGCATCTCTCCCAAGCAATTTATAAAACTTATGTGGCACTGGATTTGATTTGCACCCAAACCCATGCCATCAGCACAATCCTCCAGACCGTGCCCCAAAGCTTAGCACGGAACATTGGTATAACAAGCACCACATAATAATTAAAGCAATAAATCTCATTAAAGCGGAAAACGTTAATATGCCCAACTGACATATTCAAAAGACAGTTCTACCTTCATGCCACTGCATGAATAGAGAACCGACCCGGACCATCGATGATACTCAGATCACCCCAGATGGTTCGCCAAAAGAATAATCTAGTTTAATTACATTGTTTCAAAAATAAAGGCTTGACATACCAAGCCGCACTACTCTGCTCACAAAATTGACTCTCTATCAAAGTGCTCAGCAGAGTCACCTAGAAGAAGTCCTCGGGAGGAGGCTTCAACTCATCTTCAGGTACGTAATCCTAATCACCTGGATCCACATCCCCCGAAGCCTCCGCTGCTGCTATCAATGGACCTGCGACATATAGTCATAAGGGTGAGCTACATCCTAGCTCAATAGGGAACAACACAATGAACATATAAGTCAAAACTCACATATATTCCATGATATTCAAAGCATGATGAATCTATGCATTTGCTAGAAAACCAATTAAAAACAGATGATTTATACTCAATTTACTGGTAAGTTGCATGTATTACTTTACTGTTGATTTAATCATGAATGACACTGAACAGGCCTAAAGCAAAACTTAAATCTTCAACTTAAGTAATCCCCGAGCAATATAGCATCGAGCCCCGATGAGATACCCTTCATCGTCATCTAATTAGACAATTGTAAAAACATGTATTCCATGGGAATACGACCCAAACCCCTTTCTCACTAGGCGGCGGGGTTAAATATCACACAACATCCCTGGGATGTACTTATGGTCAAGGATAAACCTCCGTGCTGGTGTACGGATTCGCCGCCGTACCGGTCACGGATATCCTGCCGCGTCAGTGGTGGGTATCCCGCCACGTCGGTGGGGTATCCTCCAAACCTCAAATAACAAAAATATCATGTGCACTATATATAGTTATTCACCGTGTAAATGTGCTATCTTATATCAGTTAGGCCTCAACAGTAATTATTCAATCACATGTATACATCCCTGGGATGTATACATACCCGCATCACACCTGATGCCTTTATTACTTTCTCATCCCCAGGGGATGTCTCAATCTCATTAGATTATTGGTTCTTAATCACTTGCATCACATAGATGCTCTTATCACATTCACGGTGTCACACACACACACCCATTTTCACAAAGCTTTTCATAATTTAAAACAACTTCAATTTAATAATTATATCACTACATATATGCTCTTGAAATTAAAGTACATGTTCAAGGTGTTTCCTACCTCGAGTCTTTGAAATTCTAAGCATCAAGGTCTCACGCGGCTCCTTGTGCTCATATTCATACGTACCACCTATAGTACAACATAACACATGTAACTCATCACTAAAGGTGTAACAAAGAAGGTCCGAGACCCTCCCTGAATCTCAAAGTCAACTATAAAGTTTAAGCAAAACTGTCAAAGTCGATTAATCGATTCCCAAAATCGATTAATCGAAATGCAACTCGATTAATCAATTCCCAAAATCGATTAATCGAGATTCAAATTCGATTAATTGATCCCAAATCGATTAATCGAGGTCTCCAACATAAAGCAGTCGATTCTTAAATCGAGTAGTCGAGATCTTAAAATCAATTAATCAATCCAAAATCGATTAATCGAAATCCCAATTCGATTAGTCGATTTCCCCAGATTTCATTTCTCCAGTGACTGGAGCTTCCCAGTCGATTTCCAAATCAACTAATCGAAATCGGGCCTTCATGACTTTTCAACTTCTCAGACCAAATCGATTAATCGAAATCTCAAATCGATTAATCGATTTGGCCAGACTCAGCCCCCTTTTTGGGTTGTTCTTCCAAATCCTGCTCAAACAATCTTCTTTCTTTTTCTAGGCCTTTATCCTATGATTTTAAGTAAATTTTGACTGCAATTAAACCTCTATGATCTATGCATTCAATTCACATAAATTTTACCTCAATCAAATCTCATTTGCTTGGATCTCAAGGTTGGAATGGCTAGGGTTCCAGCTTTGTCTCGAGCGGATCCCTCACGTCGAATCCGGCCTTAAATGCTCGAATCCCCCCTTGGCTTGCATTCACTCCTTGCACAACAACCCCTCTTTACTTCTCTCCCTCTCTCTCTCTTCTTAACTCTCTTCAACAACCAAACAAGAGTAATTTAGGGTTCTTTAACCCCTTTATACTCATTTGCCATGTGTTGAGCACATACACCCCAGATGGGTGTATGTGGTTCCAGATTTCCCTCACACTCCACACACTTGCATTAATTTCTCATCACATCCGTTCATCACTCCTCGAGTCAACTAGTGGACTCCTACTTGGTCAAACCTATGGCCAATTGGGCATGGATCTCGAGGTCACTGTTTAACTCAAATTTTTGGGTTATTACATTATGTGACCGAGCCATCTTGTAGTTCTAGCAAGATCAGTAGGTTCATCATTTTCCATTCAGTTGTGCTTTAAGGTATGGTACCTCACATGCCTCAAATTGAAAAAGAAAACATAACTTTATGGAAAGAATTATGAGCAACAATGTTTTCCCCTCAATTACCAGACTAAGAAATAATGGGGAAATGGAGAAAATGATGCAAGAAATGCTTCCTTATCATCAGTTACTGTAGTTAAGATTATTGCTAGAAAAAAAATGTGAGAATCAGAAAGCAGGAAATGTGGGTATTTTTGTAGGGGTTGAAACTGTTTTCTTGATAGGTATGGCTTTTGCATCTTCAAGAGGAAAAAAACCATTTAAGCTGTTTCAGATTAGAGCTTCATAACTTAGGTAGGGAGATAGAAGTAGATCACAAAGAAAGGAAAATTCTTGAAATTTAATAAAGACTTGCCTCTAATCCCAACAAAGAATCAACAATTAGAGAGAAAAGATCAACCAATGTTTGGAGTTTCATGAACCCAAGCGAATACTCAATTTTATGGTTTTGGTATTATGTCATGGATTTTGGCTTTTTAAGGGGGGTTTCCTAATCAATTTTGATGAGTTCTTTTATGGTTTTTTAAAATCAAGTTTCTTGGGTTTTTTCTGAAGTTTTCTAGAGGGGTTTTAGGATATTTTGTCAAATTTTCTTTTTATCAATTTTGATGGCCATTTTTGTGCTTTAGATGTTTTTTTTGGTTGATTTTGATGAGTTCTTTTGGAGTTTTCCATCAAATTTGACACTTTTGTCTCTTTTATGATTTTGGTATGTTAGGTAATTTCAATTGTGTTCAAGAATCTTTTACAATTTTTTACGTTTTTTAATATGTTCTATTATATATAATCATGGTTTGAAAGACCAAATAGCATAGCAAAAATGTAGGTAATATGATGTAATTTCTTGGGAAGGAAATGCAAATTTGTATTAAAAAATAAATACCTATATTTTGAATACCGATAATTTTGAGTTTTAAAAAATAATATATATATATATGGGCACCAAAATTTCGGCTTGACTTACAATATTTAGAAATTTTGTCCGGATTTTCGCCAAATTCTCAAAATTTCTGTGGGGATCAAAATGGCTCAATTTAGATAAGATAAGAACCGATTAATTATATATAGTAGCTTTTATATTAACACAAGAGTCTAGATGATGATTTGGTCAAAGTTGAAAACCTTTTAGTGCTACAATGTCATAAATTTTTGTATTGGGTTCTATTATACAATTGAATGGAGAAATGAGAGACAACATGAAGTACTTGGAGTAATAGAGTGTAGCCCTGAACAAAAATGAGTACAAAAATAAAATAATCAAAGCCAATTGCAAATGAACAGGACAAAGCGAGAACAATGTCGATGGATGGTGATGGGGGTTTTATTTTCTTTAATAAACTTTAGGCTCATCTGGGGGCTCTTTACTTTTGTTATATAATTATAGGAACTATGTCCAAAGTCTTGATTCTTTATTGTTATTGATTGCTATGCGTCTGTAATCCAAGAGTTCTTTATTTTTTATGAAAGGAAAGTAATGATAGCCAACAGATCTATAGTACTATTGATTATTTCTGATGCTCTGATGTTGAAATGATACATGCAATTTGAGTCAGAGTTAAGAATGACTAATTTTATTTCTGGCTTTGTTAATGCATTGATAAAAAAATGTGGTTTGTAGTATGTTAGCTGTATAAAACTATCTTTTTGTTGTGAAATGTTTTGTCTTCTTTTTTGCATCAAGTTTGATCTCATCAGATCAGACCCAATTGTACATTATCAGTATTCGACGATACTGTATCCGAGTTTCATACCTTGTTTACAATGAATAAAGTTCATTATTATGTGCAAAAGGAATGGTGAACATCAAGTCTTCATTAATTTAGCCTTTATTTGCAGTTCGAGGCAGCATGGCTTTGACCAATATAGCTTCAAAGACCTCACAACATACCCATGTTGTCATGGTGCTATTTCGTTTTTTGTGCAACTTCTTAGCTCTTCAAGTGGTGAGGTTTGAGAACAGGTCGACTTGCCTCTCTCTTTCTCTCTTTGTCATTGGTAAGTCAATCATAGTCATCAAATTCTCCAATTTTTTTTAAAAATTCGTGAATAATTCCCGAATTTGAGGTTCTTCGAACTAATCGCGAATTATTTGCGATTTTTTCAAAAAAATCGTATGTTTGTTAAAAATCACAAATAATTCACAATTTATTCAATAAGTTGCGATTTTAATATGTTTTAAACTCTTTAATACTTTTTAATCTTTAAAAAAAAAAAAAAAAAAGATTTTTCTCTTTGATTTTTGTCTGAATATTTCTAGAACTTGTCAAATTTTGTCGGATTTTAACCTTGCCGGCTTGGTGACTATGAGGTCAATCACCAAAAAAATGTGTTTTTATATTGGTTCCTTTTCTCTTATCTTTAAACAGACTGTATGGGCATTGGGTAATGTAGCTGGTGACTCACTAAGTTGTAGGGATCTTGCTCTTAGTGATGGTGCCCTCATGCCATTCTGGCTCAATTAAATAAACATTCTAGACTATCCATGCTTAGGAATGCTACTTGGACTTTATCCAATTTGAACAGGTATCTAGACAATAGCATTCATTTGCTTCGTAATTTTTTTTGCAAATGCAGTGGCATGGGTTGGCTGATATTGTGTGACTTTCTTTGGTTGGTCATATCAGGCAAAACTTGCATTGCCAGTTCTGTGGCATCTTATACATTCAATTGATGAGGAAGTTCTAACATATGCTTGTTGGGCTCTATCTTATCTCTCTGATGGTTCAAATGAAAAAATTCAGGCTGTAATTAATTCAGGTTGTTGTCCAAGATTAGTGGGACTTTATCTAATTTGAACAGGTATCTAGACAGTAGCATTCATTTGTTGTCCAAGATTAGTAGGACTTTATCCAATTTGAACAGGAATGCTACATGGACTTTATCCAATTTGAACAGGTATCTAGACAGTAACATTCATTTCCTTCGTAATTTTTTTTGCAAATGCAGTGGCATGGGTTGGCTGATATTGTGTGGCTTTCTTTGGTTGTTCATATCAGACAAAACTTGTATTGTCAGTTCTATAACATCTTATACATTCAGCTGATGAGGAAGTTCTAGCATATGCTTGTTGGACTCTATCTCATCTCTCTGATGGTTCAAATGAAAAAATTCAAGCTTTAATTCATTCAGGTTGTTGTCCAAGATTAGTGAGACTTCTGTTGTAAGAATCTATCTACAATTTGCATATTTTATTTTTGGGATTGCTTATATTAAAAGCCCTTTGTAGATTTAATTATGTTTCTCTTTCTTGTTTTCTGCTCATTAGCTTCATAAGCATTTTTTTCCCCTTATATAGGGTCAGTCTTTTTAGTTTTGTGTTTTCTCTTGAAGAAGCCTATAACTGACTAGATTTGTATAAGTATTGATGCTAGCTCCTCATCGTAATCCTCATCTCACGTGCATCGCACGTGCAAGGTCCACTAGTATATTTTTGCCATATGCTCCCTGCAAGCATCACTCCATGACTCTCTACTTCCTCTTTTATTCTCATCCTTCTTTCCCAATTTCTCAGAGATGAAAGGATAAGTTTTTGCATTTTCAAACTGGTGTGGGGTGTGGTTAATATAGCTTAACAAGAAATATTTAGAGTAAAATTTTTCAATAAGGCTCAAAGGGGGTGTAAAAAGATAAATCAAAATAAGGTGGGGCATTTTAGGCACAAACGAGCCAAAGATGACTTTTGATCATTACCTTTCAAGATGGAAATGATGCCTATTCGTCTTGAGTTTAAACACAATGAGTTCTAATACAATGATATAAAATAATGCAAAATAGACAAACCGAGATAAAATGTATGGGATTTCAATAATTAAGCACGAATTTCAAAGATACTCTGAATTTATTTAGCACTCATAAAGAACGAGGAAAAAGTTCTAAAGCTCTCCGAGTTTAGTCTTTCTTAGAATCCTAGAATTCCATATTTGAACAAATCTTTTGATTTTCAGACTTAAGCATGGCAAAAGTGTAAAAAAATTTCTAGGCATAAAATTCAAACTGATCTTTAAATATTCAAAATGGAGTTAATTATCCTAAATAACAACAATTTTACCATGGCATGAATATTTAACAATTAAAATTTTCATGCATCAGTGACTACAGTTTGAAAACTACGCCAAAAATAAACACTGATAGTGTTTTTTTCTTTTAAAATTTTCGGGTTTGAAAATTACGCCAAAAATAAGCACTGGTGATTTTTTTTTTCACACATAATACCTATAAAAAAATCATACGAATTAAATCTAATAAAAATAAAATAAATTTCCTAAATCAATAATATACAAGGGGCTTAGGTTGTGTCCCAAGAAGCCCTAAATTTTTGCTTTGTGGTTTCAGCCGGACCACCTTCAAACTCTGAGAAACGAAAATGGTTTTACATATAACATGTTTTGGCTACCCTTTTTCTCACTTAAGGTCATGATGCTTTTTGTGGGTGGACTTTCAACAAACCTATCCACCCTATAAACCATGAAATATTTGATTTTAGTGTGTATTGTCAATTTAAGCATAATAAATTATTGTTTAAAACTAATCGATTTGAGGGTTTGCCGAAGCATTGTAAAAATGGATCGCTAGGCATATAAGGTGCCTCATATGTAATGTTCGACGGCTCAATCGATGTAAAATAAGGAATTGTGTCCTCATGAAATTATTCCTGAAGTATTAGAGGGGTCTCACAAATTGGTTGGTTGTCTTCCGTTATCTCAATCTTATGTGGGCCAACAACATCTTCCTTGTAATCTACCTCATGTCCACTCTCAAGGGTCACGGTCTCAACCCCAGGCTCATGGGCGGGAGTAGTTTCTTCTTTCAACTCCTGGTCTTACAGGGAACTTATAGGTTGGCTAGGTATTTGCTTTCCAGCCAACCAACTGGTTCATTTGATATGCAAAGCTGTGATTGGGATTGGAGTTCTCCGATCTTGAAAATCATAAAACATAGTTAACAACCCATTTTCAAAATCAGAACTCCGTGGTGATTGTAAGTGTTGTGGGTCAACCTGAGGTTGGACTGAGAAATTTTGCATATAAGGCTGATTTAATGGACAACCCTGATTTGGTTCCCACCAATTAAGATCATTCTCCCCATATTCATCCCATGGGAATTGTGAATATTGTGGGTCAAACTGAGGTTGGTCTGAACTCCCACCAATCAAAACCATTCTCCCCATATTCATCCCAATTTTGGTTTGGAGCCTCATAATTAAACCCATTAAAAGATGAAGGCATCAAATTTGTGGAAAACTCCAAATCACATAATCATAAACTAAAAAATGAAAATACAACCACAAAAACCTAACTAAATTTAGAAATAAAGGTGCGTACTGTAGCCTCTCGCGGGCGTCCCCTTCGAAGGTTTGGTAGACTCGGACCTCGATCTCCAAATCTCGCAATAAGTGTGACAGCCCGAATTTTCCCAATCTAAATTTTTTGAGACATTTTTTTTTTCTTTAACTTAAACCAAATGAGAAAACCCGGACCACCATATCGTAGATCACAATCTGCATACAGAATTTACTTGGTACATCCACATACATGCAAAAATCAAAGCAAATAATTTGTATGGCATAATTAAAATCTACAGTTCTAATATTTAACATGAACAATAAACTAATATAAACCCCCAGTGATGAAGAGTCATCACCTAACAGTGATGTACAATATATATATAACAGCACGAATGTACCAAGCCTGACCTTACCAAAATCCATAATGTACTAAATATTTATCCCGAATGTAATGTATCCTGATTGGGCTTAAAATTGAATCATTGACCTTTGGCGAGAATATGATCTTTCTATTGATTTGATCCAAGTCAAACATTTGACCCATGTGATGTGGTCTTTGGCCCACATATTTTAATTGGGCGAATGCACCGAAACATGATCATAACCCAAATTTTAAAAATAATAATAATAATTAAATAAACAAGAAATAATATGTTTGTGTGGCGTTAGAGATGGGTGTCAGGATGGATTGGTATTGACACCCATCCCAAACTACACTGATCCCTAGTAATACCCAACACCCAAACAGTATGGTGTCAGATGGGGTGGAGCACCAAACTTCATATGGGTGCTCCACACCCTATTACCACCCACACCTATAAAAAAAAAATGATTTGAATTGGATTCGGGTACCAAAGATGACACCCGAATCCCAAGTTTTGGTTGCCTACTTTTTATTAGTGTATTGCTTTTTGCTATTAGTGTTTTTTTATTATTATTATAATGTTACTTTTTATATTATTTTGTTAATGTTGACTCCCCCAAATTAAAAGACCCACCATCACTCTAACTCTAACTCCCTCCCTACATGGCTCTCCCTAAATCGTCAATTTTAAGTTACCTTTCCCAATAAGTTACCTCTTTTATATGTGCTTAACACCCAAACCTTTCCCAGCCACCATGTCCCATTATATAACTTCAAAAGGTGCTACTTGGTTGACCGTCCCATCCCTCTTTAATCCCAAGTTTTGGTTGTCCTTTTATTATTATATTGCTTTTATTATTACCATGCTTCCTCCTTTTTATTTGTTATTGACTTTCCAAAAATTAAAAGACCCAACCTCTAAATCACGCCTACTCTTTCACTCTTTTTCTCTCTCTAGAAAACCATTAAAACCCACGCACAGCCATCTCAAGTCCCATCTTTAACAGGTAGCAAAGTCTTATTTGGACTCTTCTTTTTATGCAGCCGACTTCCCCACTCTCCTTGCCTTTTTTTATTATTAAATAATATAATTTAGAACTCTTGCTATTTTTATTACTTCTTGACTTTCCAATTCTTTACTTACCTCCTATCTCTTAATACGACTAAACCCAACAAATTTAAAACGTCTCTCTATATTAACCAGCAACCCCAAGTTCCTCTTTAACTCTCTCTTCCTCAAACGTCTCTCTCTATTCCTCTTACCCGAGCAGCCCAAGCAACGGTCTATCCCTCTTTCCTTCTACGATCCGAGCAACCCAAGCAGTCGTCTCTCTCTCTCTCTCAGTTCTCACGATCAACCGAGCACCACATTGACCCACCATCGAAGCCGCATCACCGGACATCACCACCAATAATTTCCATTGTGGCGTTTGGATTCGAGGTAGGGGATTTTCAATGCACAATTATATTTTAAACTTTGAATCATAAGCTTTAATGATAAATTTGAACTGAATCTATGAATATTGAAATTGATTTTGAACTTATTGAATCTTGCGGCATTGAATATATGACACTATTCGAATATTCTGAATATCAAATCGTTTGAAACACTGAAAGTATTTGAATCTTATTGTATATGAATAATTAGAACCTTTTGAACTTTAAATCATGAAAATTTTGAACACCGAACCCTATGAATTTTAAATCTGGATTAGAATGAGAATTATTTATGAACAATGAATATTGTACCGATGTATTAGAATTTTGCATGTGATTTAAAGAGATTTATTTGAACTGAATCTTGTGCTTCAACATTTTTGAACCGTTTCGACAATCCATTGAACCGCACAAGTATCCCTCACAATGCAGGAGCTTGAGTATATAGAAAATTGTTCATTGAATGACGATGATTAGGAGGGGATTCTCATTGGCAATTAGAGACTCTAGTGCTAGACTTGCACTAGTGATATTTAAGTTATATTTTTAAGTCATCATAAATTAAGAAGACTACATCTGAAATTTGATAATGAAACGATTTAATGAATACTCACATGAAACCTAAGAAACGATGCTATCGAATCTCATTTGCAACTAGAACTCAGAATATGTGCTTTTGAACCCATGATATTTTTCAAATTCTATTTTGTCATTTAATTGTGCTTGAATTTCGCTTTGAACTTTTTTCTACTGAGCTTAGATGGTTAGCTCACCCTAATACTATGTGTCACAGGTACAGAAGTAGTTTCAGATCCTGAATTAGAAGATCCCAACTTTGTACCAAAAGACGGAGCAGATCTACCACCTGAGGAGTTTTATCCTTAGATCCTTTTGGAGACTTGGACTTTGTATAGATTAGATGAACTTTTTGAGATAATTAAGATTATTTTTGGTTTGTGTGACAGTGACCAGTGATCACATGGGATTTTACTTTTAATTTTTATACTTTCGTTATGGACATTAATGCAAATTAATTTAGTTAGGGATATTTCTACATTTAATTTATTTTTTATAGCTTGCATACTGATCGATACCAAAAAAAATTTGTAATTAGATTATGAATTATGATCTAGTGATCCGAAATTTCCTTATGTATCGGGTTGGGAATTTCGGGTCGTTACACTGAAAATCTTACCAATCCTCAAATCCTCAATCCATGAGTCCAGTGTCCTGATAAGTATTATACCTGTGACGTATAGTCGAGGTGAGCTAACAACTAAGCTTAGTAGAGAAAACTGATACAAATATACATCTCATCAGTCATCCATATATTTAAGCTTAGTAGAGAAAACTGATACAAATATACATCTCATCAGTCATCCATAGATTTAAAGACAACAATCAAAACATTTTCATATTAAAGCTGATGACATTTTCATACTCAGAATAGAAATTGAATTCAAAGTGCCTTTTCTTATCAAAGCCTAAACTGATTTCAAATGTCTTTTCTTATCA
This sequence comes from Chloranthus sessilifolius, assembly GCA_021018995.1. Taxonomy (NCBI): domain Eukaryota; kingdom Viridiplantae; phylum Streptophyta; class Magnoliopsida; order Chloranthales; family Chloranthaceae; genus Chloranthus; species Chloranthus sessilifolius. Next base: position 80,228 of record JAJIZI010000028.1, read on the forward strand.
AAACTAAAACTGATTTCAAATGTCTTCGCTTATCAAAATGAAATTGATTTCAAATGTCTTTTCTTATCAAAACGAATCTGATTTCAAATGCCTTTTCTTATCAAAACGAATCTGATTTCAAATACCCTTTGCACAAAAAAAAACTTCGTATCAAAACAGGATGTCTTGTTCATATCAAACGGAAAGCAAATTTATTGAATTTGACTTACTTACATGTCTTATCTTTGATTTACTATGTTCACTTACATTCACTTACATGTCTTACACATTCTTACACATCCTTACATAGATTCACTTATATGTCTTATACATTCTTACTTAGATTCACTTATATGTCTTATACATTCTTACTTAGCTTACATAGTCAAATTACGGATATCCCGCCGTACCGGTCTTACATACTCTTATATAGCTCACTTAGTGAGTTCGGAGTTTCGGATTTAAAGTTCGAATTTCAAAGCATAATATCAATAATAAATTATAAATAAACTATTGTACCAATTTAAATTACAAATATCCCGCCGCACCGGTTCAAATTACGGATATCCCATCATACCGGTTCAAATTATGGATATCCCACAGTACCGATTCAAATTACAGATATCCTGTTGTACCGGTGAAATTATGATTCTTATGTTCAAATTTCAGATATCTTAATTTCGAAGGTTCAAATGACGAATAAACCGTCGTACTGGTTCGAATTCAAAGTTCTTAGTTTCAAAGTTTTCTGTTCAAAGATTCAATGGTTTCACAATCGCTATCTTAATGTCTCTGATTTGTATTCAAGGATCACGTTCGAAGTAATTTCGATGAGACATACAAAGTTCTTCTTAAGATTTCATATTCTAATTTACGTTCTAAGTTCATTTTCGAAGATTCAAAATTTGGATTCGAAGTCTAATACTAGCTTCATATTCGCAGTCATTCTCACCATTCATATCCACAGAGGGTCTAACTTTCAATTTCAAATACAAAGGTCAGATTCAAATACAAACGTCAAATTTGAAATTCAAATACCAAAGTTCAGGGCTATCAATTATTTCAAAGATTTCTAAAGCAAACATTGTTTCAAAACATCCCAAGTTCTAAATATAGTTTCAACTAAATCAAAGACACCATAAGAGTCTAGGGAATCAAATAAAAATGTAATTGTGTATCGAATTTTCCCCACCTCAACTTAAAGCCAAAACGAAGATCACCCCTCTACAAGGTGACACCATTATCACGTCCTCTTGATCATAATCTAGAACACACCAATTTACTTCATATAAGTTAAAAGCAACAAAAAATGAAAAGTTCCAAAGTTTCCCCTACTTTTTCCCAAAAATAGAAAAATCTCATAATTTGTCCAAATCGATCGAATTCTATTTCAATCGATCGATTTCCTCAGAAAATCCATATTTTTTCACATGCCACAATCCGATCGATTAGTTTCCAAATCGATCGATCAAATTCCAAATCAATCGATCGAAATTTATTTCGATCGGTCAGTTTTTCCAGGAACTCCTAACATACTCTCTGTTTTAAAATCCGATCGATCGAATTTCATTTCGATCGATCGATTTTTCCAGAAACCTTCACAATTTTGTCTGGTCAAAATCAATTGATCGGATACTTATTTTGATCGATCCATTTTGACAGATTTCTCGGAATCTCAGGTTTCTTCATTCTTAACTCATTTTCCTTATTTAGAATCCTTTTCCTTCTAAATTTTCAATCATATCTTACTAAAGCCTAACATAATCATGAATCATAATTCAACACATCCTTACTCACCTTTTTAGGTCGTTCACACGCTTTTCCATGAATCGTGGCTACGGAGGGTTTCAGAGTGAAATTCGTGGATTCCCCTCGTGATTGAATCGAAACAAAGTCTACGATGAATCTCCACTTAAACACACAATACTCATCACTCTATCCCTCGTGTATGGCACGATCAAACGGTTTGCTCACACCAAAAGGATGGAAAGAGAAGTTCAAGCTCTCCTTTCTCTTCTCTCCTCTCTCTTGAATTCAAAACCCTCAAAATTTGCAAACGGTACTAGCTTCCAAAGGAAGCTTTGCTCTTTATTTTAAAAGGGTTTGGTTCCCTTGCGAAACATACATACACCCATTTGGGTGTTAGTTCTTATCCACTTAAGATGTTTTGGCTCTAGTGTGAAGCTTATACACTTAAGTTAAGCCTAGCTCTTACCAAAGGCCCATAGTCGGCCCAAATAGTTGTCCCAACTAGCTTAATATGTTTTAATCATTAATAAACTTCTATTTTCCAAAAATTTTGACTCTAGGTTGCACACTTAGTTTGTGCGTGCTGTTTCGAAATTTGGGGATGTTACATTCTTCCCACCTTATAGAGTTTTCGTCCTCGAAAATTGACATGCCTTATTCAAAGATACATGGATACTTGGTAGTCTCAGACAAGAATAGTCATATTCTCCTCAAGAGTCAATGATTGAATGTCAACGAAAATAATTTAGGTTCTTACATTCTCCCCTCCTCAAAGGAATTTTCATCCTCGAAAATACACTTGGTAACATTTGAGTCAAAGGACCCAAGGTCAATCGGAAAATTTCATCAACTGTTGTAACTCTAGATTCTAAATCGAATTGGTAGAACACATCCATAACTAAAGATTCAGAAGTGGACATCCATAACAACTTTAGGTTCTGATAACTATCACAAAAGTTAAGTTGTTCGTCACTATAAAAATTTACATTATCACTCATCAGAAGTTTAGTTCATCACCACACAGTTAGTCTTGAAAGGATACTTAATTATCATAAAATTTAACAAGAAAGAACAGATCTTGACCATTAATCCAAAATGCAATGGCCTTAAATTGTCGTCGGTCCGTTCTTAGCCGCAGGACAATCCTTTATCAAATGTCCTTGTCGGCCACATCTGAAGCATGCACCCTTGACCCACCTACACTCTTCTGTCTTATGTTGCTTCCCGCATCTTGTGCATGACTCAATTGGAGTTGTAAAAGCGATGTGTGAAGTCGGTTGCACCCTTTACTGGAGCGTCGCAGGTAGGGTTCGGAGGACGAAAAGGCCTTGCAGGCATAGACATGGGTGATCGCGAGTGGATAGTCGAGAAATTTGACCGGTTGTTCTTGGCATCAAGAGCCTCGGTATCTCTTTCTGCTCGTGGGTATATGACTGCATTTTACTTCCTCTGCCTCTACTCTATTGGTCCCTCCTTTCATACATTTCGTCAATATCTTTTTCAGTGATCAACGCCTTACCCATCACAGCTCCATACATCTCTAATTCTAGCACCAAAATTCTATCTCGAATGTTCAGCCTTAAGCCACTTTCAAATATTGGCCCTCATCAAATCTTTGGCCACGTATTTTGGGGCAAACCATGATAGTCCTGTAAATTCCGTACCATATTCTTGTACAGACATTCCCCCTTGCTCCAACGTCATAAACTTTGTTGCCATCTGGTTTCTCACCTATCTAGGAAAGTATTCTTTGTTGAATACTTCGATAAACTCTTCCCAAGTACATAATCCATCTGGATTTTGCTATTCTCTCATTCTAGTTACCGACTTCCACCACGGATCGGTTTCTCCTTCTAATTGAAAAGAAGTCCAACTCACTTTCTTCTCGTCGGTGCACAGTAACCTCTATAGAAGCTTCTCAATTTGGTTCAATCATTTCTCCCCCTCAAGCGGATCCATCTGACCATAGAAACTAGGAAGTCTCAATCTCCTAAACTCAACAAATGCTAACGGTTCTGGTGGATATGGAGGTGGAGGGGGACGTGGCTGCTGATGACTATTGGTATTGTTCGCGGCCAACAACACAATCTGCTGAGCCGGATTAATGTTATCTTCAATAATATTAATTTACAATTTTTTTAAATTTGTCTCGATTTTTATGTCGGGCATGCTTATCGAAGCAGTCGAGTTCTGTTCAAAATTTTATGGTCGTTACACTACCAGACCCATTTTGACTTGCACCTAACTATGGCTCTCAGCCCATTGAGTTGGAGCAAGTTGGACTGGGTCCGAGCCTAGATGATGAGATGAAGACCAAATCTTCGCAACCCATTTCCATTCCAAAATGAGTTAGGATATCTTGCAGGGGTTGATAATGTAGTGAAACTCATAATGTATTATCTGTGTAACCGGTCTTACACGTTTTATTACTACGAGAGCATACGAGGAGCTATAAGGTTTATTTATTTATTTATTTATTATTTTTATAACCTGGGTATCCGAGCCTTTTAGAGCTCCTGCTTAATCCCAGGGGCACATGTGCATCCCAAATTTAGCACATGTCGGGTCAGCATAGGATAGAAATCCCTAGGGTGGCCTCTAGGAGAGGAGGGGATTCGAACTCAGGTCTCCTACTTTTGGAAGCAAGGTACCTGGCCAGCTCACCTAACCTCTTAAGGTTTAAGTTCGTACACCATTTCATATAAGTGGTAGTGTAAAAAGCGATTAAACACGTTTCCTTTAAAAACTATCAAACATATATAAGGTCAACAACACGTGGGAAGGCTTCCAATCACGTAAGATGAGGGGGCCTTACGATATTTGATCAACCGTGCCCTAGGAGTGGACAATGCTCACACGGGCAAAATCAATGTAAGTACATTGTTGACTTTTTTAGTGGTATGAGATTGACCCCTTAGGTGTTCAAGTCCTACTACCAAGTATTGAAAATTACTTAGGTTTTTAATACTATCAACTGTGTGACAGATGAATGATGAAATCAAATGTGATTTTGTTGTTCATTTTTCGTGCAATTGACTCATTGATTGCACAATTTTATATGAGTTATTTTAATTTTTTTTTCACTCTGGTATTATTTTTCGAGCTACTCCTTTATATGCACTTGATCATATGATTGAGTGCCACGTGACAGCAAACAAATACAGGACCAGGTAGTCCTGGTTACCAGGTTACCTTTACTTACCGAAAAGAAAATGGTTCCAAAATCAGGTGCCGCGCAGTTTCTTTATTGTCATTTGGTGTGAAGATACAGAAAGTATCAAATATATTTGCATCCACTACTTAATCAATTTCCTTAAGAACAGTGTTATATGGCAGCAAGGCAAAGTGCCCGTGGCTGATGTGTCGCGGCGGGATTGACTGCAAGTGTAGTGCGGCCCAAGAAATGCAGGTCGGGTAGCCTGTAATGTCATGCTACGTCAGCCGTTTGCACTTTGCCTGCACACCTGCCCGACTGTTTGCAATTTACCTTTCCTTAAAAGCACACCATTAACTGCACGAGTGAAGACATTTTGGGTTGTGAGTGTAGCAGGCCTCTTATGAAAATCCCACATACAGTAATTTTAAAGACGTTAACTATTTTGACAAGATGGAGATTTTTTTCCATGTAATCTTAGCCGAGCATCACCTTCAAATCAGATGGCACACGCATTATTGTGACATGGCACGGCCTAAAAAGTGACCCGAGTATCAAGTTACCCTTCCAAATCAGTTTCATCGAAGGCTCGGGCACACAGGTCATCTGCATGTAGCAAGATCACATGCAGGGACGGAGCCATAAATTTTTATGGGAGGAGGCCAAAGTACATGCCACCAAAAAAGATCCGAAATCTCAAAATTTTGTGAAAATAGCAGAAATTTATAAATTTTCTTCGAAATCACTTAAATTTTCCCAAATGTTTTGATGTACCCCCATTTCGGAGAATTTCGATGAATTTCGCCAAGCTTGTCGCTATGGGTCAGAATTGATCGATATCATGCTGGTGCACGATCAGACATTGATGGGTTCGCCGAAATTTGTCACTATGGATCAGGCATTGACGGATATCACTAATATATGGCAGACCGCAAACAAAAGACCATTCAACGGATCCTTATTTGGCACAATGGAAGCCCAATGTATCCTATCAATACAGTTTGGGCCATCCAATTGCATCGCGCCACATAAGCTATCCGTTGTTGGTCTGCTTTTTGAGGTCCCCTCATAATTTCCTTCGATAAAGTCCGTCAAAACTATAGTGAAAAATAACAGCCAGACTTCTTTCTCTTCGACGCCAGACTTCTTTCTCTTCTTCTCTATTAGAATTTTTTCATCATTCTCTTCCACCATCTTCTACATCATATCCATGGCAGGACTTTAAGAGTGTAAGATCAAGTTCGCCCATCATCTGTATCTTCTTATCCATCAGACTTCTTTGATTATTTAATATAATATAAGACTTAAAAAAAAAAAGAGGATATATGACTCTTATATGATAGGTTTTGATTGTGCTGAATCAGATGATGATGTCATTGAAAGCAAAGATTTTTATATCATGAGCTTCAAATCAGACGGCTTTGATGGTATTTCACTTGACACATGTCCAATAAATATTAGCTCTGCTTAAACTATTTGCAACAATAGACATTGTTTAAACTACATTTATACGGTTGGTAATTAAGTATCAGTGCTTAATATGCCTGCCCACTTAGATTTTATATATAAATGATCACATCATGTACAATTCGTTCTGAACATTACCTTTTCAAGAACTCAAAACTTCTAAAAAAAAGTTCAAAATTTCATCTATCAATATCAAACAACACGATCATTTCTTAATAGAAAATATCTAAAAAAACAAAATCCTAAGTAAAAGAAGCAATATTCCTGTAGAAGTTCGCTCCATAGCTGAGAATATTGTGTTATCGCTAAATTTGCTTCAGGTGCTAGTCGCTCCCGTGGTTCGAAAAAGGACTCATCTTTTATTGCATCTGCCACGAGATAAAAAAATGAGATGAAAAAGAGAGAGCTTCGTCTATCGATGAACAGCGGAGTGAATCCACTGTTGGCATTGCTTTGTTTTTCTCTCCTTTTCTATTAGCGAGTTCTGATCCTTTTGTTCCAAATTTTTTCGTATCGAACCGCTTGCAGATGAGAAGACTAAATTGCTTATATATATATATATATATATATAAAACAGCTGGAGCTTCATTATTCAACAGGAGATAATGCATGTGCATACCATGTAGCCTGCCTGTGATTCCTTCTTATTCGCTCGATCTTGAAAATTGCCAAAGGCCTATCTTCAAAAGAATGAAGACCCAATTGCTCACTGAAATCAACTATTTAATCAAGACACCTTATTTCTAGAGTTGTTTCAAGATAAAAGTCAGCTTTTTCCAATGATACATCTACCAAAACTCCTCCCATCTACAACCACAAAAGGCAGTATGGATATTACATGGACACTACAAATTACTTGGAACTCAAATTATTGAAGTCTACTCAAATGAGAGCATTTACGTATCAGTAATTCTAAATTTTTTAGCTGATTATTCCACTTGAATGGTTTGGGATGAGAAATTGGCCTAACTATAGTCACCAATGGGGGTTCGGCAATAAATTAACAAGGACTGTGAGGTTAAAATTCAAAAAAATCTGAGTAAATTCAGAAAGTTCGGAGGAAAAAATATACAAATAAAGAAAGAAAATTAAAGAGTACAAATATACAAATCACTATTTATTGAAAAAAAATTGTGAATTTTGCATAAAAACACATGAATTTTGAAAGATTCGCGGTTAATTTGCAAAACATCAAATATGCAATTTATTCGCTAATTTTTAAAAAAATCGGCTAATTTGGTGACTTTGAGCCAAACTAACTAAGCTTTTGACACCCCTAATATGTTTGGTAAATCTTAGAAATCACTTATGGGGATTAATTATCTTTACCCAAAATTTAAAATAAATAAATAAATAGATAAAAGAATATATATATATATATATATATATATATATATATATATATATATATATATATATATATATATATATACATCCCATCAAGGACCTGTTCTAAATGGCGCGCATTATGGTCCATAATAATCAGACTTCAAGGCCCAAATTAGTAAGAAGACACGTGATCTTTAAGTGGATTATGTGATGACCTACGTTTAAGTTATTACCTGACAACTTAGGGTCGCATGATGCTTCATAAAGGGGCAAGAATGCTTGGATTGCAATTAGCCTGTCCCTGTAAAATTTCCCAGTGAAAATTTGGTTCCTAAAATATAATTTGCTATATTCATTCTCTACATAAGCTAAAGGCTAGTTTCCTAGTTTATCTAAAACTCTAGCATGATGGAAAATGGGATCCTCACACGAGACGCATGTGAGAGAAAAGGAGGAATCTGAAATGAAAAAGAGAACACAAGATTTCAAGGGCATGCGAATGGGCATTTGGGACGTATTTGTCTTTCACATTTGACTGAAGATAATATTTTAGTTTCTAGCTATCGGCTATTAGTATCAAGATTAGGAGTTTAATTGTTATTAGAAGTCTTTCTTTCCCAATTAGCCATAGGATTTTATGCTTTATAAACTGCGGTAAAACAGAATTTATTTTTAGTGAATAAAAGTTTGATTTTGGTGAAACTTGAGTTCTCTCTTCTGGGGTTTTCGAACCCTTAATTGGTGTACCATTCTATCTCTATTTGCTAGTTATTTTGTTGAAATGAGGAAGGTAGGATTCTGACACTTGGAGAATCAATTCTGACACTTGCCCAAAACCTGAATAATTTCTGATATTTGCAGAATCAAGGTGTCTTTATTAAATTCTGAATTTTCTTCTTCTTTGCAATATTCTTCTTTTTTATCTAACATCAGATGTCCTCCTCAAAACCCTTCTTGTTAGAGCTACTCTTTCTTTAGTAGCAGAGCTAAAACTCATCCCCTAAGTCTCTAGTCTTCTCCCCCTGCCACTATGTCTCTTGTCAGCAAGCAGTACTTATCATTCTCATAGTATTCATCAATTCAGTGCTCTTTCCAATCAATGGACTCATATTCCAAGAGGCCAAGCGTAGGTGCTGGACTAACTTTGTGCCCGCACACGTCCATATGAGTGAAGGAACTCTTGTCTACTATTCCCAACAATCATGCATCGGTGTTGTGCAGTGCTTATAGGGAATTCAATCTTTTTTCTCCTTTTTCATCCAAGGAATTCAATCTTTCTTCTAAAACAATGTACGTAAGTCTCACGCGTCTCCTCTTCTTTTAAAACAATGTAAGTCCCAATTACAGTTACTTTTGTAGGAAATATTATCTAAAACCTTGTGTTAAAATGGTCCACTCTATGTCCTTTTATTTATTTTATTGTTTTCCTATCCCTCTATCCCATCTCTATTAAATCCATCAGTAAATCTCCTATTATTTAATTATTATTCTTATTTCCTTCTATCATTATCGCCAATCCACCGGATTCCTCAACTAATCTTCAGAAGTCCCACAAAACCTTCAACAGTCACATTCTCCCTTTTAACTAATCATCTTCCCTGGGCTTGGGCTTGTAGCAAAATGGAAGGTTGACAATATTGCAACCTCAAGGTCACGGGTTCAAGCCCAGCTTATCCATAAAAAAAATAAAAATGAAAAAAAATAAAAATCCTCTTCCCTTAACTTGGGGGGATTATGTGAGTGATGATGTCACAACCCTAAGGGCAACAAGTTCATTACCAGATCATAATTTATGCTTATGGCTGACCCAAAAAAACATAGTTACTTTGTCTTTTTTTGGAGAAGAAAACTTGCAAAAAAAAAAATTTCAAACCTAAAAAAATTCAAGAAAACCCCATCGAAATTGATATAAAAATAAATCATAAAAAAAATCAAAATCGGGAAAAAAAATTCATCAGGAAAAACCACAAAAACCATAAAAAATCACAAAAGCTCATCAGAAATGATGAGGAAAAAATTCAGCAGGGAAAAACCCAGACCAAAATAAAAAAACCCATCCAAATAAGGAAAAAGCTCATAAAAAATTCTAAAATAGAAAATGACAGAATCTCCATGGGTTGAGAGATTACTTGAGAAGAAGGAAGAGATAAAGCCTAGTTTTTTTTTTCTTTTTTGGAGAAGATAACTGTCAAAAAAAAAATGTCAAACCCTAAAAAAATTCAGAAAAGCCCATCAAAACCTAAAAAGCACAAAAATTCATCAGAATTGATGAGGGGAAAAATCATCAGGAAAAATCCCATGCCAAAAAAAAACCCATCCAAATCCAAAAAAACCCAGACCATATAAAAACTCTCACAAATGCTAGAAATTTCCCCAATGTGCGGCACTATGTACTTATCGCTATACTATTCTATAGACTTTTATAGAGTATAAGCTAGGCATATTAGAAATACTATCGACAAACCCTTATGGATCAAAAGGCAATTTGTTCCTTGACTCATTAGCAGGAAACCCACTAGGGTGATCCCTCTTGGCCTTTTGATTACCCATAGGTTACCCTTTATTGGCTCCAGCTTTTGGTCAGCCCTACTAATGATGATACAGTGACCTTGTTTTACCAATAGGCCTACATTCTTAACTAATCCAAGACATTTAAGTTGTAAATCATCATGTGATATGATTTTTAGCATAAAATCAATATCCATCAAAATCAATGGATTTTACTCATCCAATTCGGGCTCTTTATTATAGATTTGTTCAAATTTAAATGTAGGGTATAGATTGAAGTGCTTAGATTGGATGAAGTTGATCATCTGATGGGTATATTTTTTTGGGCTAAGTGAATTTCACATGATATATAATCACTTGGACTAAGTGGATTGTTAGGTAACCTGAGCCAATCTCTTGAAAATTTTATGATTTGGATGTGGCTCTTTGGGCACCGAATCTAAACCAATGATGGAAAACCATAACTATCCCAATCAAATTCATAACCAAAATATTTTTATATATCCAAATTCCAACCTTCTCTATCATCATGCAATTAAGGAGTCCTCAAATCAAATTCATAATCAAAATAGTGTTATATTACTTTACCTAGGCATTTTGTCAAACACTTGAGCTACAAGAGAACGCTAAAAAAAAATTATTTCATATTTACACTTATTGAAAAATCAATTCCTTAACTTTTGTATTTATAATGTTAATAAATTTGATGCATCATCATCAAACAAAAATAAATTGACAATATTCTCACTTTCATAAACGATAAACCCTAATTTGTACTAATCTAGTTGTCTAAGTAGAGATGTAATCGATCCAAATATAACTGATTTTGGTTTGCTTCCACCCAAAACTTTACCTCGACATTTTGTCAAACACTTGAGCTACAGGAGAACACTACTGATCAAAATAGAACTGATTTTGCTTCACTTTCACCGGAAACTGGAAAAAAAATAAGAAATAAAAACCCGAGAACTGAATAAAACACATGTAAAAACTAAACCGAACCATTGTGTTCGTAATACCCACCTCCAAAAACCGAACCAATCATCACCAAGACCCACCTCCAAAAACCCCTCATAAACCCTCTCTACAAGGGTTGGTAATACCAGGCAAAGCCAGGGCCAAAAGAAAAAGATTCACACCACCAATATCAAAATAATCCAAGTTGAGCAATGTGTGACATGTGCACCAAACAAAGCGATGAATCAGAGAGTTCGTACCTGTAAGAACCAGCGAAATACCTTCAACAGATTCCTCCTGGTACTTCACCGGAGCAAAAAGATTCCTCCAGAACTTCGCCGAAGCACCCGCCGGAGAAGGGGCTCTCGTGTTTGGGTCGCGGGTGGGAGGAGGAACGAAGGAAAATGGCTGTAACATAAGGTTTATAAAACGGGGTATAACGGTCAATTCACTAAAATGTACAAAATGGTATGCACGGATTTCAAGGACTCCGAATTAGGGTGCATCCTGATCTTGTGAAACTTTCAGTTTCGGTATATTACTGAGAAACTTTTTCTTTTCTTCCCAATCCTGTATGTGTAATTATCCCAAGAAAAAACCCAATACAGTGACATTTACAGAACTCAATAGTCAATATAGAGCAAACAATTTTCTGAGATATCTCTCTCTTCTTCGTGTGACTGTTTTCTTGTGTACCTGGTAACATTTTGTTATGAATAATTAGGTCTGCAACCTGCCAGAGTGAGTTAATTGTAGGCTCTTTTTTTTTTTTGAAAGGAGTAAATGTAGGATTTGATCTATATCTTTCCTTCTTCGTACAAGATGCTACCTTCCGCCATTTTTTCAGCGTTGCCTTTTTGTCAAAAGTCGAATGATCTTCTCATTGGAGATTTAATATTCATTCTCTAATCAAACTCCCAATTCTTTCCTTTCCTATTTGTCTAGATCTATACCATAAGAGAGATTCTCGTCAGAGTTCTATTCCGAAAGTAGATATATATTCATTTTGTACATGTATTCATCTCTCTTTTCCGACAATAGATTTTGTCCATTAAATTCATTCCTCTATTAATGCCACTATTAGTAAATTTTCATGTAAAGTCTTGTTTAACTTTAAGAGGACATGTCCAGACACCTTCAATTACCAACTATCTTTGTGCCTATGTAAATATACTAAGTTTTGTGGGGAATCTCTTTGAAGCCTGCAAAAACTATGTCCAGACCTTCATACATGTAATGTGATTCCAGAGTTGAGCCATCACGATGGAATTTAGTTAGTTGCCGATAATGTTGCTTCCAAAACTCAAGCAAGCTAGAGTCCTTTGAACCATTCTTCCTTCCTATAACATTCATAGCATTCCTTCTTGAAGTGTCCTATCTTCTAGCTTCAATGACATTTTAACTGTCACTTTGTCAAATATTTTTTCTGGGTTCCAACCATCTTTGATTTTCCCATGGCTCTTTTTTCTTCAATTTGAATATAATTCACCATTTGGTCCAATGTTCCCCTTTTCTTGGTTCATTGGTAATTTCTTTTCTTATGGTGCTCGCCATAATTGTAGCGCACTCTCATCAATTTCTTAGGTCCTGTTTGTTAACTCTCACATTCGCCACCTTTTTGGGACTTAACTCCTGCAAAAGCTGGAATTCGGAAGCCGGTTTTTGCTGCTTCCGGATTCTCACTCATTTTTCCCTTAGAAACTGCATTTGCAGGAACCTGTCGAGGCGAGAAGCTGCCATTACCAAACTATGGTTCCTACTGTTTTTTGCTTTTCCTCACCCAAAAGTCGGCATCGATGTTTTTAAACAGGGAATTAAATGGTTGGGTAGAAACTTAAGGATGACATGGACATTAAAATCATCCTCCACTTTATACTCGTAAGATGCTCCTTCAGTTTCTTAAATGACTGTTTAGAGATTTAAGGACAAAATGAATATCTTATGCCTTCATGCATGTAATTCATTTGATATCATTATCATTTTCATCTTGTGGTCCCTTGAATTGATTTTTTGTTTCTTTGTAACTGATTAATAGTTCTTCCAATTTTCACCAAAGAACATCCTTTATTTTCTTTCAAATCTTTCCAAAATTTTGATTCAAACCACCCAAACACATTTGCCATATCTCCTAACATCTTACATGACAACTGCATCATTTCGAGTTATTATTTGGAGTTTATTGTGCGAAAGCTTAAATGCTTTTTGCTCAACAAATTATTTATATTTCTTTCCAATCCATTAAATTTGACAGGTTTGAGTTCACTTTTTTCATTATACCGTAAGGGGTTTACAGCATTAATGATATTTTGGGCTCCAAAGGCTGTGTTTGGCATTGAGACTGAAAGTCGCGCTAGCATCCTGTCTGATCCCCATTAGAGTGGTTTTCAACCGCTATGACTAGGGGTGGAAGTTTGGTTAACCGGACTGAAACCAAAATTTCGGTTTTAGTGTCGGTTCACCTAAAACTGAACCCGGACTGAAATGTTTCGATTTCAATTTCGGTTAACCATACTCCCCACCCCCTTGAACCAAAACCAAGCCGAGCCGATCCGCTTTCGATTACAGTCGGTTCCGTTTGTTGGATTACACCAACTAGGATTGGAAGAAGATGACACTCTAAAGAGAAGAAAGTTGTTCTCTTGTATAGAAAAACACAAAAAATGAAGACTAAAGTGATATACTACTTAGAACCTTTCAAATTTCATTCATATGACTTGTAAAATGAAAATACATGAGTGATTAAAATAGCCCACAATACAAAATCGGGAATAAATAAACATACACTTCCAAAGCAACTACCTAGCCTAAAAAAAGATAGAAAATTACATTCTCAAAGTATATTCCATATTCTCAAGACATTACATTAAATACACCAATATCCTATGACAAAAAAAAGAGTTCCAAGATTGACCAATATAATTCCAAATGGGCCAATGACCCAAAAGACAAAATGGACCAAATGGGCCGGTCTAGCTTATAATTCTAACAGCCCCCCTTGAGCTAGACTGATCGAATGCCGAACTTTTCTTTGATCTTGATAAAAGTTTCTTTCTTCAATGCCTTTGTAAAAATATCCGCTATTTGATCTTGTGATTTGCAAGGTTTCACATCAATTTCTCCATCATTGATCAAGTCACGGATGAAATGATACTTAATTCAAATGTGCTTACTTTTGTAGTGAAAAACGGGATTCTTGGTTGGTACAATGGTGACGATTATCATAAAATAATGTTATAGCTTCAATTGATGGATGTTTAAGTTCTTCTAAAACCCATCTTAACCAAAGTTCTTGACAACTGGCCAATCCTAATGAAATGTACTCCGCTTCGGTTGTAGAGAGAGCAACAACTTGTTGTTTCTTTGAAGTCCATGAAATTGAGCCCGAACCAATATTAAAATTGTACCTGGAAGTGCTTTTGCCATCATCTACACTTCCACCCCAATCACTATCACAATATCTAACCAAACATGAGTTTTGAACCCTTTGGTAATGTATACCATCATTAATGGTACCACATACATATCGCATAAAATTCTCTTTCCGGCATTCCAATGACTTATTCTAGGTGATTCCATGAAGCGGCTAATCATGCTAAGCATAAACATAATATCCGGTCTTGTGGCGGTCAAGTACATAAGGCTACCAACAAGACTCCGATAAAGAGTTTCATTAACTCTTTTTTCATTATCATTTTTGCTAAGTTTCAAACCAACCTCCATTGGAGTGCAAATAGGATTTGCATCTTCCATTCTAAACTTTTTTAATAAATCTTTTGCATACTTCTTTTGAGATATAAAAATCCCATCATCATTTTGCTTTACTTCAATGCCAAGAAAGAAATGCAGGAGACCCATATCGGTCATTTCAAATTCAAGCATCATGGATTTTTTAAATTCATCACATATGCTTGAACTATTGTCGGTGAAGATTAAATCATCAACATATAAACAAACAACTAAAAACTCACCTTGAGTGTTTTCTTTGATGTAGAGAGAGTGTTCAAAAGGACACCTTTTGAAATCATTCTTCAAGAAGTACCCATCAATACGGCTATACCATGCCCTTGGTGCTTGCTTTAAACCGTAAAGTGCTTTCTTCAATCTACAAACTTTGTGCTCTTTACCCTTTTCCACATACCCGGGAGGTTGATCAACATAAACTTCTTCTTCAAGAATGCCATTTAAGAATGCTGATTTGACATCCATTTGATAAACCTTCTAATTTCTTTGAGCCGTCAATGCTAAGACCAATCTAATAGTCTCAAGCCGAGCAATGGGAGAAAAAACTTCATTGAAGTCTATGTCATGTCTTTGCTTGTAGCCTTTCACCACTAACCGAGCTTTGTGCCTTTCAACTTCACCTTTTGCATTTAACTTGGTTTTATATATCCATTTCACACCAATGGATTTGTGCCCATTTGGAAGTTCCGTTAACTCCCAAGTCTCATTTCTTTTGATGGAGTCAATTTCTTGATTCATTGCATGTTTCCACTTTTCTTCTTGAGATGCTTCTTCAAAAGAAATTGGATCGGCATCGGCATATAGTGTAAAGTTAATCTCATCTTCATCAAAAAGTCTTCTTGATGCTTCATAAATTTCATTTATACTTTTGGTCTTCTTTGGAGGAGAATTAGAACTTGATGATGATGATGATGAAGATGGTGAAGATGAAGATGGAGAAGAAGTTCTATCATCTTCATGCTCACAATTTTGAGGATCTTTCAATTCTTCTTCATTGACACAAATAGACTTTTGTGTCTTTTCTTGGAAATCCCAATCCCAAGCTTCTTCTTCATTAAATTTTACATCTCTAATTATGATAGTTTTCTTGGTGATGGGATTAAACAATTTATATGCCTTTGAAGTTTCATTATAACCAATAAGAATGCATTTTTCAGATTTATCATCCAATTTTTTTCTTCTTTCATCCGGCACATGAGAATATGCAATGCTACCAAATATCCTCAAATGCGCAACACATGATTTATGTCCATTCCATGCTTCTTGCCGTGTTATGCCTTCAATACTTTTGGAAAAGGCACGATTCAAAAGATAGTTGGCACATGCAACGGCTTCGGCCCAAAATATATTTGGCATCCCTTTGGCTTTTAACATACTTCTAGCCAATTCCATAAGGGTTCTATTTTTTCTTTCGGCAACACCATTTTGCTGAGGTGTGTACCGAGTAGTTAATTGATTCCAAATGCCATTATCTTTTAAGAAATTTTGAAAATCATGAGAAACATATTCACCACCTTGATCAGTACGCAAAGTTTTCAACATAAAACCACTTTGCTTTTCAACCAAGGCCTTAAATGTTTTGAAGTGGCCGAATACCTCCGATTTTTTTTTGAGAAAATAAACCCAAGATTTATGACTATAATCGTCAATAAAAGTGAGGAAATAACGATTACCGCCAATCGAAGTTGTGTGCATAGGCCCGCATAGGTCCGAATGAACAAGCTGAAGAGGATTTGATGCCCTCCAAGCTTTCCCAATCGGAAAAGAATTTCTTTGATGCTTTCCGAGTGCGCATCCTTCACAAACTTGATCTTTGCGATCTATATTTGTCATGCCTCTCACCATGTGATTTTTGCACATGAGAGTCAACAAGCTAAAGCTCAAGTGGCCATACCGAAGATGCCATAGCCATGATTTGTCTTGGATGATAGAATTGAAGCAAGGTAGAACTTCATTTTGAAACTTAAGAGGAAACATCTTGTTTGGAGTCATCTTTACTTTGGCAATGAGAGCATTGTTCACATCCTTGATTTGACATGCATCTCCTTTGAAATGAACATTGTGTCCTTTCAAAATGAGTTGTCCAACACTTAGAAGATTGTGCTTGAGGCCGGGTACATAGAAAACATTTGAGATGCGTTTGATGCCTTTCTTTGATTGAACAAGAATATTACCACTTCCCTTTACAGAAAGTCGTTTATCATCGCCGGCCCTTACTTCACTTTGAATAGATTCATCCAAAGTGACAAATACGCCTTTGTTACCCGTCATGTGGTTACTACAACCACTATCAAGATACCAATCTTCATTGAATGCAACTTCTTGAACATTGCAAGCAAGAAAGAGAGTATCATCTTCCTTACTTTGATTGTTCTCTTGAACAAAATTTGATTCCTTTTTTTCTTCTTCCGTCAATCTTTTTCTACAAAATTTTATGGTGTGACCATATTTTTGACAATGATAACATTGAACATTAGAAAGAGAAGATCGGCCTCTTCCTCTTCCCCTTCCTCTTGATGACGAAGATGACTCATCTTCATCTCTTTCTTTTGCTTGATATCTTCCTCCATTATGTCTTCCTCGTCCGCGATTAGAATGCCATCCTCTTCTACCTCTAAAACTTTCCTTAAAGGAAATTTGAGTTTGAAAAGCTTGCTCTAGAGGAGAAGAATCAAATTGCTTTATACGAAGTTCATGGGATTGAAGCGATCCCAACAAACTTTCCAAAGACAAAGTAGATAAATCCTTAGATTCTTCAATTGCAACAACAATATATTCAAACTTACAAGTCAAACTTCTAAGAATTTTTTTTACAATTCTTTGATCTTGAAGATTTTCACCATTAATCCTTAATTGATTAACGAGAGAAATTACTCGATTGAAAAAATCTTCAACCGCTTCCGAATCCTTCATTCTTATAGAATCAAACTCACTTCGAAGAGTTTGGAGCCGCACCAATTTGACTTTATCTTCGCCTTTGTATGAAGTATTTAGAGTATCCCATGCTTGCTTTGCCGATGACGTCGATGAAATTCTTTCAAAAATAACTTCATCCACAGTTTGATAGATAAAGAACAAAGTCTTCTTTTCCTTCTTGCGATTTTCTTTCAACTCATTGAGTTGAGCTTGTGTGAGAGCCGCTTGATCCTCCGGTTCTACATATCCGGTCTCAACAATATCCCACAAATTTTGAGACCCATATAAAACCTTCATTTGAATACTCCATTGATTGTAGTTCTTACCGGTGAAACGAGGAAGTTGAGGTTGCAACATATTGGAAGCCATGAATTTCAAGCTTAGATACCACTTTGTTGGATTACACCAACTAGGATTGGAAGAAGATGACACTCTAAAGAGAAGAAAGTTATTCTTTTGATTAGAAAAATACTAAAAATGAAGACTAAAGTAACATACTACTTAGAACCTTTCAAATTTCATTCATATAACTTGTAAAATGAAAATACATGAGTGATTAAAATAGCCCACAATACAAAACCGGGAATAAATAAACATACACTTCCAAAGCAACTACCTAGCCTAAAAAAAGATAGAAAATTACATTCTCAAAGTATATTCCATATTCTCAAGACACTACATTAAATACACCAATTTCCTATGACAAAAAAAAGAGTTCCAAGATTGACCAATATAATTCCAAATGGGCCAATGACCCAAAAGACAAAATGGACCAAATGGGCCGGTCTAGCTTATAATTCTAACACCGTTCAGGTTTTTGATTTTTTCTAATTTTTTTATATTCTGCAAGAATTTTTTTTTATTCTTTTCAGTTTTATAATCAGTTTTCTCTCCCTACTCAACCAGGTTTTGGTTTATCAGTTTTGGCTTGGTTTAGGTTAGGTTTTGGATCAATTTCGGATTGGTTTTTTCGGTTTGGTTTCATCGATTTTCATTTTTTTCAACCCTATGGAAAAGCCCTCTCTAGACCTGCTCCCCCAACACTCTGCAGTGCCAGAGCGGCATACCAAACATGCTCCTGACATGCCCGACTCTTTAGTCCCAACACATTTCTGGAACCCCAAAAGCTCAGTAAGAAGATGGGCACTTCTCAAAAAGAGGATTCATCAGTATAATTAAGAAATGGCAACAGTCTCCAAAACAGCTGTGTTTCCTGTCATAGGCCAGAAACCGGCAACAGCCTCTGCCTCTTCCTCCTCAAACTTCCTTTGAAAAGTCTGGAACTGCTCTTCGTCCATCTCAGAGAGCATCTTCCTCATGTTCATTATCAGGTTCAGCACAGCTTGGTTCCAATGACTCCTAGCATTTTTCTCCAGAGCTGGGAATATTAGGTTAAGGATAACTTGTCAATTCTGTGCTATCAGACTCACAATGTGATCGTTGTTCCATAGGAAAAGAGCCCTTTCGGCCACCTGTCATAATGGGGTTTAGAAGATCCTTGTTAATGAAATGACCCAGTGTCAGACACATCAAAATTGAAGAGTTTATTATGCTCCAAAACCTGTTGGTATATGAGTTGATGATTGCAGGTAACATGCTTACATATCTTATGACGATGATGGTCACCAAAAAAGGAAGAAAATAGTAATGATGTATGCTGATCATAGTTTACAGAAACATGGTTGCATCATATAATTTTTTTAAAATATTTTGATAACGGAGAAAATTTATTGAAGTGAAATGAACAACATGTGGTTCCCAAGAGCTATGGTGTGCTAACCATATGTTAGCCACTCCACGTACAGCAAACAAAGATACACTGAATCATATCCAGGCCAAACTAAGGTGTGTTATGATTGAAAGATCTTTGGTGTAAAAGATTGGGGTGGAAATTGTGACGACCCTAAAATTCTGATAACATCTGATTGCTTTGGTACCCGTGACTGGCACAAAAATCGAGACAAAAAAATTAAAATAAAAGAATATTAATATAGGGACTTTTAATCCATATGCGTGTGAAGTGTGATGTCACTTACAATACGTGTCTGAGATACGATTAGATCTTTTATGAATATTGTATACCGGTGTAGTGTGTGTGCGCTCAACACCGGAGTGAAAGATATTAGAAATGGAATTATCCTGGATATTTCCATTGGTTAGCTTATAAAGGAAGAAAGGTAGGGAATACCACCTACCTCTCTTCCTTGATCTGGAAACTCCTATCTTCAAGCTTTTACCTGTGTGAGAGAACTGTGAGAAAGCCAACGCTCAAGAAACCTAGGTTGTAGAACCTCGGATTGAGAATGTGAGTCGATGAACGTGTGTGCGTCAGCCGGTTTGAGAGTGAGCAAAACACTGAGTGTTAGCGTGAACTTAATCAGTTCATCGAAGAGCAAACCTCGACAAAACTCTCTGATCCGAATCCGAAGAACCGAGTTGAACTGGAGGATTTCTTGGATCAAGGGATCGTCTTAAAAGGAGGTGAGTTGTTGTGGGTTTTATATAAGTTTGATGTCATAAATATGTGTGTGCTGGAGGTCTAAATGATTCATGGTGAATTATAAAGGCTAGGCATGATTGGGTTTGAATTCAACAAACCCCATTAATGGCAGCTTTACTGTCATATCCGATTGATCAATGGAGAATTGATCGATCAATCTGTAATTCCGATCGATCAAATATAGGATTTGATCGATCAAATTTTATAAGGCCTCTTTGAAACAGAAGGATGATTTTCTTGAGAAGTTGGAGCCCGATGTGCTCGATCGATCAAGCTGGGGGTTTGATCGATCAAATTTGGCACTAATCGATCAAAGTATGAGTAATAGATCAGACGAGGAACTGATCGATCAATCTGTGAAATTGATCGATCAAATCAGGGATTTGATCGATCGAATTTTATAAGCACACTTGGAAACAGGAGGTGTGTTTTTCTGAAAATTTGATCCGATCGATCAAACATGAGGATTGATCGATCGAATTTAGGACTTGATTGATCAAATAGGTGATTGATCGATCAAAGTCAGGTCAATTCTGTATAGATGAAAAAGATGGGTTTGATCGATCAACCATAAAAATTGATCGATCAACTAGGCATCCGATCGATCAAATGAGGAGTTGATCGATCAGATGTGTTCTGTTCTGTCTTTTTAAAATGTAAGGCATCCAATCGATCAAATGTGGAGTTGATCGATCAGATGTGCTTTTGATCGATCAAATGAAGGGATTGATCGATCGAATCCCCTGTTTTTGTACTGTTTTGGTTTTCAGGAAAAAAAATAATGTTGGGCAGTGTATTTAATTATGTTCTGACACTTCTGACACGTAGCATACTATACGTAGGGTCTAGGTCAAGATCAGGGCATCTTAGAAAGATTTGTTCCAAGGTAGGGAAAATTCAACCTAACTTGTATCCGATTTTGACTGCATGATTTTCTGAGCATCGATATCTGTTTTCTTCTGTTATACAAGCTCTGTTATCTGTTCTGCCATCTATTTTGTTATCTGATTATGAGGTCTTTACGTGTATTTGATTTAAAGTTTATGTGACGAATCCTCCTGACGTGGCAGGATACCCACGACCAGCACGGCGGGATATCCGTGTATCTGATTTACAAAACTCGGCACAATTGCGCTCCTTTGATGAGGCATTATTGCATTTATGAAATTGTTCATTGAACGATGATGGTCGGGGTTACCCATCGGCACACATCTGGCTACCACGTGCTATATTCACAGGAGTTATTTAAGTATATAGAAATTAAGATGATAACTACTGTACTCATGTATCTGATCACTCTGACATTAAGTCGGTCCTTGTACTTTTGCATCTGCTCTGTTCATTAAAAGTCCTGCATTCTGATTATTCTGCAATATCTGATTATCTGTCTGTATTTATTCTGCTCTGTCTGCACTCTGCATTATCTATCTGTTTGAGTTACATTCTGTATGCCATGCTTTACATTTTGAATGCAATTTACTTGAGTTTCTTCTATTGAGCTTAGATGGTAGCTCACCATATTTATATATATAATAGGTTCTGAGGTTAGGATTCTCAGCACGGAGAGCGACCATGATTATCAGTTAGAGAGAAATTTGAGGTGAGGAGGAGGATCTTGATATCCCCAAGAGTTCTACCCTTACTTTAGGGTATTTTAGTTTATATTTTGGGTCTTGTACATATATTTTTGAATTATCTGTGCGCCTTGTGGCCACCTTTCTGTATTTTACTATAGATGTTTTACTTGTATTCATATACATTTTATAAGAACCACTATTGGGAAACATTGTTTTGGGTGATGGATGTCCATCACCAGTGGTTTTTCTTGGTTCCTTTTTGAGGACGTATATTCTTTTGATTACTTATATGCATTGTTTATTCTCTTTATTTTCTGTGTGAGCCTTATATGATGTCTCGATCTGCCACTATTGGACGGAGTCTGTTCTGATTTCCGCTAGATGAGCAGACACTCTTTGATTTGTTTTGGGGATCATCCTGGCACGGGTTTTCGAAATTGAACTATCACAATTGGTATCAGAGCCTAGGCTTTAGGCTGAACCACGAGTTAGGTTTGATTGTTTTTACAATCTATATACTGATCAATTTTGTTGTTTTATGGGCCTGAGGTTCCGAGGCGGACGTATTGGAGGATGTGAAGGACAAAGAGAAGTCTCACTGCGTGAGATTCCCGATGTTACTGGTACATCTAGGGGATTGGAGTTCCTATCGGGTCACAATGCAGTTCCAGTAGGACCAAGAGGTGGAAGAGGAGGTGGTGATAACAGAATGAAGTAGGTGTTGGAAGCTTTGGTTGCCAACGTCGCTCAACAAATAGCTACTATGAATCAACAAGCAGCTAGACCACCCCACCAGCTCGACGATTTTGCCGAGTAAAAGTACGTTGGGCAACCTTCAAACTCGATGGTGATGCCGGACCTTGGTGGAAGTCGGTATCAAGGAACAGAGAGAGAGAATTCCCTAATACTCCTTGGACTTGGGAGGAGTTCACTGAAGTCTTTTACAATAAATACTTCTCAAAGATAGTGAGGTATCAGTGGGAGGTTAAATTCATCGAGTTGAAGCAAGGTGCTATGTCGGTAAGAGAATATGGTGCTGAGTTTGACAGATTATCTAGATTCGCATCACAACATGTAGCCACTGAGTTGATGAGAGCTCGTAAATTTCAACTTGGCTTGAGGCAGAATCTTCATAAGGATGTAGCCATGTGGGAAATAGAGACATACGAGAGTGTTATGTCCAAAGCTCTCATCGCAGAGGAGAAGAATCAGAAACAATACATGTGGAGAGATAAGCAGAATAAGGAGAGGTCATTTCAAGGACAATCTCAGGACCCTGAGCACAACAAGAGGGCTAGATTCTCCATACCTCCCAGATACCCTACTCACTCCCGACCAGCGGTATCTTCAGGGCCGAGTTCTTATCAAAGACCAACAGTGCCTGCATCATCCAACCCATTCAGAGCATCTGGTTCTTCTGTTAGTGGAGCTTCTATTGCACAAGGATCTTCACGGGTTTCTTCTTTTACACCGGCTCCATTAAGTGTAAAGTGTGGGAAACCACACAAGACGGAGGACTGCAGGAGAGATACAGGGGCATGCTTCAGGTGTGGTAAGATGGGCCACATGATTAGAAATTGACCTGAGGAGAGCAAGGAAAGCAAAGAGCGGGCTGGATCGGTATCTACCCACAAGTCCTCTAGACCTATTGTGCAAGGTCGAGCATATGCCATCACAACAACGGATGCCCTGACATCGAATGATGGCATCCAAGGTATCTTTACGGTTTGAGAGTTAAATTAGTAGTTAATATTCATATGTGTTGGTGTGTTTTGATGACTTTAAGTATATGAATAATTAAAATTGTTGTGCACTTAACTCTATTTGTTTAATATAACAATAAAATGTACACTTGTTATGCGACGCATGGGTGACGAGAGTCAGGTAGATGCTCGTGCATTGATAGACCCCAAGTCTAGTCATTCATTTATCACGCCGTCATTCTCTGAGAAGTTAGGCATCGTGCCCAGGACTCTTGATTTTATATTGGCGGTATCTCATGCCTACGAATTCAATAAAAACGGATACGATATGCCAGTCAGTGATAGTGATGATTGAAGATCACAAGACGACGACATATATGATCACGTTGGATATGGAAGGATTTGACGTGATCCTTGGAATGGATTGGTTATCAGCATATCATGTGAACGTGGATTGTCTTCGGAAGATTGTAACCTTCCGACCCCCAAAGAGAAAATCCTTTCGCTTCTGTGGAATTAAATCCAAGGACACGCCGTTTGTTTCAGCTATTTGAGCAGAGCACATGATGAAGAATGGATGTTGTGGATATCTTGCTTACTTGCAAGATCATCAGGAGAAGAAGAGGGACGTCACTCTTATCACAGTTGCATGTGAATATCCAGACGTCTTTCTTAAAATTTTGGCTACCCAGTGAACTTAATAAATGCTCTGAGTTTTACCTTTATTTTTAAAAACACTCTTTAAGCAATTTTAAATTGCGGAAATTATTATAAGGATAACATTTTCCGGCAGCTTTAAAGCTGCGTGAATCTAAAATTAAATATTTTCTGGCGGTTTGAAACCGCCACCATGAAAATTTGTTCTAACTCTTGTGGCAAAGTTTGACCTTTTGCCGGTGGCTAGAACTGCCGGGAAAGGAATATTATTGCTGATAGTTTATGCCGTCGGGAAAACCGTTGGTGAATGTTTTCCCGACCCACTACAAAAAATAACGGATATGCCGACGGCTGAAATTAAGATGCCGTCGGCGTAGGGGGAGATTTGGGCCGAACCCACCCACTCCACTTAAGCCCACGACCTATTCAATCGGGCCAAGTATATGTTTCCCTTCTCCCTTCTCCCTTCTCCCTTCTTCCTTCTCCGGTTCTCCCATCCCCCTTCTCCCCTCTCCCCTCATTCCCTCTCCCTCAAACCCTAAATCCCCATCATTCCCTCTCACTCAAACCCTAAATCCCTCTCATTCCCCCTCACTCAAACCCCTCTTGCTCAAATCTCTCTCGCTCAAACCCTAAATCCCTAAGAAACCCTAGCTAGTTTTCACTTCTCCGTCAACGAGACCTAAATCCCCATCATTCCCTCTCGCTCAAACCCTAAATCCCCCTCATTCATATGGGACTTGTTTCCCAAGCTGTTCATGATGGAGGACGCCATGTTCTAATATATAATATATTATTTTTACATTAAAATAAATGGAATTAAACATTGCTTTCTCTTTACGTTTTCCTGGTTTTAGAATTTTTGTTTTTATCTTAAATAATGTTTAAATAAATGGGTTCTTAATTAGTTTTTGTTCTTATTATTGCTACATGCCAAGTGTAATAATTAGTGCTTTGTTATTTTTATTTTTATATTTTCATATTACTAAGATGGTTGGTGCAGATTCAATTAACCGAGCAGAAACTGAAATTTTCGGTTCAGTTCAGTTCAGCCTAAATCGAACTGAAAACTGCACATTCGGTTTAGGTTGCCTTAACTGATTTTTCAAAAAACAAAAAGAAAAACAAAATCGAAAAAGCTAGTCTTCGCAGATCCCTACGGTTTTTTCATATCGTTTAATTTTTTTTAAATTTCTCTGCATATTTTCTGCTTTATGACAACTTGATATTTTCTGCTTTATATCAACTTGATGCATGTTCTTTCTAGTGGAAACCTTTTTCTTCATTACCAAGTTTTCCATCTTTTAAGGTTATAAGCAATAGTTCAGTACTGGTTCTTTTTACTGATTCTGTGACTTTAATTTTGATGAAGAGATAAAGATATTTTCATTCTATTTATGTGGTGGCGTTTAGCTCCATCAAATATCATAATCACCTCTGATCTCTACCACATATTGGTGCATGTGTCCTTCAATCCAAACCATTGAATTGATTAGCCACCACTTGGATCGGCTGTGACCATGGTTTTAAATTTCAGCCATATCCAATGCATATGAGGCTGATATTGTATTAGGTTAGCGTACGATTCAATATGGGGTTAAATATTGGGTCAAACCGGTCAAATATCCGCCCAATATCTGGTCATATTTATCCAATATGAACCAGACAAAATGCTAAAAATGCCCTAATTTTAGCAAAATTATGTATTTTTTTTTTATGTTAATAATAGAAAAAAGGTACTTTAATATATATGGGCTGGTTTGGCTTATATATCCAATATAACCGATGTGTTTGACAGGATCCAATCGACACGCTGAGATATACCGGTCTTTAAATCCCTGGTTTGGCTTATACGTATCCAATATAACCAATACGTATTGGCATGAGACCCAGCTGATACTCCGATATATATCTGTCTTTGAATCCCCGTCCATGACCCTAAATATTGCAGAAAATTCCTACGATGAAATTAAATTTTCAGGTTTCTTGATTTGACGGTCTTGATCAATATAGCATATCAGCTGGTGGATAGAGTTAATCGGGGTATCATTAACATTTATTTGTTTAATTAATCTATTTAGGTGATTATCTATTACTGATCACTTGGTGGATGGGTTTTCTGCCTCTGACTCACTGTTAATTTTGCAGAGTTATACCCAAGACCCTTATGCCTAGAGAGGTGAAGCTCCGAAACTAAAAATTTAAATTTTCTACTTCTATTTTTTTATAAATTTGCTCTGCGTTATTTCTATTTATTCCACACAGCTATCTTAGCATACACATCGCAACATCATGTACTCTGCGTTCTTGTACCTTCCTTATAAGTGCTACCCTGAAATTTTCTCTTATGCAATCGTTCTTAATTTTATTATTTCTTGTTATTCCACACAGCTATCTTAGCATACACATCTCAATGTTATGTACTCTATATTCTTGTACCTTCCTCGTAGCCCAACATTTTGCACCATATAGTATGGCTGGTCTTACCGCCGTCTTATAAAAACTCCCCGCCAATCGAAGTGGAAATTTTGGATCGCAGTACTCCGGTTACTTGTCTCTGTTCATCCAGCTTGCATTATTCCTCTTTGAGACGCCCTCTTTAAATCCACCAGCTAATTTTTAAATCTCTTTGACTCCATGGCCTTTCTCCATAATTCAAGTTTATCACTTATTTGGTTCCTTGTTTGGGCTATTACTAACCCTTTCTCCTTTTCAAATCCTCAAACGAAAATTGTAGATGGTTTTCTGTTTTATCATTTATTTTCTTTTTTGTTTGGGCTATTAATACCACATCTCCTTTTTAAATCTCAAGTAACGATTTTAGGTGGTTTTCTATTTGGGGTGTTTTTTGCAAGTCAGATTTGAGATTTAGAAGGTATAAATTGCACATACATTTGAGGAGATGATAAGTGCACTTTATTCCTTCTAAATCTCAAATTTGACTTGCAACAAAGCACTCCAAATAGACAAAAAAGCACTCCCATTTTGTTTAAAAATAATTAAAACTGCTTCTTGCAAACAAACAGCTATCGTTGGGCGGAGCTAGGATTTTCTTCTAAGGGAGGCAATATATGGTCGACAGGGAATTAGTATTAGGTAAGTGGCATGAGCAGCAAGTGATTTGGTCCTCAGGTCATTTTTTTGGGACGTTAGTGTTGTCGCTCCAAGTGTGCCATAATTGTGTGCATTATGAATCAAAAATTAAAGAATTAAAGAATGCTAGGTTATATGGATGTTAACTTATGAAAGGGATATCAAGACATTAGCTAACACCGGCCCGCAAGATCGTCCAATTGTAGCAAGTTTTAAAAGTAAGTATTTCAAGATCGTCCACAGAGAAGTTTGTCTAAACAGAGAGATAAACCTCCAGATCTGTGCTACCAGATCTGGCTCTATAATTATCTAAAATAAAGAATAGATAAAAGAGAGTGTTGGATTGTGTCACATTTAACTATAAGCAAATAAAGAAAAGAACTAACTACATGATCCAGATCCGAATGTATCTATAGCAGGAATAGTAGATTGAGGTAGTTTAGCCTCTGAATTTTAATGGAGAATCAGAGTTCAACAGAGCGATTCAATCTTCATCTCGGCTACCAAGACGGATGTAAGAGAAATAAATCCGAATTAAGGAATAGGTTTAGACTTATGGTCGTGATCATCCACTTAAATGGTCACAGATCACATCACTCTGGCCTATTCTTTAGTTCGTAACATGAACATCATCAGAAATCGCTTGAATTAGGTTACTAACGCTAATTCGCACAGGGATGATGAATTAAGGGAAGTTGGATGCGGATGAGTGAATCTAAACAAGTCTAATGCACTAAGGTGAACATTCAGAACCCTCGACATGACTGCAATGGAGAAGACACAAATTACAACCTTTTAAAATCCAACGTTACAATTACGAGCACGGCTTCTTAGAGAGCCCTCGGACTTACAATCTCAGCTTCTCGAAGCCCTCAGTTCTGATCTTGAATCCGAACTTGGAAGTACAATTCACTCACAATGGCTCTCAAAGGTAAACTACAAGAAGGGATTACAGGGGGTTCAGATAAGCTATCTGTCCGGAATGAGGGAAACAGAGATGAAAACTCTAAAATCTGGATACCCAAATTGGGCAAATGGTTCGTCTATTTATAGTTTTTCCTAAGCCAGCTCAGATGTGTATCAACCAATCAGAATTGGATAGATCTGTATCAACCAATAGGAGTCGAGCACCGTGATCCAGATATGTTCGCCAATCAGAAATGCTTGATCTGGTTCAGCCAATCAGGAACAGAGGCATCAATTCTGTTATGTAATTCAAAAATCTGTTTGAGCTTCTAGAAGTTCCCGCCAAGTAATTTCATCTTTGGGTGTTCACATGGGGTGGAATATGCCTTTGGTTCGTGCTCAGAATCTTCCGAAATGTCCTTGGGTTTTAAAACGCATTGGGGCGCGTGCAAAGTTTCTTGAAATACCCTTCGGACGAGCTGCAAATCCCCAGAATGCCATTTCGCATAGTTTAAGGGCTTTTTCGCAAAGTAGTTTGGCTCCAGAAGCTCTCTTCGCAAAGCATTTTGGCTTCAGGAGATCTTTTCGCAAAGCATTTTGGCTTCAGGAGATCTTTTCGCAAAGCATTTTGGCTTCAGGAGATCTTTTCGCAAAGGACTTCTCTTCTTTTCGCAGAGTGTTTTCTTCTTTTCGCAAAGGTCATTCTTCTATTCGAGGAGTGTTTTCTTCTTTTCGCAAAGTTCAAGGTTCTTTGCGAATAGTAGAAGTTCTTTGCGAATTGACTTTTAGCTTCCATTCTTCTTTGCGAATGGATCCTTCTTCTTCTTCAGGTCTTTTCTTGCTCTTTTAGGACCTTTTTAGCCATTGCTGAGGCTATTTCTTCACTCCCTCTTTGAGCTTGACATGCGTTGTCAGCTTTTTGATCATTTTAGGATGGTTTTCGGATTTGGACCTGTCTTTTTGGTTAGCTGCAATATGAACACTAAAGCACTTATTTAGTCCTCTCAAGGGTCTTTCAAGGCTCATGTTTAGGGGTGAAAAATGGTATTTTTCACTACTTATCAGTTAGCCATGTGGATCAAGATGTGTATGGTGGGATAGGTGCTTCAGGATCTAAAGATCTTTATTTGGGTCAAAAAATGATCTCTATTATTTGATTCAAAGCAATCAAACATTGTCTAGAATAATGGCTACCCTCCAACATACCATTAATTTTAGATGGCGTTTGATTGCGTTGAATCAAACAAGAGAGATCATTTTTTTTTCGTTCCAATCTTCTACACAATAGATCTTGAGATCATGGACGTCAAATCATCTAGACCACTTGATGGTTCTATAGGGCACACATTGCAAAAAATGACTTGAGTACCAAGAGTGGCAGCACTTGGGGCATGTACCTTATAGAAACTCAATTAAAAGGGGCAACTGTCGTACCGTAGGTAAGTTGAACAAATTATATAAAGAAAGGGGGAGCAATTTCTTTTAACCTAAGTACTTATGTCATAGTCTGACTAGGGCCTAAAAGGCCTATTTGAATTGTTTTCAAAAGTTGAGGGGGCAACTGCCCCTCCTTTCCCCTACCTGGCTCTGCCCATGGCTATCCATGATTTATAATTTCCATTATTGGGTCTAGTCTTAGTATTATTGTATTGGGAACGTCCTTATGATGTTACCTAGCAACCCCTCCACAGTGCTTGGAGTATAACAGCCGGGATAAATGACCGCCGCTATGGTTGGTTAACATTTATTGTATTATTTTTAATCATTAATTAATTTTTTGTTTTTGTTTTTATTTTCTCAAAAATTCGCAGTGTATCGGACATTGTACATGTTGGCTGACAAAACACGTATTAACAGCTTATTTTAATATAACAGATGTAAAAAAGTTACTTTACTGCCAACATTACTGTTTCAACTGTTTGTAACATAACAGGGAAGGGACTGCATGAGGCCATAATTCTGTCATGTACACAGAGTAATTTTAGAGTAGGATTAAATTAAAAATGTTATATGAAATCAATGTGATACCCCGCCTGGTGAAAACTTGGTATCATTTAAAAAATTGTGCCTCCTTTATACACCGTAGATCGCACATCTGGAGTGATCAGGATTGTCCAATATTTAGAACTCCTAATAGTCCAATTGAACATTCTTAACCGTTGCACCAGTGTACTTGTTGCGCTGTTGTCTGTATCAATATCCAATTTTATAGAGATTCAGCACTCATGCTAGAGTCCTAAACTACCCATGTACAGTATAAAGATACAAGTTGCATTTCTCGTGCACATGTGCACTCACACACTTCAAACTCAATGGCTTATATTCACTATATTGTCTCTGCAAAATCCTTCTTATTATAATGAGAAAAGGCAAGATATCACAAATTCACAGTTAGTTCCATTATTTATAATGACCACAAATGCCCTTATATTTTAAAAATATGAAGTGCATGTAACGAAAAATATAATTTATTTAGATTTATAAGGGGAGTATAGCGGGTATTTCAAAGAAAACCTTATCTTCTTTACTATTATGATACCCAGAGAAGGCAGAATATCACACCTTCTCTTGCACACCTGCATAGCACGTGCCACCTACTGATAAAAAAACAAAGAACGTGTAGATGTAAAATAACTTTCACTCACATACGTGCTCTCACATTGAAGAATATTGTTTTCTTTTTTTAATCGGTAACATTGAAGAATATTGCTATAATCATGTTGGAGTATGGGGATTTTGTCTTTCAGAGACGTGATCGAGAGCATCTTAGTTTATAAAATATGACTTTCAATTTCCCCTTGGATAGTCTTGAGGACTTTTCATGTTACAAATTCCCAACTTTGACTTTAACTGCTCCTACTAGATCCTTCTAGGTTTGCCTCTCTGCTCATGCAACTTGCTCATGGTTAATTTTTGCAGGTTGTGATCTATATTGAGTTATTGACCACTTCTCTGCTTGAACTGCAAAGCCATTCAGTTGTTGATTATTTAGTTATGGGTGTATCCATCTCCAGCTAGCTAAGGACTAGGAAACAGGACTGAAATTACCCTCTACCTTAATTAAGCATTAGTGACTGGTAATATTTGAAATCATACAGCATTCTCATTGATACAGTTGCTATTAGGGCTGTCAATGAGTCAGGTCAGCCCATAACCTGACCCGGTCGACCCGATTTTTAATCTGGTTGGGTGTATAAAGCTTGGCCCGTCAGGTCAGGTTTGGGAAAAATCCGACAGAAAGTTCGGGTCAAGTCGTGTCCACTTTTGGCCTGACCCTATCCAATAATATATATATATATATATATAGAGAGAGAGAGAGAGAGAGATTTTGAACTAGGTTGGTCCGACCTGGCCTGGTTTTCTGGTTAGGTTGGGCATATTTCCTTGGCTCATTGGGTTGGTTGAGGCATGCTACCTTGGCCTCGGGTTGGGTCGGATCAAGTGCATCCGATGGATGGATTGGATCAAGGTTAAGGGCCAACAGTTCATACCGGCTTGGATTTTGGCCTGACCTGACTCGACACATTGACAACCTGACTTGCTCGTTTAGTCTGGCGTATGCTACATGTAGGCTTGATGGGTTTTATTAGAATCACTTACTGAAGTTTTAGTTTGGCTAATTATCCATGGATTACTCTTGAATTGTTCATTATTTGGGTGTTCACATGGGGTGGAATATGCCTTTGGTTCGTGCTCAGAATCTTCCGGAATGTCCTTGGGTTTTAAAACGCATTGGGGCGCGTGCAAAGTTTCCTGAAATACCCTTCGGACGAGCTGCAAATCCCCAGAATGCCATTTCGCATAGTTTAAGGGCTTTTTCGCAAAGTAGTTTGGCTCCAGAAGCTCTCTTCGCAAAGCATTTTGGCTTCAGGAGATCTTTTCGCAAAGCATTTTGGCTTCAGGAGATCTTTTCGCAAAGGACTTCTCTTCTTTTCGCAGAGTGTTTTCTTCTTTTCGCAAAGGTCATTCTTCTATTCGAGGAGTGTTTTCTTCTTTTCGCAAAGTTCAAGGTTCTTTGCGAATAGTAGAAGTTCTTTGCGAATTGACTTTTAGCTTCCATTCTTCTTTGCGAATGGATCCTTCTTCTTCTTCAGGTCTTTTCTTGCTCTTTTAGGACCTTTTTAGCCATTGCTGAGGCTATTTCTTCACTCCCTCTTTGAGCTTGACATGCGTTGTCAGCTTTTTGATCATTTTAGGATGGTTTTCGGATTTGGACCTGTCTTTTTGGTTAGCTGCAATATGAACACTAAAGCACTTATTTAGTCCTCTCAAGGGTCTTTCAAGGCTCATGTTTAGGGGTGAAAAATGGTATTTTTCACTACTTATCACACCCCCAAACCTAAGCTTTGCTAGTCCCTGAGCAAAGAAACATAAAAAACAAAGTAAAGAGCCACTTTTGTAGGAAGCACAGGTGCATTTAGCATATGCAACAAGCCTTTTAAACCCCTAGGTGATCCCTAGAGGAGGAGTGAAGTCTCCTGAGGGTTTTCAGTGAAGGTACCCACAAACTTCTCCATGAAACAGTTAACATCAGTGCAATATTATCAAATGAGCAATCAAGGAGCAGGGTTAGTTACTCTTGAATCAATGATGAAACAGAAAATTTGATTATTGTTTGCACAGAAATTTAAACATTTATAAACCTCATGAATGTTTCAATATTTCCAATCTGTGAACAGTCATAGAAAATCATACAAATGTGCCAGCAGTAAGCTCATCCTATGGATAAAAATTAGGTTATAAGTCATACTTAAGGTGCTCAAGTTCCAACCCAAACACTCACCAGGGTATACTCTCATCAGTGTTTTTGTTGAGGGGTTCATTTTCACTCAAGCTCAAGAGCAGTTACATCTCCCAAATGGATCTGTAAGCATGAGCATAGGCATGATTCTTAGGCAATGGCATCATTGACATCTCCTCACCATAGATTGGGTCACTTCTCATCTCCACATGACAGCTCACTCAACTTTGGATCACAAGGGCTTTTAATCTAGGTTTGTTTGTATGGCTTATGGAGTGAAGTTTCAAGGAAAGGCAATTTGAACAGAGGTTTGAATTTGAGAACTCGGGAAGTGCAGGAGATGGTTCATGACTCCACCTTTTTGAGTTTAGCTTCTTTCTTCTTCTTTTCGAGATTCTCACATTCACAGTGATCAGTTCTTTCTTTGATCTTGCATTATAAGGTCCCTTTTTTGCCTTTTTGCTTGCAACTTTTTCACATTGTTTGTCTCTTCTTTTCTCGGTCACAAAATTGCCTGTTTTGAGGTATTTTCTCTTCATTTTCTTGATGTTGCCACGAAATGGTCCATCTTCGTTCTTTCTCCTTTACCTCCTGAATTCTCGAGTGAGGGAAGGCTGAATTGGTTCCATAGGTTCAAAAAGTACTTTTGAGTATTTTTGAGGAAGAATTGTAGGATTTGCAGCTGAAGGGGGGTGCAAACAGGGGCATATTTTTCTTGGTTGGTTCTGTTAGGTACAAGCTGTCCAAAGAAGGCCTTGATCTTTTCCTCAGTTTCATGAGTGCTGTTACTTGTTTTAATTTGGAGTTTCCTAACTTCTAGTGGATCTAATGCCTCAGCCAATCCTTTGAATCGTAAAAATTGCCTCAGTCACTCTTCAACAGAGATGGAAAATATATGGGCTCAATTCTCCGGTTATGGTTTTCCTTGAGCTGTATATCTTTACCTTTTCTCTTCCTTTTGACTTACTACGTGCGATACCAGATGTTTTATGGTGTAATCATCATGGAAATGTAGAATATCGCAAGGTTTAGAATGTCTAATTTTGGCAAGGAATTTTTAAATTTTCTAGTTGTCCTGATTCTAAAGTAAATCAATACATTTCCTAATTTCTTAGGTGATTCTGCTGCCCTTATGTTAACTATTCCCTAGGCAGCGCTTGTCTGCCACACCCCAAACCTATGGGGAACAGTGTCCTCACTGGTTCAAAGGTGGCATGGTCACTTTATACCGGAAAAATTGAAACAAGGCAAAACAATAAGAAGAAAAAAAAAAAGCAGAAAATGACATGGAGAATGGGAGAGTAAAGTTTATTAACTAGAAATATTTTACATAAAAAAAAAATAAAAAAATAAAGACAGAATAGGACATGTGTTTTAGGGGAGGGGGTGGGCGGTGGAGGGTGGAAGTGGCGGGAAGGTTGATTTTTTGTTTTTTTCCGAGGAGGCTGGAGTTGGGCCTCCTTTTCTTTGGCCATAATCGCGAGGACCTCTTCAAATTCGTCCCAGAGGGGCTGGAGCGGATCTGGCACCTTCGGTGGTGGTGGGTCCAGCCACATGGGGTAAAAGCGGTGTGGTGGCTTATTGGCTTGGTCGTCGGCCATTTTGGAAGGGTGGGGAAAGATGTGGGGATTTTTGGTAGAGGTTGGTTATTTATAGGTAAGGTGGGGAAGCCGAAGGGTGGGACTTGAATGGGGGGCATTGGTAATGCTCTGGCCCGTGAATCCGTGGGTCATTAAGTAGCATTAGACAAGGGGAGGCGGCAGAAAGTAACTTTCTGCATTTAATTCCCCAATAAGTGAGTAACAACCTGAAATTAGGGAAACGTGTGAGGAACCGTGTCCTCACTTGTTGTTGTAAGGAAAAACAAAGAAAATAGCAGGCTCACTAGATCTAAATGGTAGAATTTATGTAAATAGAACCCGAAAGAAAAAGAAAAACAAGTAGCTGAAAGCAGAAACTAAGCAGCAACAGAAACAAATGCATGCATACAGCTGGGGTTATTCGTCCTAAATCAGCAATGGTCCAAACCAATTGCTTTCTTGTGTTGTTTAGAACTACCAACAGCTCCTCTTCTTGCTCCTTTGTAAGGGAGGAAGAAATAATCACGAGTAGTGTTTGATGATCTCCCAAAATACATATTTCAGATTTTTGGGGAGCTGTTTGAGGTCCAATTCAGGTGGGCTGAGAAAAGAGTGTAGCAAAGGTACCTTGGTAACTTGCGGAAGAGGGAGAGGAGCAGGTCTCCAAGAGAGAGAACTTGATGACTGTTGGTGAGTGCCTTGCCCAAAGCAGACTCCCGTTGAATTTGATGTCCCTTTTCCTTGTTTCTCAAACCTAAGATGAACATTGTCCTCAATGTTCTAGACAATGAGAGACTGGGAGCAGCAGGGTAAAAGAAGAAAGAAAAACTAAGAACAGAAAAAATCTAAACTATATGCAGCAGAAAATAAAAATGTAAAACTGAAGATATGAGCAAGGAAATGGAAAACATGATATACAAATGCAAGAAAAATCAACAAAACAATGCTAGAACTGCTAAATAAAATCTAACAAATAGAAGGATTACTATGCAAATGAAAGGAAACTAATGCTAATAACAGAGAAACAGTAAAAGCAAGGTAAGGGACTGAATACAAAGTTAAAAAAAATAAAAAAGTGTTGATACAAAAACTGAATTTGTGAATGCAAAATAGGAAAACAAAGTTATAAACTAACTATACTCACAGAAAAATGACGAAAATCAGTAAAACGAGGACACATTAACCTAAGAAAGAAAAAAAATCAGCGATCTAAAAACAGAATTTGAAACTAAAATTCCTAAAACAGAAAATCTAATGCCAAATGATATATCCTAAGCCCAAAGAAACAAACCCAAAAGCCTGAGATACTTATGAATCTAAGTGATTATAAAAATGATTAGCAGGAATACAGTGAAAAGCAAGATTCATAAGACTGACCCCTTTGTTGATGATGTGTATGAAAAGAATAATGAAGCATGGGAGCACATATTAAAAAGGGGTTCACACACAGCTGAGACCCATTTATGATGAAGAAATCTCGAAGGAAAATAAAATCAGTGGGTCCATTGAATATTCAAAACAGCCTATGATTCACTACTCATTATCCTACATGATTCCTAAAAAAGAAAAAATGATCTCAGCAGGTCCAGATGGGAAAAGTGGATGCAAATGGAGAAAAACAGCCCATCCGGAAGATATCTATATTGTTTTTATAATTTTCTATTTTTTTTTTTTTTTTTTTTTTTTACTTGTTTTGGATCAGCCCGGGCTCAACAAGAGCCCTTATTTACTACTGCTGAAAATAATGAGAAACAACTCAGAGATTTTCTATTTGTGTTTTCATTTTCTTTTATTTTGTATTTGGTTTTGTAAAAAAAATCAGCATGCCTAAAAGACAGCAGAAATTATAATCAAAACAAACATTAAACACAGCAGAACTGCTGGTTCTCAAGAATTTAAAAATAGAAAATGAATGCAAAGGAGAAGGGGATGCAAACTCAAGCAGATCTGCTCCAGCTTTGGTCCAGATGCTCCTTGTTGGACGGCTGCTCCAGATCTGCAAACATCCAAAAACTGCAGCAGTACCTTATTCAAGTATTGACAAAAATAAAAAGAAAAACTCAGGCTACTGCCCAAATTTGACAAAAAGACAAAAGAGTGGCAGCAGCATTTATTCAAATAACTAGAAGGCAAAGAATAAAAACTCAGAAAAATAAAAAAAAATAAAAATTCTGCTGCAGTAAAACAGGTTTTCTATACAAAACTGCTGTAGACATTTAATCAAGCACTTGGAATGCAAAGTGCAGGTTTAAAGCAAAAATTAAAATAAATGAAAATAAACATAGGTTTATCTATTTTAGAACAAACTTCCCCGGCAGCGGCGCCAAAAACTTGTTGTCGCTCCAAGTGTGCCATAATTGTGTGCATTATGAATCAAAAATTAAAGAATTAAAGAATGCTAGGTTATATGGATGTTAACTTATGAAAGGGATATCAGCACATTGGGGCTAACACTGGCCTGCAAGATCAGGGCCAATTGTAGCAAGTTTTAAAAGTAAGTATTTCAAGATCGTCCACAGAGAAGTTTGTCTAAACAGAGAGATAAACCTCCAGATCTGTGCTACCAGATCTGGCTCTATAATTATCTAAAATAAAGAATAGATAAAAGAGAGTGTTGGATTGTGTCACATTTAACTATAAGCAAATAAAGAAAAGAACTAACTACATGATCCAGATCCGAGTTGGGGAGGTGTTTAAAATAAGACAAATGCAGAAATAATAGCTTCATGTACTTTAGCCTCTGAATTTTAATGGAGAATCTGTAGTTCAACAGAGCAGATTCAATCTTCATCTGGCTACCAGCACAGATGTAAGAGAAATAAATCCGAATTAAGGAATAGGGTTAGACTTATGGCTGTGATCTGTCCACTTAAATGGTGAAAGATCTGTCAGTTAGCTGTGGCCTATTCTTTAGTTCAGAACTTGAACATCACTTTAAATGTTGCTTATATTAGATTTGCAACGGTAATTCGCCCAGGGATGATGAATTAAGGGAAGTTGAATGCGGATGAGTGAATCTAAAGAAGTCTAATGCACTAAGGTGAACATTCAGAACCCTCGACATGACTCCAATGGAGAAGACACAAATTACAGCAACCTTTTAAAATCCAAAATTACAATTACAGAGCGCGGCTTCTTAGAGAGCCCTCAGACTTACAGTCTGAGCTTCTCAGAGAGCCCTCAGATTTACAGTCTTGAATCCGAACTTGGAAGTACAAATCACTCACAATGGCTCTCAAAGGAAAACTACAAGAAGGGATTACAGAGGATTCAGATAAGCTATCTGACCGGAATGAGGGAAACAGAGATGAAAACTCTAAAATCTGGATACCCAAATTGGGCAAATGGTTCGTCTATTTATAGTTTTCCCTAAGCCAGCTCAAATGTGTATCAACCAATCAGAATTGGATAGATCTGTATCAACCAATAGGAGTCGAGCACTAGGATCCAGATCTGTTCTGGCCAATCAGAACTGCTTGATCTGGTTCAGCCAATCAGGAAACAGAGGCATCAATTCTGTTATGTAATTCAAAAATCTGTTTGAGCTTCTAGAAGTTCCCGCCAAGTAATTTCATCTTTGGGTGTTCACATGGGGTGGAATATGCCTTTGGTTCGTGCTCAGAATCTTCCGGAATGTCCTTGGGTTTTAAAACGCATTGGGGCGCGTGCAAAGTTTCCTGAAATACCCTTCGGACGAGCTGCAAATCCCCAGAATGCCATTTCGCAGAGTTTAAGGGTCTTTTCGCAAAGTAATTTGGCTCCAGAAGCTCTCTTCGCAAAGCATTTTGGCTTCAGGAGATCTTTTCGCAAAGCATTTTGGCTTCAGGAGATCTTTTCGCAAAGCATTTTGGCTTCAGGAGATCTTTTCGCAAAGGACTTCTCTTCTTTTCGCAGAGTGTTTTCTTCTTTTCGCAAAGGTCATTCTTCTATTCGAGGAGTGTTTTCTTCTTTTCGCAAAGTTCAAGGTTCTTTGCGAATAGTAGAAGTTCTTTGCGAATTGACTTTTAGCTTCCATTCTTCTTTGCGAATGGATCCTTCTTCTTCTTCAGGTCTTTTCTTGCTCTTTTAGGACCTTTTAGCCATTGCTGAGGCTATTTCTTCACTCCCTCTTTGAGCTTGACATGCGTTGTCAGCTTTTTGATCATTTTAGGATGGTTTTCGGATTTGGACCTGTCTTTTTGGTTAGCTGCAATATGAACACTAAAGCACTTATTTAGTCCTCTCAAGGGTCTTTCAAGGCTCATGTTTAGGGGTGAAAAATGGTATTTTTCACTACTTAACACACCCCCAAACCTAAGCTTTGCTAGTCCCTGAGCAAAGAAACGTAAAAAACAAAGTAAAGAGCCACTTTTGTAGGAAGCACAGGTGCATTTAGCATATGCAACAAGCCTTTTCAACCCCTAGGTGATCCCTAGGGGAGGGGTGAAGTCTCCTGAGGGTTTTCAGTGAAGGTACCCACAAACTTCTCCATGAAACAGTTAACATCAGTGCAATATTATCAAATGAGCAATCAAGGAGCAGGGTTAGTTACTCTTGAATCAATGATGAAACAGAAAATTTGATTATTGTTTGCACAGGAATTTAAACATTTATAAACCTCATGAATGTTTCAATATTTCCAATCTGTGAACAGTCATAGAAAATCATACAAATGTGCCAGCAGTAAGCTCATCCTATGGATAAAAATTAGGTTATAAGTCATACTTAAGGTGCTCAAGTTCCAACCTAAACACTCACAGGGTATACTCTCATCAGTGTTTTTGTTGAGGAGTTCATTTTCACTCAAGCTCAAGAGCAGTTACATCTCCCAAATGGATCTGTAAGCATGAGCATAGGCATGATTCTTAGGCAATGGCATCATTGACATCTCCTCACCATAGATTGGGTCACTTCTCATCTCCACATGACAGCTCACTCAACTTTGGATCACAAGGGCTTTTAATCTAGGTTTGTTTGTATGGCTTATGGAGTGAAGTTTCAAGGAAAGGCAATTTGAACAGAGGTTTGAATTTGAGAACTCAGGAAGTGCAGGAGATGGTTCATGACTCCACCTTCTTGAGTTTAGCTTCTTTCTTCTTCTGTTCGAGATTCTGATATACACAGTGATCAGTTCTTTCTCTGATCTTGCATTTTTCAACATAAGGTCCCTTTTTGCCTTTTTTTTTGCAACTTTATCAGATTGTTTGTCTTTTCTTTTCACAGTCACCATATTGCCTGTTTTGGAGGTATTCTCTCTTCATTTTCTAGATGTTGCCCAGAAACGGTCCATGTTCAGATCTTTCTCCTTTACCTCCTGAATTCGCAGAGTGGGGGAAGGCTGAATTGGTTCCATAGGTTCAGGTGCAAGTACTTTTGAGTATTTTTGATGAAGAATTGTAGGATTTACAGCTCAAATGGGGTACAAACAGGGGCAGATTTTTCTTGGTTGGTTCTGTTAGGTTCAAGCTGTCCAAAGAAGGCCTTGATCTTTTCCTCAGTTTCATGAGTGCTGTTACTTGTTTTAATTTGGAGTTTCCTAACTTCTAGTGGATCTAATGCCTCAGCCAATCCTTTGAATCAGAAAAAAAAATTGCCTCAGTCACTCTTCAACAGAGATGGAAAATATATGGGCTCAATTCTCACTGGTTATGGTTTTTCCTTGAGCTTTTAAGTATATCTTTACCTTTTCTCTTCCTTTTGACTTACTACGTGCTGATACCAGTATGTTTTTATGGTGTAATCATCATGGAAATGTAGAATATCGCAAGGTTTAGAATGTCTAAATTTGGCAAAGGAATTTTAAATTTTCTAGTTGTCATGATTCTAAAGTAAATTAATACATTTCCTAATTACTTAGGTGATTCTGCTGCCCTTATGTTAACTATTCCCTAGGCAGGACTTGTCTGCCACACCCCCAAACCTATGGGGAACAGTGTCCTCACTGGTTCAAAGGTGGCATGGTCACTTTATACCGAAAAAATTGAAACAAGGCAGCAACAATAAGAAGAAAAAAAAATAAACAGCAGAAAATGACATGGAGAATGGGAGAAAGTAAAGTTTATTAACTAGAAATATTTTACATAAAAAAAAAAGAAAAGAAAAATAAAGACAGAATAGGACAGGTGTTTTTAGGGGAGGGGCGGTGGAGGGGTGGAAGTGGCAGGGGAAGGTTGATTTTTTTGTTTTTTCTGAGGAGGCTGGAGTTGGGCCTCCTTTTCTTTGGCCAAAATCGCGAGGACCTCTTCAAATTCGTCCCAGAGGGGCTGGAGCGGATCTGGCACCTTCGGTGGTGGTGGGTCCAGCCACATGGGGTAAAAGCGGTGTGGTGGCTTATTGGCTTGGTCGTCGGCCATTTTGGAAGGGTGGGGAAAGATGTGGGGGAATTTGGTAGAGGTTGGTTATTTATAGGTAAGGTGGGGAAGCCGAAAGGGTGGGACTTGAATGGGGGGGCATTGGTAATGCTCGTGGCCCAGGAATCAGGTCATTATAGCATTACGACAAGTAGGAGGCTGACAGAAAGTAACTTTCATTTAATTCCCCAATAAGTGAGTAACAACCTGGAAATTGGGAGAAACGTGTGAGGAACCGTGTCCTCACTTGTTGTTGTAAGGGAAAAACAAAGAAAATAGCAGGCTCACTACAGATCTAAATGGTAGAATTTATGAAAACAGAAACCGAAAGAAAAAGAAAAAAAATTAGCTGAAAACAGAAACTAAGAAGCAACAGAAACTAAGAAGCAACAGAAACAAATGCATGCATACAGCTGGGTTTAGTCCTCCTAAATCAGCAATGGTCCAGCCAATTGCTTTCTTGTGCTGTTTTAGAACTACCAACAGCTCCTCTTCTTGCTCCTTTGTAAGGGAGGAAGAAATAATCACAGGTAGTGTTTGATGATCTCCCAAAAATACATATTTCAGATTTTTGGGGAGCTGTTTGAGTTCCAATTCAGGTGGGCTGAGAAAAGAGGGCAGCAAAGGTACCTTGGTAACTTGTGGAAGAGGGAGAGGAGCAGGTCTCCAAGAGAG
This sequence comes from Chloranthus sessilifolius, assembly GCA_021018995.1. NCBI lineage: Eukaryota > Viridiplantae > Streptophyta > Magnoliopsida > Chloranthales > Chloranthaceae > Chloranthus > Chloranthus sessilifolius. Next base: position 121,789 of record JAJIZI010000028.1, read on the forward strand.
AACTTGAAGACTGTTGGTGAGTGCCTTGCACAAAGCAGACTCCCGTTGAATTTGATCTCCCCTTCTTTCTCAGTGGCTCCCCAAACCTATGATGAACATTGTCCTCAATGTTCTAGACAATGAGAGACTAGGGGCAGCAGGGTAAAAGAAGAAAGAAAAACTAAGAACAGAAAAAATCTAAACTATATGCAGCAGAAAATAAAAATGTAAAACTGAAGATATGAGCAAGGAAAAGGAAAACATGATATACAAATGCAAGAAAAATCAACAAAACAATGCTAGAACTGCTAAATAAAATCTAACAAATAGAAGGATTACTATGCAAATGAAAGGAAACTAATGCTAATAACAGAGAAACAGTAAAAGCAAGGTAAGGGACTGAATACAAAGTTAAAAAAGAAAAAGAAAAGTGTTGATACAAAAACTGAATTTGTGAATGCAAAATAGGAAAACAAAGTTATAAACTAACTATACTCACAGAAAAATGACGAAAATCAGTAAAACGAGGACACATTAACCTAAGAAAGAAAAAAAATCAGCGATCTAAAAACAGAATTTGAAACTAAAATTCCTAAAACAGAAAATCTAATGCCAAATGATATATCCTAAGCCCAAAGAAACAAACCCAAAAGCCTGAGATACTTATGAATCTAAGTGATTATAAAAATGATTAGCAGGAATACAGTGAAAAGCAAGATTCATAAGATTGACCCCTTTGTTGATGATGTGTATGAAAAAAAGAAATAATGAAGCATGGGAGCACATATTAAAAACAGGGTTCACACACAGCTGAGACCCCTTTATGATGAAGAAATCTCGAAGGAAAATAAAATTAGTGGGTCCATTGAATATTCAAAACAGCCTATGATTCACTACTCATTATCCTACATGATTCCTAAAAAAAAAAAAATGATCTCAGCAGGTCCAGATGGGAAAAGTGGATGCAAATGGAGAAAAACAGCCCATCCGGAAGATATCTATATTGTTTTTATAATTTTCTATTTTTTTTATTATAATTTTTTTTTTTTTTTTTTTTTTTTACTTGTTTTGGATCAGCCCGGGCTCAACAAGAGCCCTTATTTACTACTGCTGAAAATAATGAGAAACAACTCAGAGATTTTCTATTTGTGTTTTCAGCTTCTTTTATTTTGTATTTGGTTTTGTAAAAAAAAAAAATCAGCATGCCTAAAAGACAGCAGAAATTATAATCAAAACAAACATTAAACACAGCAGAACTGCTGGTTCTCAAGAATTTAAAAATAGAAAATGAATGCAAAGGAGAAGGGGATGCAAACTCAAGCAGATCTGCTCCAGCTTTGGTCCAGATGCTCCTTGTTGGACGGCTGCTCCAGATCTGCAAACATCCAAAAACTGCAGCAGTACCTTATTCAAGTATTGACAAAAATAAAAAGAAAAACTCAGGCTACTGCCCAAATTTGACAAAAAGACAAAAGAGTGGCAGCAGCATTTATTCAAATAACTAGAAGGCAAAGAATAAAAACTCAAAAAAAATAAAAAAAAAATTCTGCTGCAGTAAAACAGGTTTTCTATACAAAACTGCTGTAGACATTTAATCAAGCACTTGGAATGCAAAGTGCAGGTTTAAAGCAAAAATTAAAATAAATGAAAATAAACATAGGTCTATCTATTTTAGAACAAACTTCCCCGACAACGGCGCCAAAAACTTGTTGTCGCTCCAAGTGTGCCATAATTGTGTGCATTATGAATCAAAAATTAAAGAATTAAAGAATGCTAGGTTATATGGATGTTAACTTATGAAAGGGATATCAGCACATTGGGGCTAACACTGGCCTGCAAGATCAGGGCCAATTGTAGCAAGTTTTAAAAGTAAGTATTTCAAGATCGTCCACAGAGAATTTTGTCTAAACTGAGAGATAAACCTCCAGATCTGTGCTACCAGATCTGGCTCTATAATTATCTAAAATAAAGAATAGATAAAAGAGAGTGTTGGATTGTGTCACATTTAACTATAAGCAAATAAAGAAAAGAACTAACTACATGATCCAGATCCGAGTTGGGGAGGTGTTTAAAATAAGACAAATGCAGAAATAATAGCTTCATGTACTTTAGCCTCTGAATTTTAATGGAGAATCTGTAGTTCAACAGAGCAGATTCAATCTTCATCTGGCTACCAGCACAGATGTAAGAGAAATAAATCCGAATTAAGGAATAGGTTTAGACTTATGGCTGTGATCTGTCCACTTAAATGGTCACAGATCTGTCAGCTAGCTGTGGCCTATTCTTTAGTTCAGAACATGAACATCACTGTAAATGCTGCTTGAATTAGGTTACCAACGCTAATTCGCACAGGGATGATGAATTAAGGGAAGTTGGATGCGGATGAGTGAATCTAAAGAAGTCTAATGCACTAAGGTGAACATTCAGAACCCTCGACATGACTCCAATGGAGAAGACACAAATTACAGCAACCTTTTAAAATCCAACGTTACAATTACAGAGCACGGCTTCTCAGAGAGCCCTCAGATTTACAGTCTTGAATCCGAACTTGGAAGTACAAATCACTCACAATGGCTCTCAAAGGTAAACTACAAGAAGGGATTACAGGGGGTTCAGATAAGCTATCTGACCGGAATGAGGGAAACAGAGATGAAAACTCTAAAATCTGGATACCCAAATTGGGCAAATGGTTCGTCTATTTATAGTTTTCCCTAAGCCAGCTCAGATGTGTATCAACCAATCAGAATTGGATAGATCTGTATCAACCAATAGGAGTCGAGCACCAGGATCCAGATCTGTTCTGGCCAATCAGAAATGCTTGATCTGGTTCAGCCAATCAGGAAACAGAGGCATCAATTCTGTTATGTAATTCAAAAATCTGTTTGAGCTTCTAGAAGTTCCCGCCAAGTAATTTCATCTTTGGGTGTTCACATGGGGTGGAATATGCCTTTGGTTCGTGCTCAGAATCTTCCGGAATGTCCTTGGGTTTTAAAACGCATTGGGGCGCGTGCAAAGTTTCCTGAAATACCCTTCGGACGAGCTGCAAATCCCCAGAATGCCATTTCGCATAGTTTAAGGGCTTTTTCGCAAAGTAGTTTGGCTCCAGAAGCTCTCTTCGCAAAGCATTTTGGCTTCAGGAGATCTTTTCGCAAAGCATTTTGGCTTCAGGAGATCTTTTCGCAAAGCATTTTGGCTTCAGGAGATCTTTTCGCAAAGGACTTCTCTTCTTTTCGCAGAGTGTTTTCTTCTTTTCGCAAAGGTCATTCTTCTATTCGAGGAGTGTTTTCTTCTTTTCGCAAAGTTCAAGGTTCTTTGCGAATAGTAGAAGTTCTTTGCGAATTGACTTTTAGCTTCCATTCTTCTTTGCGAATGGATCCTTCTTCTTCTTCAGGTCTTTTCTTGCTCTTTTAGGACCTTTTTAGCCATTGCTGAGGCTATTTCTTCACTCCCTCTTTGAGCTTGACATGCGTTGTCAGCGTTTTGATCATTTTAGGATGGTTTTCGGATTTGGACCTGTCTTTTTGGTTAGCTGCAATATGAACACTAAAGCACTTATTTAGTCCTCTCAAGGGTCTTTCAAGGCTCATGTTTAGGGGTGAAAAATGGTATTTTTCACCCCCAAACCTAAGCTTTGCTAGTCCCTGAGCAAAGAAACATAAAAAACAAAGTAAAGAGCCACTTTTGTAGGAAGCACAGGTGCATTTAGCATATGCAACAAGCCTTTTAAACCCCTAGGTGATCCCTAGAGGAGGAGTGAAGTCTCCTGAGGGTTTTCAGTGAAGGTACCCACAAACTTCTCCATGAAACAGTTAACATCAGTGCAATATTATCAAATGAGCAATCAAGGAGCAGGGTTAGTTACTCTTGAATCAATGATGAAACAGAAAATTTGATTATTGTTTGCACAGGAATTTAAACATTTATAAACCTCATGAATGTTTCAATATTTCCAATCTGTGAACAGTCATAGAAAATCATACAAATGTGCCAGCAGTAAGCTCATCCTATGGATAAAAATTAGGTTATAAGTCATACTTAAGGTGCTCAAGTTCCAACCCAAACACTCACCAGGGTATACTCTCATCAGTGTTTTTGTTGAGGGGTTCATTTTCACTCAAGCTCAAGAGCAGTTACATCTCCCAAATGGATCTGTAAGCATGAGCATAGGCATGATTCTTAGGCAATGGCATCATTGACATCTCCTCACCATAGATTGGGTCACTTCTCATCTCCACATGACAGCTCACTCAACTTTGGATCACAAGGGCTTTTAATCTAGGTTTGTTTGTATGGCTTATGGAGTGAAGTTTCAAGGAAAGGCAATTTGAACAGAGGTTTGAATTTGAGAACTCAGGAAGTGCAGGAGATGTGGTTCATGACTCCACCTTTTTGAGTTTAGCTTCTTTCTTCTTCTTTTCGAGATTCTCACATTCACAGTGATCAGTTCTTTCTTTGATCTTGCATTTTTCAACATAAGGTCCCTTTTTTGCCTTTTTGCTTGCAACTTTTTCACATTGTTTGTCTCTTCTTTTCTCAGTCACCATATTGCCTGTTTTTGAGGTATTTTCTCTTCATTTTCTTGATGTTGCCCAGAAATGGTCCATCTTCAGTTCTTTCTCCTTTACCTCCTGAATTCTCAGAGTGAGGGAAGGCTGAATTGGTTCCATAGGTTCAGGTGCAAGTACTTTTGAGTATTTTTGATGAAGAATTGTAGGATTTACAGCTCAAATGGGGTACAAACAGGGGCAGATTTTTTCTTGGTTGGTTCTGTTAGGTTCAAGCTGTCCAAAGAAGGCCTTGATCTTTTCCTCAGTTTCATGAGTGCTGTTACTTGTTTTAATTTGGAGTTTCCTAACTTCTAGTGGATCTAATGCCTCAGCCAATCCTTTGAATCAGAAAAAATTGCCTCAGTCACTCTTCAACAGAGATGGAAAATATATGGGCTCAATTCTCACTGGTTATGGTTTTTCCTTGAGCTTTTAAGTATATCTTTACCTTTTTCTCTTCCTTTTGACTTACTACGTGCTGATACCAGTATGTTTTTATGGTGTAATCATCATGGAAATGTAGAATATCGCAAGGTTTAGAATGTCTAAATTTGGCAAGGGAATTTTAAATTTTCTAGTTGTCATGATTCTAAAGTAAATTAATACATTTCCTAATTACTTAGGTGATTCTGCTGCCCTTATGTTAACTATTCCCTAGGCAGGTCTTGTCTGCCACACCCCCAAACCTATGGGGAACAGTGTCCTCACTGGTTCAAAGGTGGCATGGTCACTTTATACCGGAAAAATTGAAACAAGGCAGCAACAATAAGAAGAAAAAAAAATAAACAGCAGAAAATGACATGGAGAATGGGAGAAAGTAAAGTTTATTAACTAGAAATATTTTACATAAAAAAAAAAGAAAAGAAAAATAAAGACAGAATAGGACAGGTGTTTTAGGGGAGGGGGGGTGGGGGCGGTGGAGGGGTGGAAGTGGCAGGGGAAGGTTGATTTTTTTGTTTTTTCTGAGGAGGCTGGAGTTGGGCCTCCTTTTCTTTGGCCAAAATCGCGAGGACCTCTTCAAATTCGTCCCAGAGGGGCTGGAGCGGATCTGGCACCTTCGGTGGTGGTGGGTCCAGCCACATGGGGTAAAAGCTGAGTGGTGGTCTAGTTGCCTGGACGTTAGGCATTTTGGAAGGGTGGGGAAAGATGTGGGGGAATTTGGTAGAGGTTGGTTATTTATAGGTAAGGTGGGGAAGCCGAAAGGGTGGGACTTGAATGGGGGGGCATTGGTAATGCTCATGGCCCAGGAATCAGCGTGGGTCATTAAGTAGCATTGGGCGCAAGGGAGGCGGGAGAAAGTAACTATCTGCATTTAATTCCCCAATAAGTGAGTAACAACCTGGAAATTGGGGGAAACGTGTGAGGAACCGTGTCCTCACTTGTTGTTGTAAGGGAAAAACAAAGAAAATAGCAGGCTCACTACAGATCTAAATGGTAGAATTTATGAAAACAGAAACCGAAAGAAAAAGAAAAAAAATTAGCTGAAAACAGAAACTAAGAAGCAACAGAAACTAAGAAGCAACAGAAACAAATGCATGCATACAGCTGGGTTTAGTCCTCCTAAATCAGCAATGGTCCAGCCAATTGCTTTCTTGTGCTGTTTTAGAACTACCAACAGCTCCTCTTCTTGCTCCTTTTAGTGTTTGATGATCTCCCAAAAATACATATTTCAGATTTTTGGGGAGCTGTTTGAGTTCCAATTCAGGTGGGCTGAGAAAAGAGGGCAGCAAAGGTACCTTGGTAACTTGTGGAAGAGGGAGAGGAGCAGGTCTCCAAGAGAGAGAACTTGATGACTGTTGGTGAGTGCCTTGCACAAAGCAGACTCCCTTTGAATTTGATCTCCCTTTTCCTTCTTTCTCAGTGGATCCCCAAACCTAAGATGAACATTGTCCTCAATGTTCTAGACAATGAGAGACTAGGGGCAGCAGGGTAAAAGAAGAAAGAAAAACTAAGAACAGAAAAAATCTAAACTATATGCAGCAGAAAAATAAAAATGTAAAACTGAAGATATGAGCAAGGAAAAGGAAAACATGATATACAAATGCAAGAAAAATCAACAAAACAATGCTAGAATTGCTAAATAAAATCTAACAAATAGAAGGATTACTATGCAAATGAAAGGAAACTAATGCTAATAACAGAGAAACAGTAAAAGCAAGGTAAGGGACTGAATACAAAGTTAAAAAAGAAAAAGAAAAGTGTTGATACAAAAACTGAATTTGTGAATGCAAAATAGGAAAACAAAGTTATAAACTAACTATACTCGCAGAAAAATGACGAAAATCAGTAAAACGAGGACACATTAACCTAAGAAAGAAAAAAAATCAGCGATCTAAAAACAGAATTTGAAACTAAAATTCCTAAAACAGAAAATCTAATGCCAAATGATATATCCTAAGCCCAAAGAAACAAACCCAAAAGCCTGAGATACTTATGAATCTAAGTGATTATAAAAATGATTAGCAGGAATACAGTGAAAAGCAAGATTCATAAGATTGACCCCTTTGTTGATGATGTGTATGAAAAAAAAATAATGAAGCATGGGAGCACATATTAAAAACAAGGTTCACACACAGCTGAGACCCATTTATGATGAAGAAATCTCGAAGGAAAATAAAATCAGTGGGTCCATTGAATATTCAAAACAGCCTATGATTCACTACTCATTATCCTACATGATTCCTAAAAAAAAATGATCTCAGCAGGTCCAGATGGGAAAAGTGGATGCAAATGGAGAAAAACAGCCCATCCGGAAGATATCTATATTGTTTTTATAATTTTCTATTTTTTTTTTTTTTTTTTACTTGTTTTGGATCAGCCCGGGCTCAACAAGAGCCCTTATTTACTACTGCTGAAAATAATGAGAAACAACTCAGAGATTTTCTATTTGTGTTTTCAGCTTCTTTTATTTTGTATTTGGTTTTGTAAAAAAAATCAGCATGCCTAAAAGACAGCAGAAATTATAATCAAAACAAACATTAAATACAGCAGAACTGCTGGTTCTCAAGAATAGAAAATGAATGCAAAGGAGAAGGGGATGCAAACTCAAGCAGATCTGCTCCAGCTTTAGTCCAGATGCTCCTTGTTGGACGGCTGCTCCAGATCTGCAAAAATCCAAAAACTGCAGCAGTACCTTATTCAAGTATTGACAAAAATAAAAAGAAAAACTCAGGCTACTGCCCAAATTTGACAAAAAGACAAAAGAGTGGCAGCAGCATTTATTCAAATAACTAGAAGGCAAAGAATAAAAACTCAGAAAAATAAAAAAAAATAAAATTCTGCTGCAGTAAAACAGGTTTTCTATACAAAACTGCTGTAGACATTTAATCAAGCACTTGGAATGCAAAGTGCAGGTTTAAAGCAAAAATTAAAATAAATGAAAATAAACATAGGTTTATCTATTTTAGAACAAACTTCCCCGGCAACGGCGCCAAAAACTTGTTGTCGCTCCAAGTGTGCCATAATTGTGTGCATTATGAATCAAAAATTAAAGAATTAAAGAATGCTAGGTTATATGGATGTTAACTTATGAAAGGGATATCAGCACATTGGGGCTAACACTGGCCTGCAAGATCAGGGCCAATTGTAGCAAGTTTTAAAAGTAAGTATTTCAAGATCGTCCACAGAGAAGTTTGTCTAAACAGAGAGATAAACCTCCAGATCTGTGCTACCAGATCTGGCTCTATAATTATCTAAAATAAAGAATAGATAAAAGAGAGTGTTGGATTGTGTCACATTTAACTATAAGCAAATAAAGAAAAGAACTAACTACATGATCCAGATCCGAGTTGGGGAGGTGTTTAAAATAAGACAAATGCAGAAATAATAGCTTCATGTACTTTAGCCTCTGAATTTTAATGGAGAATCTGTAGTTCAACAGAGCAGATTCAATCTTCATCTGGCTACCAGCACAGATGTAAGAGAAATAAATCCGAATTAAGGAATAGGTTTAGACTTATGGCTGTGATCTGTCCACTTAAATGGTCACAGATCTGTCAGCTAGCTGTGGCCTATTCTTTAGTTCAGAACATGAACATCACTGTAAATGCTGCTTGAATTAGGTTACCAACGCTAATTCACACAGGGATGATGAATTAAGGGAAGTTGGATGCGGATGAGTGAATCTAAAGAAGTCTAATGCACTAAGGTGAACATTCAGAACCCTCGACATGACTCCAATGGAGAAGACACAAATTACAGCAACCTTTTAAAATCCAACGTTACAATTACAGAGCACGACTTCTTAGAGAGCCCTCAGACTTACAGTCTGAGCTTCTCAGAGAGCCCTCAGATTTACAGTCTTGAATCCGAACTTGGAAGTACAAATCACTCACAATGGCTCTCAAAGGTAAACTACAAGAAGGGATTACAGGGGGTTCAGATAAGCTATCTGACCGGAATGAGGGAAACAGAGATGAAAACTCTAAAATCTGGATACCCAAATTGGGCAAATGGTTCGTCTAAAATCAGATGTGTATCAACCAATCAGAATTGGATAGATCTGTATCAACCAATAGGAGTCGAGCACCAGGATCCAGATCTGTTCTGGCCAATCAGAAATGCTTGATCTGGTTCAGCCAATCAGGAAACAGAGGCATCAATTCTGTTATGTAATTCAAAAATCTGTTTGAGCTTCTAGAAGTTCCCGCCAAGTAATTTCATCTTTGGGTGTTCACATGGGGTGGAATATGCCTTTGGTTCGTGCTCAGAATCTTCCGGAATGTCCTTGGGTTTTAAAACGCATTGGGGCGCGTGCAAAGTTTCCTGAAATACCCTTCGGACGAGCTGCAAATCCCCAGAATGCCATTTCGCATAGTTTAAGGGCTTTTTCGCAAAGTAGTTTGGCTCCAGAAGCTCTCTTCGCAAAGCATTTTGGCTTCAGGAGATCTTTTCGCAAAGCATTTTGGCTTCAGGAGATCTTTTCGCAAAGCATTTTGGCTTCAGGAGATCTTTTCGCAAAGGACTTCTCTTCTTTTCGCAGAGTGTTTTCTTCTTTTCGCAAAGGTCATTCTTCTATTCGAGGAGTGTTTTCTTCTTTTCGCATAGTTCAAGGTTCTTTGCGAATAGTAGAAGTTCTTTGCGAATTGACTTTTAGCTTCCATTCTTCTTTGCGAATGGATCCTTCTTCTTCTTCAGGTCTTTTCTTGCTCTTTTAGGACCTTTTAGCCATTGCTGAGGCTATTTCTTCACTCCCTCTTTGAGCTTGACATGCGTTGTCAGCTTTTTGATCATTTTAGGATGGTTTTCGGATTTGGACCTGTCTTTTTGGTTAGCTGCAATATGAACACTAAAGCACTTATTTAGTCCTCTCAAGGGTCTTTCAAGGCTCATGTTTAGGGGTGAAAAATGGTATTTTTCACTACTTATCACACCCCCAAACCTAAGCTTTGCTAGTCCCTGAGCAAAGAAACATAAAAAAAAAAGAGCCACTTTTGTAGGAAGCACAGGTGCATTTAGCATATGCAACAAGCCTTTTCAACCCCTAGGTGATCCCTAGAGGAGGAGTGAAGTCTCCTGAGGGTTTTCAGTGAAGGTACCCACAAACTTCTCCATGAAACAGTTAACATCAGTGCAATATTATCAAATGAGCAATCAAGGAGCAGGGTTAGTTACTCTTGAATCAATGATGAAACAGAAAATTTGATTATTGTTTGCACAGGAATTTAAACATTTATAAACCTCATGAATGTTTCAATATTTCCAATCTGTGAACAGTCATAGAAAATCATACAAATGTGCCAGCAGTAAGCTCATCCTATGGATAAAAATTAGGTTATAAGTCATACTTAAGGTGCTCAAGTTCCAACCCAAACACTCACCAGGGTATACTCTCATCAGTGTTTTTGTTGATGGGTTCATTTTTACTCAAGCTCAAGAGCAGTTACATCTCCCAAATGGATCTGTAAGCATGAGCATAGGCATGATTCTTAGGCAATGGCATCATTGACATCTCCTCACCATAGATTGGGTCACTTCTCATCTCCACATGACAGCTCACTCAACTTTGGATCACAAGGGCTTTTAATCTAGGTTTGTTTGTATGGCTTATGGTGTGAAGTTTCAAGGAAAGGCAATTTGTACAGAGGTTTGAATTTGAGAACTCAGGAAGTGCAGGAGATGGTTCATGTCTCCACCTTTTTGAGTTTAGCTTCTTTCTTCTTCTTTTCGAGCTTCTCACATTCACAGTGATCAGTTCTTTCTTTGATCTTGCATTTTTGAATATAAGGTCCCTTTTTTGCCTTTTTGCTTGCAACTTTTTCACATTGTTTGTCTCTTCTTTTCTCAGTCACCATATTGCCTGTTTTTGAGGTATTTTCTCTTCATTTTCTTGATGTTGCCCAGAAATGGTCCATCTTCAGTTCTTTCTCCTTTACCTCCTGAATTCTCAGAGTGAGGGAAGGCTGAATTGGTTCCATAGGTTCAGGTGCAAGTACTTTTGAGTATTTTTGATGAAGAATTGTAGGATTTACAGCTCAAATGGGGTACAAACAGGGGCAGATTTTTCTTGGTTGGTTCTTAGGTTCAAGCTGTCCAAAGAAGGCCTTGATCTTTTCCTCAGTTTCATGAGTGCTGTTACTTGTTTTAATTTGGAGTTTCCTAACTTCTAGTGGATCTAATGCCTCAGCCAATCCTTTGAATCAGAAAAAAAATTGCCTCAGTCACTCTTCAACAGAGATGGAAAATATATGGGCTCAATTCTCACTGGTTATGGTTTTTCCTTGAGCTTTTAAGTATATCTTTACCTTTTTCTCTTCCTTTTGACTTACTACGTGCTGATACCAGTATGTTTTTATGGTGTAATCATCATGGAAATGTAGAATATCGCAAGGTTTAGAATGTCTAAATTTGGCAAGGGAATTTTAAATTTTCTAGTTGTCATGATTCTAAAGTAAATTAATACATTTCCTAATTACTTAGGTGATTCTGCTGCCCTTATGTTAACTATTCCCTAGGCAGGACTTGTCTGCCACACCCCCAAACCTATGGGGAACAGTGTCCTCACTGGTTCAAAGGTGGCATGGTCACTTTATACCGGAAAAATTGAAACAAGGCAGCAACAATAAGAAGAAAAAAAAATAAACAGCAGAAAATGACATGGAGAATGGGAGAAAGTAAAGTTTATTAACTAGAAATATTTTACATAAAAAAAAAAAAAAAAAAAAAAATAAAGACAGAATAGGACAGGTGTTTTTAGGGGAGGGGGGGTGGGGGCGGTGGAGGGGTGGAAGTGGCAGGGGAAGGTTGATTTTTTTGTTTTTTCTGAGGAGGCTGGAGTTGGGCCTCCTTTTCTTTGGCCAAAATCGCGAGGACCTCTTCAAATTCGTCCCAGAGGGGCTGGAGCGGATCTGGCACCTTCGGTGGTGGTGGGTCCAGCCACATGGGGTAAAAGCGGTGTGGTGGCTTATTGGCTTGGTCGTCGGCCATTTTGGAAGGGTGGGGAAAGATGTGGGGGAATTTGGTAGAGGTTGGTTATTTATAGGTAAGGTGGGGAAGCCGAAAGGGTGGGACTTGAATGGGGGGGCATTGGTAATGCTCATGGCCCAGGAATCAGCGTGGGTCATTAAGTAGCATTGGGCGCATGCGTGTGGGAGGCGGCAGAAAGTAACTTTCTGCATTTAATTCCCCAATAAGTGAGTAACAACCTGGAAATTGGGGGAAACGTGTGAGGAACCGTGTCCTCACTTGTTGTTGTAAGGGAAAAACAAAGAAAATAGCAGGCTCACTACAGATCTAAATGGTAGAATTTATGAAAACAGAAACCGAAAGAAAAAGAAAAAAAATTAGCTGAAAACAGAAACTAAGAAGCAACAGAAACTAAGAAGCAACAGAAACAAATGCATGCATACAGCTGGGTTTAGTCCTCCTAAATCAGCAATGGTCCAGCCAATTGCTTTCTTGTGCTGTTTTAGAACTACCAACAGCTCCTCTTCTTGCTCCTTTGTAAGGGAGGAAGAAATAATCACAGGTAGTGTTTGATGATCTCCCAAAAATACATATTTCAGATTTTTGGGGAGCTGTTTGAGTTCCAATTCAGGTGGGCTGAGAAAAGAGGGCAGCAAAGGTACCTTGGTAACTTGTGGAAGAGGGAGAGGAGCAGGTCTCCAAGAGAGAGAACTTGATGACTGTTGGTGAGTGCCTTGCACAAAGCAGACTCCCTTTGAATTTGATCTCCCTTTTCCTTCTTTCTCAGTGGATCCCCAAACCTAAGATGAACATTGTCCTCAATGTTCTAGACAATGAGAGACTAGGGGCAGCAGGGTAAAAGAAGAAAGAAAAACTAAGAACAGAAAAAATCTAAACTATATGCAGCAGAAAAATAAAAATGTAAAACTGAAGATATGAGCAAGGAAAAGGAAAACATGATATACAAATGCAAGAAAAATCAACAAAACAATGCTAGAATTGCTAAATAAAATCTAACAAATAGAAGGATTACTATGCAAATGAAAGGAAACTAATGCTAATAACAGAGAAACAGTAAAAGCAAGGTAAGGGACTGAATACAAAGTTAAAAAAGAAAAAGAAAAGTGTTGATACAAAAACTGAATTTGTGAATGCAAAATAGGAAAACAAAGTTATAAACTAACTATACTCACAGAAAAATGACGAAAATCAGTAAAACGAGGACACATTAACCTAAGAAAGAAAAAAAATCAGCGATCTAAAAACAGAATTTGAAACTAAAATTCCTAAAACAGAAAATCTAATGCCAAATGATATATCCTAAGCCCAAAGAAACAAACCCAAAAGCCTGAGATACTTATGAATCTAAGTGATTATAAAAATGATTAGCAGGAATACAGTGAAAAGCAAGATTCATAAGATTGACCCCTTTGTTGATGATGTGTATGAAAAAAAGAAATAATGAAGCATGGGAGCACATATTAAAAACAGGGTTCACACACAGCTGAGACCCCTTTATGATGAAGAAATCTCGAAGGAAAATAAAATTAGTGGGTCCATTGAATATTCAAAACAGCCTATGATTCACTACTCATTATCCTACATGATTCCTAAAAAAAAAATGATCTCAGCAGGTCCAGATGGGAAAAGTGGATGCAAATGGAGAAAAACAGCCCATCCGGAAGATATCTATATTGTTTTTATAATTTTCTATTTTTTTTATTATAATTTTTTTTTTTTTTTTTTTTTTTACTTGTTTTGGATCAGCCCGGGCTCAACAAGAGCCCTTATTTACTACTGCTGAAAATAATGAGAAACAACTCAGAGATTTTCTATTTGTGTTTTCAGCTTCTTTTATTTTGTATTTGGTTTTGTAAAAAAAAAAAATCAGCATGCCTAAAAGACAGCAGAAATTATAATCAAAACAAACATTAAACACAGCAGAACTGCTGGTTCTCAAGAATTTAAAAATAGAAAATGAATGCAAAGGAGAAGGGGATGCAAACTCAAGCAGATCTGCTCCAGCTTTGGTCCAGATGCTCCTTGTTGGACGGCTGCTCCAGATCTGCAAACATCCAAAAACTGCAGCAGTACCTTATTCAAGTATTGACAAAAATAAAAAGAAAAACTCAGGCTACTGCCCAAATTTGACAAAAAGACAAAAGAGTGGCAGCAGCATTTATTCAAATAACTAGAAGGCAAAGAATAAAAACTCAGAAAAATAAAAATAAAAAAAAAATAAAAAAAAAAATTCTGCTGCAGTAAAACAGGTTTTCTATACAAAACTGCTGTAGACATTTAATCAAGCACTTGGAATGCAAAGTGCAGGTTTAAAGCAAAAATTAAAATAAATGAAAATAAACATAGGTCTATCTATTTTAGAACAAACTTCCCCGGCAACGGCGCCAAAAACTTGTTGTCGCTCCAAGTGTGCCATAATTGTGTGCATTATGAATCAAAAATTAAAGAATTAAAGAATGCTAGGTTATATGGATGTTAACTTATGAAAGGGATATCAGCACATTGGGGCTAACACTGGCCTGCAAGATCAGGGCCAATTGTAGCAAGTTTTAAAAGTAAGTATTTCAAGATCGTCCACAGAGAAGTTTGTCTAAACTGAGAGATAAACCTCCAGATCTGTGCTACCAGATCTGGCTCTATAATTATCTAAAATAAAGAATAGATAAAAGAGAGTGTTGGATTGTGTCACATTTAACTATAAGCAAATAAAGAAAAGAACTAACTACATGATCCAGATCCGAGTTAGGGAGGTGTTTAAAATAAGACAAATGCAGAAATAATAGCTTCATGTACTTTAGCCTCTGAATTTTAATGGAGAATCTGTAGTTCAACAGAGCAGATTCAATCTTCATCTGGCTACCAGCACAGATGTAAGAGAAATAAATCCGAATTAAGGAATAGGTTTAGACTTATGGCTGTGATCTGTCCACTTAAATGGTCACAGATCTGTCAGCTAGCTGTGGCCTATTCTTTAGTTCAGAACATGAACATCACTGTAAATGCTGCTTGAATTAGGTTACCAACGCTAATTCGCACAGGGATGATGAATTAAGGGAAGTTGGATGCGGATGAGTGAATCTAAAGAAGTCTAATGCACTAAGGTGAACATTCAGAACCCTCGACATGACTCCAATGGAGAAGACACAAATTACAGCAACCTTTTAAAATCCAACGTTACAATTACAGAGCACGGCTTCTTAGAGAGCCCTCAGACTTACAGTCTGAGCTTCTCCGAGGGCCCTCAGATTTACAGTCTTGAATCCGAACCTGGAAGTACAAATCACTCCCAATGGCTCTCAAAGGTAAACTACAAGAAGGGATTACAGGGGGTTCAGATAAGCTATCTGACCGGAATGAGGGAAACAGAGATGAAAACTCTAAAATCTGGATACCCAAATTGGGCAAATGGTTCGTCTATTTATAGTTTTCCCTAAGCCAGCTCAGATGTGTATCAACCAATCAGAATTGGATAGATCTGTATCAACCAATAGGAGTCGAGCACCAGGATCCAGATCTGTTCTGGCCAATCAGAACTGCTTGATCTGGTTCAGCCAATCAGGAAACAGAGGCATCAATTCTGTTATGTAATTCAAAAATCTGTTTGAGCTTCTAGAAGTTCCCGCCAAGTAATTTCATCTTTGGGTGTTCACATGGGGTGGAATATGCCTTTGGTTCGTGCTCAGAATCTTCCGGAATGTCCTTGGGTTTTAAAATGCATTGGGGCGCGTGCAAAGTTTCCTGAAATACCCTTCGGACGAGCTGCAAATCCCCAGAATGCCATTTCGCATAGTTTAAGGGCTTTTTCGCAAAGTAGTTTGGCTCCAGAAGCTCTCTTCGCAAAGCATTTTGGCTTCAGGAGATCTTTTCGCAAAGCATTTTGGCTTCAGGAGATCTTTTCGCAAAGCATTTTGGCTTCAGGAGATCTTTTCGCAAAGGACTTCTCTTCTTTTCGCAGAGTGTTTTCTTCTTTTCGCAAAGGTCATTCTTCTATTCGAGGAGTGTTTTCTTCTTTTCGCAAAGTTCAAGGTTCTTTGCGAATAGTAGAAGTTCTTTGCGAATTGACTTTTAGCTTCCATTCTTCTTTGCGAATGGATCCTTCTTCTTCTTCAGGTCTTTTCTTGCTCTTTTAGGACCTTTTTAGCCATTGCTGAGGCTATTTCTTCACTCCCTCTTTGAGCTTGACATGCGTTGTCAGCTTTTTGATCATTTTAGGATGGTTTTCGGATTTGGACCTGTCTTTTTGGTTAGCTGCAATATGAACACTAAAGCACTTATTTAGTCCTCTCAAGGGTCTTTCAAGGCTCATGTTTAGGGGTGAAAAATGGTATTTTTCACTACTTATCACACCCCCAAACCTAAGCTTTGCTAGTCCCTGAGCAAAGAAACATAAAAGCAAAATAAAGAGCCACTTTTGTAGGAAGCACAGGTGCATTTAGCATATGCAACAAGCCTTTTAAACCCCTAGGTGATCCCTAGAGGAGGTGTGAAGTCTCCTGAGGGTTTTCAGTGAAGGTACCCACAAACTTCTCCATGAAACAGTTAACATCAGTGCAATATTATCAAATGAGCAATCAAGGAGCAGGGTTAGTTACTCTTGAATCAATGATGAAACAGAAAATTTGATTATTGTTTGCACAGGAATTTAAACATTTATAAACCTCATGAATGTTTCAATATTTCCAATCTGTGAACAGTCATAGAAAATCATACAAATGTGGCAGCAGTAAGCTCATCCTATGGATAAAAATTAGGTTATAAGTCATACTTAAGGTGCTCAAGTTCCAACCCAAACACTCACCAGGGTATACTCTCATCAGTGTTTTTGTTGAGGGGTTCATTTTCACTCAAGCTCAAGAGCAGTTACATCTCCCAAATGGATCTGTAAGCATGAGCATAGGCATGATTCTTAGGCAATGGCATCATTGACATCTCCTCACCATAGATTGGGTCACTTCTCATCTCCACATGACAGCTCACTCAACTTTGGATCACAAGGGCTTTTAATCTAGGTTTGTTTGTATGGCTTATGGAGTGAAGTTTCAAGGAAAGGCAATTTGAACAGAGGTTTGAATTTGAGAACTCAGGAAGTGCAGGAGATGGTTCATGACTCCACCTTTTTGAGTTTAGCTTCTTTCTTCTTCTTTTCGAGATTCTCACATTCAGTGATCAGTTCTTTCTTTGATCTTGCATTTTTCAACATAAGGTCCCTTTTTTGCCTTTTTGCTTGCAACTTTTTTTACATTGTTTGTCTCTTCTTTTCTCAGTCACCATATTGCCTGTTTTTGAGGTATTTTCTCTTCATTTTCTTGATGTTGCCCAGAAATGGTCCATCTTCAGTTCTTTCTCCTTTACCTCCTGAATTCTCAGAGTGAGGGAAGGCTGAATTGGTTCCATAGGTTCAGGTGCAAGTACTTTTGAGTGTTTTTGATGAAGAATTGTAGGATTTACAGCTCAAATGGGGTACAAACAGGGGCAGATTTTTCTTGGTTGGTTCTGTTAGGTTCAAGCTGTCCAAAGAAGGCCTTGATCTTTTCCTCAGTTTCATGAGTGCTGTTACTTGTTTTAATTTGGAGTTTCCTAACTTCTAGTGGATCTAATGCCTCAGCCAATCCTTTGAATCAGAAAAAATTGCCTCAGTCACTCTTCAACAGAGATGGAAAATATATGGGCTCAATTCTCACTGGTTATGGTTTTTCCTTGAGCTTTTAAGTATATCTTTACCTTTTTCTCTTCCTTTTGACTTACTACGTGCTGATACCAGTATGTTTTTATGGTGTAATCATCATGGAAATGTAGAATATCGCAAGGTTTAGAATGTCTAAATTTGGCAAGGGAATTTTAAATTTTCTAGTTGTCATGATTCTAAAGTAAATTAATACATTTCCTAATTACTTAGGTGATTCTGCTGCCCTTATGTTAACTATTCCCTAGGCAGGACTTGTCTGCCACACCCCCAAACCTATGGGGAACAGTGTCCTCACTGGTTCAAAGGTGGCATGGTCACTTTATACCGGAAAAATTGAAACAAGGCAGCAACAATAAGAAGAAAAAAAAATAAACAGCAGAAAATGACATGGAGAATGGGAGAAAGTAAAGTTTATTAACTAGAAATATTTTACATAAAAAAAAAAAAAAAAAAAAAATAAAGACAGAATAGGACAGGTGTTTTTAGGGGAGGGGGGGTGGGGGCGGTGGAGGGGTGGAAGTGGCAGGGGAAGGTTGATTTTTTTGTTTTTTCTGAGGAGGCTGGAGTTGGGCCTCCTTTTCTTTGGCCAAAATCGCGAGGACCTCTTCAAATTCGTCCCAGAGGGGCTGGAGCGGATCTGGCACCTTCGGTGGTGGTGGGTCCAGCCACATGGGGTAAAAGCGGTGTGGTGGCTTATTGGCTTGGTCGTCGGCCATTTTGGAAGGGTGGGGAAAGATGTGGGGGAATTTGGTAGAGGTTGGTTATTTATAGGTAAGGTGGGGAAGCCGAAAGGGTGGGACTTGAATGGGGGGGCATTGGTAATGCTCATGGCCCAGGAATCAGCGTGGGTCATTAAGTAGCATTGGGCGCATGCGTGTGGGAGGCGGCAGAAAGTAACTTTCTGCATTTAATTCCCCAATAAGTGAGTAACAACCTGGAAATTGGGGGAAACGTGTGAGGAACCGTGTCCTCACTTGTTGTTGTAAGGAAAAAACAAAGAAAATAGCAGGCTCACTACAGATCTAAATGGTAGAATTTATGAAAACAGAAACCGAAAAAAGAAAAAAATTAGCTGAAAGCAGAAACTAAGAAGCAACAGAAACTAAGAAGCAACAGAAACAAATGCATGCATACAGCTGGGTTTAGTCCTCCTAAATCAGCAATGGTCCAGCCAATTGCTTTCTTGTGCTGTTTTAGAACTACCAACAGCTCCTCTTCTTGCTCCTTTGTAAGGGAGGAAGAAATAATCACAGGTAGTGTTTGATGATCTCCCAAAAATACATATTTCAGATTTTTGGGGAGCTGTTTGAGTTCCAATTCAGGTGGGCTGAGAAAAGAGGGCAGCAAAGGTACCTTGGTAACTTGTGGAAGAGGGAGAGGAGCAGGTCTCCAAGAGAGAGAACTTGATGACTGTTGGTGAGTGCCTTGCACAAAGCAGACTCCCTTTGAATTTGATCTCCCTTTTCCTTCTTTCTCAGTGGATCCCCAAACCTAAGATGAACATTGTCCTCAATGTTCTAGACAATGAGAGACTAGGGGCAGCAGGGTAAAAGAAGAAAGAAAAACTAAGAACAGAAAAAATCTAAACTATATGCAGCAGAAAAATAAAAATGTAAAACTGAAGATATGAGCAAGGAAAAGGAAAACATGATATACAAATGCAAGAAAAATCAACAAAACAATGCTAGAATTGCTAAATAAAATCTAACAAATAGAAGGATTACTATGCAAATGAAAGGAAACTAATGCTAATAACAGAGAAACAGTAAAAGCAAGGTAAGGGACTGAATACAAAGTTAAAAAAGAAAAAGAAAAGTGTTGATACAAAAACTGAATTTGTGAATGCAAAATAGGAAAACAAAGTTATAAACTAACTATACTCACAGAAAAATGACGAAAATCAGTAAAACGAGGACACATTAACCTAAGAAAGAAAAAAAATCAGCGATCTAAAAACAGAATTTGAAACTAAAATTCCTAAAACAGAAAATCTAATGCCAAATGATATATCCTAAGCCCAAAGAAACAAACCCAAAAGCCTGAGATACTTATGAATCTAAGTGATTATAAAAATGATTAGCAGGAATACAGTGAAAAGCAAGATTCATAAGATTGACCCCTTTGTTGATGATGTGTATGAAAAAAAAATAATGAAGCATGGGAGCACATATTAAAAACAGGGTTCACACACAGCTGAGACCCATTTATGATGAAGAAATCTCGAAGGAAAATAAAATCAGTGGGTCCATTGAATATTCAAAACAGCCTATGATTCACTACTCATTATCCTACATGATTCCTAAAAAAAAAAAATGATCTCAGCAGGTCCAGATGGGAAAAGTGGATGCAAATGGAGAAAAACAGCCCATCCGGAAGATATCTATATTGTTTTTATAATTTTCTAATTTTTTATTATAATTTTTTTTTTTTTTTTTTTTACTTGTTTTGGATCAGCCCGGGCTCAACAAGAGCCCTTATTTACTACTGCTGAAAATAATGAGAAACAACTCAGAGATTTTCTATTTGTGTTTTCAGCTTCTTTTATTTTGTATTTGGTTTTGTAAAAAAAAAATCAGCATGCCTAAAAGACAGCAGAAATTATAATCAAAACAAACATTAAACACAGCAGAACTGCTGGTTCTCAAGAATTTAAAAATAGAAAATGAATGCAAAGGAGAAGGGGATGCAAACTCAAGCAGATCTGCTCCAGCTTTGGTCCAGATGCTCCTTGTTGGACGGCTGCTCCAGATCTGCAAACATCCAAAAACTGTAGCAGTACCTTATTCAAGTATTGACAAAACTAAAAAGAAAAACTCAGGCTACTGCCCAAATTTGACAAAAAGACAAAAGAGTGGCAGCAGCATTTATTCAAATAACTAGAAGGCAAAGAATAAAAACTCAGAAAAATAAAAAAATTCTGCTGCAGTAAAACAGGTTTTCTATACAAAACTGCAGTAGACATTTAATCAAGCACTTGGAATGCAAAGTGCAGGTTTAAAGCAAAAATTAAAATAAATGAAAATAAACATAGGTTTATCTATTTTAGAACAAACTTCCCCGGCAACGGCGCCAAAAACTTGTTGTCGCTCCAAGTGTGCCATAATTGTGTGCATTATGAATCAAAAATTAAAGAATTAAAGAATGCTAGGTTATATGGATGTTAACTTATGAAAGGGATATCAGCACATTGGGGCTAACACTGGCCTGCAAGATCAGGGCCAATTGTAGCAAGTTTTAAAAGTAAGTATTTCAAGATCGTCCACAGAGAAGTTTGTCTAAACTGAGAGATAAACCTCCAGATCTGTGCTACCAGATCTGGCTCTATAATTATCTAAAATAAAGAATAGATAAAAGAGAGTGTTGGATTGTGTCACATTTAACTATAAGCAAATAAAGAAAAGAACTAATTACATGATCCAGATCCGAGTTGGGGAGATGTTTAAAATAAGACAAATGCAGAAATAATAGCTTCATGTACTTTAGCCTCTGAATTTTAATGGAGAATCTGTAGTTCAACAGAGCAGATTCAATCTTCATCTGGCTACCAGCACAGATGTAAGAGAAATAAATCCGAATTAAGGAATAGGTTTAGACTTATGGCTGTGATCTGTCCACAGATCTGTCAGCTAGCTGTGGCCTATTCTTTAGTTCAGAACATGAACATCACTGTAAATGCTGCTTGAATTAGGTTACCAACGCTAATTCGCACAGGGATGATGAATTAAGGGAAGTTGGATGCGGATAAGTGAATCTAAAGAAGTCTAATGCACTAAGGTGATCATTCAGAACCCTCGACATGACTCCAATGGAGAAGACACAAATTACAGCAACCTTTTAAAATCCAACGTTACAATTACAGAGCACGGCTTCTTAGAGAGCCCTCAGACTTACAGTCTGAGCTTCTCAGAGAGCCCTCAGATTTACAGTCTTGAATCCGAACTTGGAAGTACAAATCACTCACAATGGCTCTCAAAGGTAAACTACAAGAAGGGATTACAGGGGGTTCAGATAAGCTATCTGACCGGAATGAGGGAAACAGAGATGAAAACTCTAAAATCTGGATACCCAAATTGGGCAAATGGTTCGTCTATTTATAGTTTTCCCTAAGTCCAGCTCAGATGTGTATCAACCAATAGGAGTCGAGCACCAGGATCCAGATCTGTTCTGGCCAATCAGAACTGCTTGATCTGGTTCAGCCAATCAGGAAACAGAGGCATCAATTCTGTTATGTAATTCAAAAATCTGTTTGAGCTTCTAGAAGTTCCCGCCAAGTAATTTCATCTTTGGGTGTTCACATGGGGTGGAATATGCCTTTGGTTCGTGCTCAGAATCTTCCGGAATGTCCTTGGGTTTTAAAACGCATTGGGGCGCGTGCAAAGTTTCCTGAAATACCCTTCGGACGAGCTGCAAATCCCCAGAATGCCATTTCGCATAGTTTAAGGGCTTTTTCGCAAAGTAGTTTGGCTCCAGAAGCTCTCTTCGCAAAGCATTTTGGCTTCAGGAGATCTTTTCGCAAAGGACTCCTCTTCTTTTCGCAGAGTGTTTTCTTCTTTTCGCAAAGGTCATTCTTCTATTCGAGGAGTGTTTTCTTCTTTTCGCAAAGTTCAAGGTTCTTTGCGAATAGTAGAAGTTCTTTGCGAATTGACTTTTAGCTTCCATTCTTCTTTGCGAATGGATCCTTCTTCTTCTTCAGGTCTTTTCTTGCTCTTTTAGGACCTTTTTAGCCATTGCTGAGGCTATTTCTTCACTCCCTCTTTGAGCTTGACATGCGTTGTCAGCTTTTTGATCATTTTAGGATGGTTTTCGGATTTGGACCTGTCTTTTTGGTTAGCTGCAATATGAACACTAAAGCACTTATTTAGTCCTCTCAAGGGTCTTTCAAGGCTCATGTTTAGGGGTGAAAAATGGTATTTTTCACTACTTAACACACCCCCAAACCTAAGCTTTGCTAGTCCCTGAGCAAAGAAACATAAAAAAAACAAAGTAAAGAGCCACTTTTGTAGGAAGCACAGGTGCATTTAGCATATGCAACAAGCCTTTTCAACCCCCAGGTGATCCCTAGAGGAGGAGTGAAGTCTCCTGAGGGTTTTCAGTGAAGGTACCCACAAACTTCTCCATGAAACAGTTAACATCAGTGCAATATTATCAAATGAGCAATCAAGGAGCAGGGTTAGTTACTCTTGAATCAATGATGAAACAGAAAATTTGATTATTGTTTGCACAGGAATTTAAACATTTATAAACCTCATGAATGTTTCAATATTTCCAATCTGTGAACAGTCATAGAAAATCATACAAATGTGCCAGCAGTAAGCTCATCCTATGGATAAAAATTAGGTTATAAGTCATACTTAAGGTGCTCAAGTTCCAACCCAAACACTCACCAGGGTATACTCTCATCAGTGTTTTTGTTGAGGGGTTCATTTCCACTCAAGCTCAAGAGCAGTTACATCTCCCAAATGGATCTGTAAGCATGAGCATAGGCATGATTCTTAGGCAATGGCATCATTGACATCTCCTCACCATAGATTGGGTCACTTCTCATCTCCACATGACAGCTCACTCAACTTTGGATCACAAGGGCTTTTAATCTAGGTTTGTTTGTATGGCTTATGGAGTGAAGTTTCAAGGAAAGGCAATTTGAACAGAGGTTTGAATTTGAGAACTCAGGAAGTGCAGGAGATGGTTCATGACTCCACCTTTTTGAGTTTAGCTTCTTTCTTCTTCTTTTCGAGATTCTCACATTCACAGTGATCAGTTCTTTCTTTGATCTTGCATTTTTCAACATAAGGTCCCTTTTTTGCCTTTTTGCTTGCAACTTTTTCACATTGTTTGTCTCTTCTTTTCTCAGTCACCATATTGCCTGTTTTTGAGGTATTTTCTCTTCATTTTCTTGATGTTGCCCAGAAATGGTCCATCTTCAGTTCTTTCTCCTTTACCTCCTGAATTCTCAGAGTGAGGGAAGGCTGAATTGGTTCCATAGGTTCAGGTGCAAGTACTTTTGAGTATTTTTGATGAAGAATTGTAGGATTTACAGCTCAAATGGGGTACAAACAGGGGCAGATTTTTCTTGGTTGGTTCTGTTAGGTTCAAGCTGTCCAAAGAAGGCCTTGATCTTTTCCTCAGTTTCATGAGTGCTGTTACTTGTTTTAATTTGGAGTTTCCTAACTTCTAGTGGATCTAATGCCTCAGCCAATCCTTTGAATCAGAAAAAATTGCCTCAGTCACTCTTCAACAGAGATGGAAAATATATGGGCTCAATTCTCACTGGTTATGCTCTTCTCTTGAGCTTTTAAGTATATCTTTACCTTTTTCTCTTCCTTTTGACTTACTACGTCTGATACCAGTATGTTTTTTAGTGTAATCATCAT